>JBBBDQ010001679.1:475000-510000 GCA_037127315.1 Ascarosepion bandense
AATATTTTTCTTGATATATGAAAAGTTATATAGTCTAATACCATAGATAGATAGATAGATAGATAGATAGATAGATAGATAGATAGATATGAACAGACTGAGATCGATAGATAGATAGATAGATAGATAGATAGATAGATATGAACAGACTGAGATAGATAGATAGATAGATAGATAGATAGATAGATAGATAGACAATATCTATCTATCTATCGATAGATAGATATTGTCCAGCATTCACTGCCATATAGGAGGACTGATATTACATAACAGTTCAGTACTCTTTTCTTTGTTTCTGTTGCTTCAAGTCACTTCTTCATCTGTAAGGAGATTGTCCAGCATTCACTGTCCTATAGGTGGACTGATATTACATAACAGTTCAGGACTCTTTTCTTTGTTTCTGTTGCTTCAAGTCTCTTCTTCATCTTTGAAGAGATTGTCCAGTATTCACTGTCATATAGGAGGACTGATATTACGTAACAGTTCAGGACTAATTTCTTTGTTTCTGTTGCTTCAAGTCTCTTCTTCATCTTTGAGGAGATTGTCCAACATTCACTGCCATATAGGAGGATTGATATTACATAACAGTTCAGTACTCTTTTCTTTGTTTCTGTTGATTCAAGTCACTTCTTCATCTTTGAAGAGATTGTCCAGTATTCACTGTCATATAGGAGGACTGATATTACGTAACAGTTCAGGACTAATTTCTTTGTTTCTGTTGCTTCAAGTCTCTTCTTCATCTTTGAGGAGATTGTCCAACATTCACTGCCATATAGGAGGATTGATATTACATAACAGTTCAGTACTCTTTTCTTTGTTTCTGTTGATTCAAGTCACTTCTTCATCTGTGAGGAGATTGTCCAGCATTCACTGCCATATAGGAGGACTGATATTACATAACAGTTCAGTACTCTTTTCTTTGTTTCTGTTGGTTCAAGTCTCTTCTTTACCTGTGAGGAGATTGTCCAGCATTCACTGTCCTATAGGAGGACTGATATTACATAACAGTTCAGGACTCTTTTCTTTGTTTCTGTTGATTCAAGTCACTTCTTCATCTGTGAGGAGATTGTCCAGCATTCACTGTCATATAGGAGGACTGATATTACATAACAGTTCAGGACTCTTTTCTTTGTTTCTGTTGCTTCAAGTCTCTTCTTCATCTTTGAGGAGATTGTCCAGCATTCACTGTCATATAGGAGGACTGATATTACGTAAAAGTTCAGGACTCATTTCTTTGTTTCTGTTGGTTCAAGTCTCTTCTTCATCTTTGAGGAGATTGTCCAACATTTACTGCCATATAGGAGGACTGATATTACATAACAGTTCAGTACTCTTTTCTTTGTATCCGTTGGTTCAAGTCTCTTCTTCAACTGTGAGGAGAATGTCCAGCATTCACTGCCATATAGGAGGACTGATATTACATAACAGTTCAGTACTCTTTTCTTTGTTTCTGTTGGTTCAAGTCTCTTCTTCATCTGTGAGGAGATTGTCCAGCATTCACTGCCATATAGGAGGACTGATATTACATAACAGTTCAGTACTCTTTTCTTTGTTTCTGTTGGTTCAAGTCTCTTCTTCATCTGTGAGGAGATTGTCCAGCATTCACTGCCATATAGGAGGACTGATATTACATAACAGTTCAGTACTCTTTTCTTTGTTTCTGTTGGTTCAAGTCTCTTCTTCATCTGTGAGGAGATTGTCCAGCATTCACTGCCATATAGGAGGACTGATATTACATAACAGTTCAGTACTCTTTTCTTTGTTTCTGTTGGTTCAAGTCTCTTCTTCAACTGTGAGGAGATTGTCCAGCATTCACTGCCATATAGGAGGACTGATATTACATAACAGTTCAGTACTCTTTTCTTTGTTTCTGTTGGTTCAAGTCTCTTCTTCAACTGTGAGGAGATTGTCCAGCATTCACTGCCATATAGGAGGACTGATATTACATAACAGTTCAGTACTCTTTTCTTTGTTTCTGTTGGTTCAAGTCTCTTCTTCAACTGTGAGGAGATTGTCCAGCATTCACTGCCATATAGGAGGACTGATATTACATAACAGTTCAGTAATCTTTTCTTTGTTTCTGTTGGTTCAAGTCTCTTCTTCAACTGTGAGGAGATTGTCCAGCATTCACTGCCATATAGGAGGACTGATATTGCATAACAGTTCAGTTTTCTTTTCTTTGTTTCTGTTGGTTCAAGTCTCTTCTTCAACTGTGAGGAGATTGTCCAGCATTCACTGCCATATAGGAGGACTGATATTACATAACAGTTCAGTACTCTTTTCTTTGTTTCTGTTGGTTCAAGTCTCTTCTTCAACTGTGAGGAGATTGTCCAGCATTCACTGCCATATAGGAGGACTGATATTGCATAACAGTTCAGTTTTCTTTTCTTTGTTTCTGTTGGTTCAAGTCTCTTCTTCTACTGTGAGGAGATTGTCCAGCATTCACTGCCATATAGGAGGACTGATATTACATAACAGTTCAGTACTCTTTTCTTTGTTTCTGTTGGTTCAAGTCTCTTCTTCATCTGTGAAGAGATTGTCCAGCATTCACTGCCATATAGGAGGACTGATATTACATAACAGTTCAGTACTCTTTTCTTTGTTTCTGTTGGTTCAAGTCTCTTCTTCAACTGTGAGGAGATTGTCCAGCATTCACTGCCATATAGGAGGACTGATATTACATAACAGTTCAGTACTCTTTTCTTTGTTTCTGTTGGTTCAAGTCTCTTCTTCAACTGTGAGGAGATTGTCCAGCATTCACTGCCATATAGGAGGACTGATATTACATAACAGTTCAGTACTCTTTTCTTTGTTTCTGTTGGTTCAAGTCTCTTCTTCAACTGTGAGGAGATTGTCCAGCATTCACTGCCATATAGGAGGACTGATATTACATAACAGTTCAGTACTCTTTTCTTTGTTTCTGTTGCTTCAAGCCTCTTCTTCAACTGTGAGGAGAATGTCCAGCATTCACTGCCATATAGGAGAACTGATATTACATAACAGTTCAGTACTCTTTTCTTTGTTTCTGTTGGTTCAAGTCTCTTCTTTATCTGTGAGGAGATTGTCCAGCATTCACTGCCATATAGGAGGACTGATATTACATAACAGTTCAGTACTCTTTTCTTTGTTTCTGTTGGTTCAAGTCTCTTCTTCAACTGTGAGGAGATTGTCCAGCATTCACTGCCATATAGGAGGACTGATATTACATAACAGTTCAGTACTCTTTTCTTTGTTTCTGTTGGTTCAAGTCTCTTCTTTATCTGTGAGGAGAATGTCCAGCAATCACTGCCATATAGGAGGACTGATATTACATAACAGTTCAGTACTCTTTTCTTTGTTTCTGTTGGTTCAAGTCTCTTCTTCAACTGTGAGGAGATTGTCCAGCATTCACTGCCATATAGGAGGACTGATATTACATAACAGTTCAGTACTCTTTTCTTTGTTTCTGTTGGTTCAAGTCTCTTCTTCAACTGTGAGGAGATTGTCCAGCATTCACTGCCATATAGGAGGACTGATATTACATAACAGTTCAGTACTCTTTTCTTTGTTTCTGTTGGTTCAAGTCTCTTCTTCAACTGTGAGGAGATTGTCCAGCATTCACTGCCATATAGGAGGACTGATATTACATAACAGTTCAGTACTCTTTTCTTTGTTTCTGTTGCTTCAAGTCTCTTCTTCAACTGTGAGGAGATTGTCCAGCATTCACTGCCATATAGGAGGACTGATATTACATAACAGTTCAGTACTCTTTTCTTTGTTTCTGTTGGTTCAAGTCTCTTCTTTATCTGTGAGGAGAATGTCCAGCAATCACTGCCATATAGGAGGACTGATATTATATAACAGTTCAGTAATCTTTTCTTTGTTTCTGTTGGTTCAAGACTCTTCTTCAACTGTGAGGAGATTGTCCAGCATTCACTGCCATATAGGAGGACTGATATTACATAACAGTTCAGTACTCTTTTCTTTGTTTCTGTTGGTTCAAGTCTCTTCTTCAACTGTGAGGAGATTGTCCAGCATTCACTGCCATATAGGAGGACTGATATTACATAACAGTTCAGTACTCTTTTCTTTGTTTCTGTTGGTTCAAGTCTCTTCCTTAACTGTGAGGAGATTGTCCAGCATTCACTGCCATGTAGGAGGACGGATATTACATAACAGTTCAGTACTCTTTTCTTTGTTTCTGTTGCTTCAAGTCTCTTCTTCAACTGTGAGGAGATTGTCCAGCATTCACTGCCAAATGGGAGGATTGTTACTACATAACAGTTCAGTACTCCTTTCTTTTTTTCTGTTTTTTTTTTCTGTTGCTTCAAGTCTCTTCTTCATCTGTGGGGAGATTGTCCAGCCTTCAGTGCCATATAGGAAAACTGATATTATGTAAGAGGTCAGTACTCTTTTCTTTGTTTCTGTTGCTTTTCTTGTTTTAACTTGACTACGCATTTTTTTTTTCATCTACGGCCGTGTTTATCTGTCAATTATATTCGCCGTGTACATCGCCGTTGAAGGTAATATTTTGCACTTGAAAGAGAAACGATTATGGTGAGACCTGTACTCTGTTCTCATGAATGTAGTGCTAATGTTCTCACCACTTTGGCATAGCTGTGCTTACGTCACAGACAAAGAAGGAAAGTTATGAAGTAAGAGAATGCTAGGTGGGAACAGATAGAGTTAACTATGGAGATATTTTTGAAAGTATAAATAAATAAATAAGCAAATTAAGTAAATATATAACAAAATAAACAAATAAGCAAACAAATTAAGTAAATGATAAGCAAAATATGTCAAAATAAATTGATAAACATATTTAACCAGAAATAAGGAAAATAAGCAAATAAATAAATAAATAAAGCAAATAATAAGCAAAATAAACAAATAAATAAATTAAGCAAATAATAAGCAAAACAAACAAATAAATAAATAAACAAATTAAGCAAATGATAAGCAAAATACACAAACGATTAAATAAACAATATAAGTAAATACTAAACAAATAAATAAACAAATTAAGCAAATAATTAGCAAAATAAACAAATAAATAAGCAAAATAAGTAAATAATAAGCAAAATAAGTAAATAATAAGCAAAATAAGTAAATAAAGAGGGAGATTAATATGACTGAAAAAAAATGAAATGACAATTTAAATTTCACGTCGATGTGATTTTTCTTCTACACCCGAATTTATCCAAGTTGGTACAGAAACTGACAAAGCTCTTAAACTTGTTAAATGTAATAAGTACATGTTAATACGAGACAGCCGCCGTTTGACCACCGCCATTTCAACAAATAATAAAAATTTGACACTTCACTACAATAACAAAACAACGAGAAAGTATTTCTGGCTTAGATCAAAGGAAAATGAAATAGATTACTAACTTAAATTCTCCTAATTAATAAGTTAGGACTGTACTGCCAAAATGAATTTTTGTTGAAGTGGTCCCTTGACCAGTGATTTTTATTCTTTCATTTTAGTCGGTGGTCGTGTTTTGGAAGAGGTCGCTCACTGGAGGTCAATTAATATTAGCAAATCACTAGTGCATAGAAAAACGGTCGTTAATAGCAGGTGGTCGCTGACGACAGAGGTCACATACACCCGGTTTCATATATAGGTTATAAATCAGAAAAAATAGATTGAAGGTAAATCCCAAACGAATCCTATTAATATTAGTTATTAAAACTTATTCCGCAAGAGGACTAAATGTAATTAGATTTATTTATTTCATTATAGATAAAAAATTCAAAGTTTCCAAAACCGTATGGTCATTTAACACTCTTATTGTACGCGATAACAAAATATTCAGTCAGTTAAGTGCCATACGTGATACACGCTTGGGCGATCATGTCTCGAAAGAAACATGACTGACTGGGCAGAAGATTATCCCGCAGTAGGTTACCATTGCTTTCTGCGGTAGACTGGTTGCCGACCAAGGCTATAGAACGCAATCTGTCCTGTTATTTAACCCATAACTGGAAGGAATAGACGGATTAATAGCTTTCCCAAGGGTATTTGCGCGTAAGTGACTGCAATGGATTCAGCTGGAATTCGAACTCGGCTCCCCGATTTTTCGTTCTGAGTCGATATCCAATGCACTACAAAAAAACATTACGGTAATAAAAATATATATTTTTTTGTGTGTGTGTGTGTGTGTGTGTGTGTGTGTGCGTAAAATGGAAGTAAGGGTAGCGAAAAAGAAGAACGTAAAAAAACAAAAAAGAAAGAAAGAAAGAAAGAAAGAAAGAAAGAAAGAAGCGAAAAACAAAAACAAAAATCCTAAGGTAAATTCACTGACAACTCGCTTTGTCTGCTTCGTTTGCTAATCAATTCATTATTCAATGCGAATAAACGCCCCCATTTAATTTAGTGTTTCCACCGCCCTCTCCGCTGCATATTCTTAAATATATATATATATATAATTCATTGAAATGAATGAACAGTTTTTGTTTTTTTTTGTGTGTTGACAAACCCTCTTCAGTCTCTTGCTTGTTCATCAAGAGAACGACGAGCATCTTCATTTTTGCTACTTTTTCCACCGACGCATCTGAATTCGAATCGCATATCGTCTGCTTCTCTCAGTTTTTTTGTTTGCTTCGTAATTTCGTTTCAATTAGTTTTTCTTCTTTTTTTTAAATACTTTTGATAAAAAAATATTTCTTAATGTTTGCTAGAGAATTTTATTTTATGTGTAGTCTTTCGCAGCCATTTTTTTTTTTTCGTTTCCTATTTTTAATCCACTGCACTCATTTCTCTTCAGACGCCCCTCGTAGAAACCAGGAAATTTACGAAATGTTTTCTTTCGTTCTTTCTTTCTCTTTTTTACGCTTCTAATTTCTTTCGTTTTTTTTTTTTATTCTGTCTTTCTTTCTTTCTTTCTTTCTTTCTTTCTTTGGTTTCAAAAATTTACACTTTTTATTCTTTCGTTTTTCTCCTGCTTTCTTTCTTTCATTCTATTTCTTTTTTACGCTTTTTATTTATTTATTTATTCGTTCTTTCTTTCTTTTTATTCTTTCGTTTTTTCTTTCTGTCTTTCTTTTTGTCTTTCTTTCTTATTTTCTTTCTTTCTTTCTTTCTTTCTTTCTTTCTTCTGTTTACGCTTTTTAGTTTTTCGTTTTTCTCCTGCTTTTTTCTGTCTGTTTGTCTTTCATTCTTTCATTCTTTCATTCTTTCTTTCTTTCTTTCTTTGGTTTCATAAATTTACACTTTTTATTCTTTCGTTTTTCTCCTGCTTTCTTTCTTTCATTCTTTCTTTTTCTTTTTTTACGCTTTTTATTCATTCTTTCTTTCTTTCTTTCTTTCTTTCTTTCTTTCTTTCGTTTCATAAATTTACGCTTTTTATTTTTCGTTTTTCTCCTGCTTTTTTCTGTGTCTTTCTTTCATTCTTTCTTTCTTTCTTTCTTTCTTTCTTTCTTTCTTTCTTTCTTTAGTTTCATAAATTTACACTTTTTATTCTTTCTTTTTTCTCCTGCTCTCTTTCTTTTCTTTTTCTTTTTTATGCTTTCTTTCTTTCTTTCTTTCTTTCTTTCTTTCATAAATTTACGCTTTTTAATTTTTCGTTTTCTCCTGCTTTTTTCTGTTTGTCTGTTTTTTTCTTTCTTTCTTTCAGTTAGTGAAAGAAAGAAAGAAAAAAAGAAAGAAAGAGAAAAAGAAAAAAGAAAGAAGGAAAGAAAAGAAGAAAGAAAGAAAGAAATCCTTTCGATTTTCTGTTTTGGTTTTCCATTTAATTATTTTCGTCTTAATAGAAAATGAAAAAGCCAATAATTATCGAAAAAAAAAACCCCAAAAGAACTTCTGGGATGGGATTTTTCCGCTTCGTTCCCAGAGAAAACACCGCAAAGGATGATGGGATTGTTTTCAAAAGCTGTTGAAAAGGAAAAGTTTACAAAAAAGGAGAAAAATGCTATAATACTCTTTCTTTCAATTGTCAATGTTTTGCATTTCAAGAGGAAAACTCCAAAGAGAACGCCAGATAACGACGAAAGGCTTTTTAGTTTTTTTTTTATTACTGCACGGTAAAGTGATATTATACCCCACATTTTGAGACGAATATCTCTATCATGATTGTTTTCATCATTTTCTTTATTTTTGAGACTTGACAAAGATATTAAACAATGTTTATTAAATGGCTTACTTATAAGAACAATAGGCACAGTTTATGTGGATATGTGGGAAGATAATGGTCAACCCTAAACTTAAACGTTAAAACTGTCGTGATCGAGAAAGCATCCTCTTGGGAGTCAGTTCTACAAAGCAGGTAACGGGTTGCAGAGTAAGAGGCGCAGTTTATGTGGATATGTGGGAAGATAATGGTCAACCCTAATCAGACCAGTAGATATAAATATATAATACTGTTTAATTAAAAACAATATCTACTTAAATACGTACATTTTTGTGCATTCATTGCATTTTAGAGCATAAATTTTTGAATTGCAGCTCAGGTTTGTTTTTTTTTTATTTCTAATGTAGATGTGTTTTCAAAATTTTAGTGGTTTCCTTCTATTATTACGTTGCGCACCCCACATCTTTTGTGACCCCCTGTGTTGTGTGTAATAACAATCACAATAATAAATTTATATCACGCACATTATATATATATATATATATATATATATATATATATATATATATATATATTAGCAGTATAGCCCGGTGTTGCTCGGGTGAAATGAAAGCTTTAAAACTAATCCATGGTCCTGGAGCTCAGACTCAGCCTAAAGAATATTTGTGTGAAATTTGGTGAGAATCGGATTTGTATAAAGGCCAGATAAACAGACACACACACAAACACCTTGCAATTTATATATATATATTATCGATCTTCTGTGTGTGTGTGTGTGTGTGTGTGTGTCCATTATCTACAGACTCCGAAACAGCTGAACCGATTTTCTTGAAAATTTACACAGTTGTACTATAAGCGTCTGTAAGTGTTCTTAGCTTGGTTTTGTGTCGAGGTACCCCCGATAAATATCGAAAATCGAAAATCGAAAATCGAAAAAATCGGGTTATAGAAGGAGTGGCCTGATTTTAATCAAATTTGATACACTCATACACAACGACATAAGAAACAATATTCAGAAGTTTCAAGCTTGCATTTTTTACAATAGTGCAGAAAATCGATGATGTATATATATATATATATATATATATATATATATATATAAAAGGCAAGATGTTTGTGTTTGTGTCTGTTTATCTGCCTGTGTGTCTATTTTTTTAGTCCTTTTATTCTAGTTTTTGCTTCGGGTTTGGCTCTAAGTAGGTATAATTGTAGTTCTTTGTCTCAGCCATGATACCATTTACTCAGAGGACTTATTTAGCCTTCAAAATTCAGTTTACGACGAAAAAAACATATTTGATATCGATACGAGGAAATGAAAATTTGACTTACATCCATTCATTTTTCTTTCAGTCTACGGTTTCGCTTTACCTGAAAACAACTATTGCTTTTTAGTATTCAGTGCCAACGTCCAAAGTGTCTGAGCTCCAAGACCATGGTTTAGTTTTAAAGCTTTCATTACACCCGAGCAACGCCAGGCTATACTGGTAGTATACATATATAACTCCACCGACCTGAGTATTTTTGAAAATACATGTTTTCCTACAAAAAATCCTCAAAACTCCTCAGACCGGTAGAGTTATATATGTATATATAGTGTTTAATAAAAGACAGAATATCTATTCAAATACGAGTATCTATTAAAATAATGTTCAAACAAATAAATTATATATAGTTTTGAGTTTGAGTGAGTTTTGTTTAATGGTATATCAACCTCTGTTGGTTAAATAAGTAAATCGTGTTATTAAATAATGACAAAATTTGTGGTTTTAAGGTATTTCTTTTGAATGTTCGTTTATAGTGGAAAGGTTGTGTTAATGTGATTTTAATGATTTTTTTTTTGTTGCTTTTATTCTTGTTTTTGGAAAACTGAAAAAGTCTTTTCGTTTTGTATTCAAAAATGTATTCCTTCAAAAATGTGTTAACGTAATAATTTTTTTTTCAAAATTGTATATTTTTCTATAAAAATCTATTTTATATTTCTATAAAACTGTATTTTTCTACTTTCATAGTGTTTTGACCCCATTTTGAGATTAACTATTTGCCCATAGCTGGGACCCTGACAGGTGCTACTACTCCGGGTCAGGCTGGACCTGGGAACAACAGCAATTAAGAGGTGGTTCTATGATCCTCACAACCTCCCAATTAGAGACCTTGCTGTCAGATGCCCAGGACCCTATATATATTTAGTAAAAACAAATACATTCACATTCAAAAAGGAAAGATTTTAAAACAACTGACCAGCAACACGCAGGGCCGATGCAATACCACGTATCTTTTGTTATTCTAGTAAAGAAGAGTTACACATTATCACGCAGCTGCCTCGGTGTTTTTGGCCCATGTCTAAGAACGCTTGACATGATTATGCGTATAGATTCAAGCACACTCACAAAACAAATCTTCAACTACGCCACCATTTGTTCCCCCTGACACAGCGGTTTCACCAATTTCTTAACGTTCGTAAATTTCTCTATCCAGCATCTACACTTTGGAATATCATTCACGTATCTTTTTTCATTTTTTTCTAAAGACCCCTGCTTCCTTTTACAACAACTTTCCGTTTTAGCTCCATCACGAAAGATCAATAAGAAATACCAGCTCATCGCCAGGTTCACTGTGGGTTAACGGCATTAACAAGTGGGTTATTCGACAGGACAGAGTAGACGGAAATCCGGCGACCAGCGGAAACGACCGGGAGTAATTTTTCGCTGGGCGAAATACGAAACAAAATAAACCTTTTGAATTCTTTATGTTCCTTTGTGATATATATATATATATATATATATATATATATATATATATATATATATGTAAACATGTTACGGAAATTAACGAATTTTAACGAAACTTGGTTATAAGCAAGCGAAAATTTGTAATGAATTATTATAATGTTCAAAATAATTCATTATATATATATATATATATATATGTAAACATGTTACGGAAATTAACGAATTTTAACGAAACTTGGTTATAAGCAACCGACAATTTGTAATGAATTATTATAATGTTCAAAATAATTCATTATATATATATATATATATATATATTGTGGGATTTGATACATTGACACCCACACACACACACACACGCACACACACATACATGGTGATTCAGCGTTCACGTGATAACTTAGTTTACAGCGTAAACGCATGCTAATAAAAGCGGGGAACATCACGTGGTACGCTAGGTAGGATTTTGTCCCGGACAAGAGCAGACATGTCTCCCTAACTCACACAAACACACGCGCACTAATTGCGGGTAGCAATTAGTGACGCAAATTTCTTTTATTTTTCTTCTCACCGACATTAACACTATGCACATTAACTTTCATTCAAACTGGACCTTACATAAAATAACTTCCTACACATAAATTCACAATTTTTCCAACCTTCGTCAGTAGAAATCCACAGACTGCCTAAGACTACTACATTCGCATGTAAGTCTCTCTCTTTCTCTCTACTCAACGCACACACAGACACAGAACTTTGTCTTCTGTCTGACTTTCTTGCCTAAACGCATACACAGACACAGAACCTTTGAACTCTTGACGATAATCTTAACGATTGTACAAACCTTTCTTTCAGCTAGAAAAAGAAGTTCTCTTTCCTTAATTTGACTTACTTATGCATGCTCTCAACCCTATCTAACCTTTGTTAATATATTGTTTTTCTGGTTACTTTCGCCTTCTCGTTCTTTCTTATTGTCGGTTTTATTTCATCATGACCACCCAGTTACGTCGAGTCGACTCGTAAACTTAAATTAGTAACGGACGTCTCG
This sequence comes from Ascarosepion bandense, assembly GCA_037127315.1. Lineage (NCBI taxonomy): Eukaryota > Metazoa > Mollusca > Cephalopoda > Sepiida > Sepiidae > Ascarosepion > Ascarosepion bandense. Next base: position 486,826 of record JBBBDQ010001679.1, read on the forward strand.
TCCGCTACATATATATATATATATATATATATATATATATATATATATGTAAACATGTTACGGAAATTAACGAATTTTAACGAAACTTGGTTATAAGCAACCGACAATTTGTAATGAATTATTATAATGTTCAAAATAATTCATTATATATATATATATATATATATATATATGTAAACATGTTACGGAAATTAACGAAAATTTTAACGAAACTTGGTTATAAGCAAGCGAAAATTTGTAATGAATTATTATAATGTTCAAAATAATTCATTATATATATATATATATATATATATATATATATATATATATATATATATGTAAACATGTTACGGAAATTAACGAATTTTAACGAAACTTGGTGATAAGCAACCGACAATTTGTAATGAATTATTATAATGTTCAAAATTATTCATTATATATATATATATATATATATATATATATATATATATATATATTAATGCATATTTCATTAAATAATATAGTTTTGTCTATTTATTTTATATAAATTTTTTTCATATTTTCTGATAAGCTTAAAAGCATTATCATTAAATGAAGAAAGAAAATTACAATATTGATATATACTTTTTTGGGCAGTCCAATCTAAGCTTTCTGCTTACATAAGCCATTTTCAAAGATGTCTAATTACATTAAATATTATAAACACGGACAAACGATAATGACAAACTGTTTTTGTCTTGGCCCATGTCTAAGACTGCTTGACATGATTATGCGTATAGATTCAAGCACACTCTCAAAAGAAAAACAGGCCTTCCAAAAGTCTTCACCTACCCCACCATTTATTCCCCCTGACAAAGCGGTTTTACCAATTTCTTAACGTTCGTAAATTTCTCTGTCCAGCGTCTACAATTTGGAATATCATTCACATATCTTTTTTTCATTTTTTTCTAAAGACCCCTGCTTCATTTGACTACAACTTTCCGTTTGTGCTACATTGCGAAAGATCAATAAGAAATACCAGCTCATCGCCAGGTTCACTGTGGGTAGACGGCATTAACAAGTGGGTTATTCGACAGGACAGAGTAGACGGAAATCCGGCGACCAGCTGAAACGCCCGGGAGTAATTTTTCGCTGGGCGAAATACGAAACAAAATAAACTTTTTGAATTCCCTATTTTCCTTTGTGGAAGAATTATATATATATATATTCTGGCGTATGCTCACATGCTAAAAGTCTGCCTTCTTCTACCGAATGACTATATATATATATATATATATATATATATATATATATATAGACTTCCGCAGACAGATCTGTTTCGCTGAATCAGCTCATCAGTACGGTTAGACATCCAATCGCTTTTAGCCAGGATTGAAACCCGACCGAATTCACAGTCGGCGATTCTACCTCTGAGCTATGAGCGCTCTGTGGAAGGAGGCAAACTTTTAGCGTGTGATATCCCATGTATTCATACGCCAGTAGTGAGAGTCTTCTAATTCATTACTGAATGAAAGATGCGTAGATGCTAGAGTAGCTTCTGTTTTTTCAAAGTCTACCATTCTTCCAGACTGCTCAATCAGGGTGTGAGAGCGTAAATAGTATATATATATATATATATATATATATATATATATATATATATATATATGTCTATATATAGTTGTCTATATTATTTTATGAAACATGCATTAATATATATATATATATATATATATATATCAATGCATATATGTCTATATTATTTAATGAAACATGCATTAATATATATATATATATATATATATATTAATGCATGTTTCATTAAATAATATAGACAAGTTTTGTCTATTTTTTGTAATTTTTTTTCATATTCTCTGATAAGCTTAATAGCATTATCATTAAATGAAGAAAGAAAATTACAATATTGATACATAATTTTTTTAATAATCCAATCTAAGCTTTCGGCTTACATAAGCCATTTTCAAAAATGTCAAATTATAAATTATATTATAAACATGGACAAACGATAATGACAAACTGTTTTTATTTACATGGAATATTTTCAAGCAACAACAAACTCGTGCATATAAGACGCTGGAAGCGAATATCGCATCACAGCTCGTGATGTCACACATGACCGAGCGAAAGTGAAAACAAGAAATATTAAGTATGGGAAGCCATTGAAATAAAGCAATGGCTTCTGTTATTAATTATAGGCATTTTAGGATATTTGTGGAGATTTCATAGTTTATCTTGTTCAGGTTAGGTTTCAACTGTTTTATGTATATATCTTCGAGAATTTAAAATTTTTGTTTATTGTTTTCATGTTTAAGTATAATTGTGTTTTCAACTAGGATTTTCCGGAATTGTATATATATATATATATATATATATATATATTTATTATAAATTATGTTTTAGAACATGCACATAATTTCTTCTATATATGTTCTCTTCCCTACAATCATATGTTTGTTTCAGTGTTTGGATTTAAACACTTCCTCAGGGGAAATAAAGGTTTGGAATCATTCTCTGTTTATATTTGGTTCGTTGTTGTCGTGGGGGTTGGTTGGGGTTATTGGTAATTAAGTTAATGTGTCTCTCGTTTTGATCGTTAGACTTTTGAGGAATTTGGTGTGTAAGTGTGAAATAGTTGATTAATTGTATTATCTGTTGGAATGTATGTTTTATCTTTTTATCGGTTGTATATATATATATATATATATATATATATATATATATATATATATATATATATGCGGATGACTATATATATAGTTGTGCATCATTTATGAGATTGCGTTCTGAGTTAATTACTCAAAAGAATTATTCCGAGAACATTATTGTGTATTATTTGAAAGATTCGTTTAGTACGTTGAATTTACGCAAAGATACCGAAATATTAGATCCAACGACGCATTGGTATAGCCAAAGACGCATTTCAGAAGCTAACCAGAGTACTGAAAGACAAGAAAATCTCATTAGAAACCAAGAAAAGTGTGCTGGATAGATCCAAAGACGGATTGGCATGGCCAAAGACGCATTTCAGAAGCTAACCAGAGTAATGAAAGACAAGGAAATCTCATTAGAAACCAAGAAAAGAGTGCTGGATAGATAGATCCAAAGACGGATTGGCATGGCCAAAGACGCATTTCAGAAGCTAACCAGAGTAATGAAAGACAAGGAAATCTCATTAGAAACCAAGAAAAGAGTGCTGGATAGATAGATCCAAAGACGGATTGGCATGGCCAAAGACGCATTTCAGAAGCTAACCAGAGTAATGAAAGACAAGAAAATCTCATTAGAAACCAAGAAAAGAGTGCTGGATAGATCCAAAGACGTATTGGCATGGCCAAAGACGCATTTCAGAAGCTAACCAGAGTACTGAAAGACAAGAAAATCTCATTAGAAACCAAGAAAAGAGTGCTGGATAGACCCAAAGACGGATTGGCATGGGCAAAGACGCATTTCAGAAGCTAACCAGAGTACTGAAAGACAAGAAAATCTCATTAGAAACCAAGAAAAGAGTGCTGGATAGATAGATCCAAAGACGGATTGGCATGGCCAAAGACGCATTTCAGAAGCTAACCAGAGTGATGAAAGACAAGGAAATCTCATTAGAAACCAAGAAAAGAGTGCTGGATAGTTCCAAAGACGGATTGGCATGGCCAAAGACGCATTTCAGACGCTAACCAGAGTACTGAAAGACAAGGAAATCTCATTAGAAACCAAGAAAAGAGTGCTGGATAGTTCCAAAGACGCATTGGCATGGCCAAAGACGCATTTCAGAAGCTAACCAGAGTAATGAAAGACAAGAAAATCTCATTAGAAACCAAGAAAAGCGTGCTGGATAGATCCAAAGACGGATTGGCATGGCCAAAGACGCATTTCAGAAGCTAACCAGAGTAATGAAAGACAAGAAAATCTCATTAGAAACCAAGAAAAGCGTGCTGGATAGATCCAAAGACGGATTGGCATGGCCAAAGACGCATTTCAGAAGATAACCAGAGTAATGTAAGACAAGAAAATCTCATTAGAAACCAAGAAAAGAGTGCTGGATAGATCCAAAGACGGATTGGCATGGCCAAAGACGCATTTCAGAAGATAACCAGAGTAATGTAAGACAAGAAAATCTCATTAGAAACCAAGAAAAGAGTGCTGGATAGTTCCAAAGACGCATTGGCATGGCCAAAGACGCATTTCAGAAGCTAACCAGAGTAATGAAAGACAAGAAAATCTCATTAGAAACCAAGAAAAGCGTGCTGGATAGATCCAAAGACGGATTGGCATGGCCAAAGACGCATTTCAGAAGCTAACCAGAGTAATGAAAGACGAGAAAATCTCATTAGAAACCAAGAAAAGAGTGCTGGATAGATAGATCCAAAGACGGATTGGCATGGCCAAAGACGCATTTCAGAAGCTAACCAGAGTACTGAAAGACAAGAAAATCTCATTAGAAACCAAGAAAAGAGTGCTGGATAGATAGATCCAAAGACGGATTGGCATGGCCAAAGACGCATTTCAGAAGCTAACCAGAGTACTGAAAGACAAGAAAATCTCATTAGAAACCAAGAAAAGGGTGCTGGATAGTTCCAAAGACGCATTGGCATGGCCAAAGACGCAATTCAGAAGCTAACCAGAGTACTGAAAGACAAGAAAATCTCATTAGAAACCAAGAAAAGCGTGCTGGATAGTTCCAAAGACGGATTGGCATAGCCAAAGACGCACTTCAGAAGCTAACCAGAGTACTGAAAGACAAGAAAATCTCACTAGAAACAAAGAAAAGAGTGTTAGAATGCTACGTAATATCTGTCCTTCAGTATGGAAGTGAATATTGGACGATCACATCAGGTATGAAGAAGAGACTTAAGGCAGTAGAAATGTCGTTTTACAGAAGGATGCTGCGGATACCATGGACAGAGCACGTGTGCAACGGTGAGGTGTTGGAAAGTGTTCAAACGAGAAGAAAACTCATACTAAATATCAGGAAGAGAAAAATGAGATTCCTAGGACAGGTAATGAGGAAGAAGGATCTAGAGAATTTAATACTCACAGGTCGGATAAAAGGAAGGAGAGACAGGGGAAAGCAATGCGAGACGTACTTGAGCAAATTAATGGCGGAGAGGGGCTTTAAAAATATACCAAGAGAAAAATATTCCGACAAGAGACAGAGTCAAGTGGAAGCCCATGATCGCTTACGTCCTGAGAGGACACGGCAAATGAACAAGAATTAGCGAATTACCAAATTTTCCCTTTAGAATATAATTTAGAAATTAATCTTATATATATATATATATATATATATATATATATATATATATATATATATATATATTCTTGATTTGTAAATGAGTTATTACTCGACCTAGGTTTCTACCATGTGGTGTCTTCAGGCGATTTGCAATAACTGATTTTACCGTTTACCATTTCTTTTTAAGAACGTTCACGTAACGGGTTTTTTTTTTAACGCCTCACGTGGCGGGGAATTTTTGAACACGCAATTTTTAAAATTACAAGAAATTATGACGTTTTCATCCTACTGGGTATTTTTTGGTATGGTTAAACTTAGTCATAATTTCTGTTCTTTCATTCAATAGTTCATTTTTGTTTGGAAATAGCATAATCTCTAACTTTTCTTCTTGACACGGTCTACATATTTAGCCACCGTTGTAAGGTTTGGCTGTTTTCACTTATGTATTTTTGGTATGGTTACACTAAGACATAATTTCTGTTCTTTCATTTACTAATTCAATCAATCAATCAATCAATCAATCAATATATATATATATATATATATATATATATATATGTGTGTGTGTGTGTGTGTGTGTGTGTGTGTGTGTGTCAGATTAAATAAATTGCAAACAATATTTATTTTTAATAAAATCCGTTCATACTCACGGATAATCTTTCTCGTATTACAATCAAAAGATGTCCGAAATGAGCTGTAACTTTGACGGATGTTATTTTCATTCATTTCTTAAGGTACCCAAGGACTTTCAACCTCTTTTTTTTTCTTTAATTTCTTTCAACCGTTACATTTGAAGCAGGAAAAAAATGTACAGTAATTTTTAGCAACAAAGTTTTCTGGTTACAATTGTTACCATAACTCACACCCCTTAAGATGACCACGGAAAGAAGTTGAAAGTGCTTGGGTACCTTAAGAAATAAATAAAAAAACATCTGTCAAGTTTACAGCTCCATTCTGACATCTTTTGGTTGTAATACGCGAAAGATTATCCGAAAGCATGAACAGATTTTATTGAAAATAAGCAAACATCTTCTTTGCAATTTATTCAATTTGACATGTGTAAAAAAAAAATTGATACCTAAATATATATATATATATATATTAGTCATCCTCACACAAGCCCGTCTCGCTGCATCACAGCCCGCAAGTGTGGCCAGGCGCATCAACCTGATTCCGGCCGGGATCGAAACTCAACCGATTTGGTGTACAGTCGGAGTCGCTACCCCACGAAGCCATAGGCGCATGCAATCAGAGAACGGAATATTTAACGTGTTGTATATAAGTATTCTATATACAAGCCAATCACAGAAAGGACTCAATTCATTTCTGAAGAGTAATGCATTTATCGCAGAAGTGGAAATTGTTTTTAAAATTTTCTTCTCTAGAGAGCCCAAACGTAATGCGAGCAAATATATATATATATATATATATATATATATATATATATATATATATATATATAGTGTATCGAGGTAGCAGATAATTTTCTAAACATATACTGTTAAACATAAGAGACAATGAATTTCTATTATGTTTAATCATGAGCCGTTCTAAACATCGTATTTTGGTTTTAATTTCAGTTGAAAATAAAGACAGAAATTCTCCAACATTTGGATAATGTTTTAAGTTGGTTCTAAGCTTTTGGCTCACATGTAACCTCTCTGAAGATGGCTCATGTGAGCCGAAAGCTTAGAACCAACTTAATAACAAAATTATCCAAATGTTGGAGAATTTTTGTCTTTATTTTCAGCTAAAATTAAAGACAAAATACGATGTTTAGAACGGCTCATGATTAAACATAATAGACATTCATTGTTTCTTATATTTAACAGTATATATATTTATATATAATGTTATATATATATATATAATGTTATATATATATATATATATATATATATAAACTAAATATCGAAATGCTTCCTATAATATTTCTTTTTCTCTCTCTTTATATATATATATATATATATACATATGCATATAAGCAACACTATTTTTTAAATGCTGACTGCAACTGTGCCCTCGTTTCAAAAATCTTACATCTGTTTGAATCTCTATTTACCTATCAATCTATCTTACCGCTTATCGACCATTCTTCCCGCTCGACTAAGCATCCTGCACCCGTCTCCATCTTCGATTCCGTCTCCAACTTCAACAGATCGACCTCCTAACTCCATCACTTTCTTTCCCTGCTCAACCAATCGAACACTACCCCCCCCCTATCACAACTCTTCTAATTCTCTCCCCACCCACATCTATTTTTTTATCTTCTCCATCGCTTCCCCACACTCTGCTCGATTGTCCCTTGTCTCCGTTCCTTACTGCAGTTGACGTCATCTTTTTTCTTCCCACACAGTCATTGTTTGGCTCTGTTCACCAAGTCCTTGTCGCTCTCTGCTTTGCTTGTCCCACTTTAGTCGTCCTTCGTTGGAGTCGTGCGCATTCAGTTTTCGTCAATTGCCTTACGTTCATTATTGCCTTTCTTCACCGCCATTTTTTTTATTGATTAGTTTCTTCACCTTTTTTCTTATTTCTTTCTTTCTTTCTTTCTTTCTTTCTTTCTTCTCCTTTGGCTTCTTCCCTTCCTCTGTTTTCCTCTTTCCTTGAATTTCTTTCTTTCCTTCTTTCCTTCTTTCTTTTTCTTTGGCTTCTTCCTTTCCACTGTTTCCTCTTTCCTTGAATTTCTTTCTTTCTTTCTTTCTTTCTTTCTTTCTTTCTTTCTTCTCCTTTGGCTTCTTCCCTTCCTCTCTTTTCCTCTTTCCTTGAATTTCTTTCTTTCTTTCTTTCTTTCTTTCTTTCTTTCTTTCTTTCTTTCTTTGGCTTCTTCCCTACCTCTGGTTCCTCTTTCCTTGAATTCCTTCTTTCTTTCTTTCTTTCTTTCTTTCTTTCTTTCTTTCTTTCTTTCTTTCTTCTCCTTTGGCTTCTTCCCTTCCTCTGTTTCCTCTTTCCTTGAATTTCTTTCTTTCCTTCTTTCCTTCTTTCTTTTTCTTTGGCTTCTTCCCTTCCTCTGTTTCCTCTTTCCTTGAATTTCTTTCTTTCTTTCTTTCTTTCTTTGTCTTCTTCTCTTCCTCTGTTTTCCTCTTTCCTTGAATTTCTTTCTTTCCTTCTTTCTTTCTTTTTTCTTTCTTTCTTCTCCTTTGTCTTCTTCCCTTCCTCTGTTTCCTCTTTCCTTGAATTTCTTTCTTTCTTTCTTTCTTTCTTTCTTTGTCTTCTTCTCTTCCTCTGTTTTCCTCTTTCCTTGAATTTCTTTCTTTCCTTCTTTCTTTCTTTTTTCTTTCTTTCTTCTCCTTTGTCTTCTTCCCTTCCTCTGTTTCCTCTTTCCTTGAATTCCTTTCTTTCTTTCTTTCTTTCTTTCTTTCTTTCTTTGTCTTCTTCTCTTCCTCTGTTTTCCTCTTTCCTTGAATTTCTTTCTTTCCTTCTTTCTTTCTTTTTTCTTTCTTTCTTCTCCTTTGTCTTCTTCCCTTCCTCTGTTTCCTCTTTCCTTGAATTCCTTCTTTCTTTCTTTCTTTCTTTCTTTCTTTCTTTCTTTCTTTCTTTCTTTCTTTTCCTTTGGCTTCTTCCCTTCCTCTGTTTTCCTCGTTCCTTGTTTTTTTCTTTCTTTTTTCTTTTCTTTTCTCTTTCTTTCTTTCCTTTTCTCTTTCTTTCTTTCTTTCTTTCTTTCTTTCTATGCTTTCGCCTTACCTACTTTCTCTTTTTAGCCTTTATTCTATCCAATCTCTTTTCTTTTTCGTTATTTCGTTCTTCTCTTATTCATTTGCTGCTTAGTTTCGATTTTCTTCTTTCTTTTTTTATATTCCTTCTTTATATTTATTATTTTAAATTCTTTCGCTTTTTATTCGTTCCTTCTTCTTTATATTCTTTCGCTGGATATTCCTTCTTTTTTATAGTCCTTCTTTTTTATATTTTTCTTTTTTATACTTATTCTTCATTATATTCCTTCTTTTTTATATCCCTACTTTTATATATATATATTTTTTTTTAATCATCTCACCCCAAGCAAGGCATTCCACTGCCACTATTGCGCATGGGGCTACATAGGGGAAGGTAAAGAGAAGGAGTGGTTAGACATAGGGAATGTCAGGAGGAAGGTGACAGATGAGTAAGGATACAGAGGATCTTAAAAAATAATGCATGTTTTTTTTTAATCATCTCACCCCAAGCAAGGCATTCCACTGCCACTATTGCGCATGGGGCTACATAGGGGAAGGTAAAGAGAAGGAGTGGTTAGACACAGGGAATGTCAGGAGGAATGGGAGCAGGTTAGTATGTTAAGAGGTGTCTACTGACCTTATATTTAAATTCCTGGAGATTGTAGCCGTCGGGGAAGCAATCATGTGGAAGGGAATTCCACAGTCGGGAAGTGCGAGGAAAGAAACTGTTGGAGTAGAAGTTGCGGTTGCATTTTATCGGTTTCACTGTAAAAGGGTGGGATCTAGTTGCTAATCTAGTATCTCGTGCAAATTCGTATTTAGGGGACACCAGTGATCTAAGTTCATCGGAGCAGAAGAACTTAGATCATTTCTTCTTCTTTATATTCCTTCTTTTTTATATTTCTTCTTCTTTGTATTCCTTCTTTTTTATATTTTTTCTTTTTTATATTTATTCTTCATTATATTCCTTCTTTTTTATAGTCGTTCGTTTTATATTCCTTCTTCTTTATATTTCTTTTGATATCAATATTTTTTAGCCTCAGGCAATTCCTTTTCTATTCTTCTTCTCACCATTCTTTTTGTTTTTCTTTCGTTCCTTGTTTCACTTTTCTTCTTTTTTTTCTCGTTTTTCTTCTTTTTCTTTCTAGTCTATCATTATTATCCTCAAACAATTTTTTCTTTCTTTCTTCTTCTTCTTTCCTTCTCTTTTGTTTTTTATCCTCAACTTTTTTTCTGTTATCTTTCTTCTCCTTTTTCTTTTCCTTTTTCTTCTTCTTTTTCTTCGGTTTCTTTTTTCTTTTTATCCTCAGACAATTTCTCTTTCCTACTTCTTCTCTTTCCTTTTTCTTCTCTCACTTTTTTCGTTGTTCCCTTTTTTATCCTCAGACAATTTTTCTTCTGTTCCCTTTCTTCTTTTTTTTAATCTTTATTTTTTTCTTCTTCTCCTTTTTCTTCCGTTTCTGCTTTTTTGTTTACTTTTTATCCTTAGGCAACTTTTATTTTCCGCTTCTCCTTTTTCTTCTTTTTCCTTCGTTCTTTCTTTTCAGTTTTTCCTCGGACAATTTCTCTTTCTTTCTTCTTTTCTTTCCTTCATCTTCTCTTTCCTTCTTTTCTTGTTTATCCTTAAACAATTTTTATTTTGCTCTTTTTCTTCTTTTTCTTCTTCATTTTCTTTTTCAGTCGTTCTTTCTTTTTTTTTCATTCTCAGACATTTTATCTTTTCTTCTTCTTTTTCTTTTTCTTCTTTTTCTTTTGCCAATTTCTTCTGCATGCTTTCTTGATTTTCTTTCCTTTCATATACCTTCTTCTGACGATTTCTTTTTCCTTCTTCTTCTTCTTCTTCTTCTTCTTCTTTTTCTTCTTCTTCTTCTTTAATATCTTTCCTTTCATCTGTTCCAACTCCTCATCTTTCACGTTCTTTTTCCTTCCCTATATATTCCTTTATCTCTTTCTTGCTCGCTTTTTCTTCTTGAGCCTTTCTTCATCCCTTTTCATACTCTTTCCTTCTTCTTCTTCTTCTTCTTCTTCTTCTTCTTCTTCCTGTTCTCTCACCTTTTTTCTTTATACCCCCGCCAACCACCCTCTTCTTTATAGATTTCGTTGTTGGCATCCATTGACGCTTTCCCTCATTTAAGTAAGGAGATCCGTTAACAAAAAAGAAAAACAAAAAAAACAAACTATTATTAAAACGTCACACAATATATAAAACACATCGTGTACAAAAGTCGTTCATCTCTGTGCGTTTACTTAAGTGTGTCCCCAAATGGGACAGTGCATTCGAGCTTAAAATAATAATAATAATAATAATAATAATAATAATAATCACGAAAACAACGTCACAGATAAAGAGGTTATTGTATCTTTTTTTCACATTACAACGCTTTTTTTAATCAAACTAAAACCAAAATATCAAATTTCGAGAAGATTTAAAGCGATTAAAAGCATAGTTGCATTACTTAACGTACGTTTTGCTTATTTTAATTTTAAAAATATCCATACAATAACACCAGACATGGCGTTAACCAATCTCTTAAATTTGTACCGTTGTGTTTTCTGGAAACAGGATCAAAATAACATAACTTGATGCATTGCTATTATCGGTATAATTCCAAACTGTGATCGAAATGCTTAAATTATTACCACTTTCTGGAGAGAAATGACTTTCAATTTAATAATTATGCAATTCGATCATTTTTTTTTTTAATATTTTATCCAAAGCAAACTAATACACCCACGAAAACTCTAGGGGTTATTGGGTTTTAGGCAATATGAGGAAAGAAAATATTATTACAGAGAGAATACTAAAAGAACAGCAATTGAATATAGCGATAAATATTGCATTTAAATTTTTGAAGATCAGAGTTGACCGGAAAGCAAGAAATCCAGAATTGTTACCAGAATTGTTACCAGAATTCTTACACCACCTCCAAAACTATTGGTGATATTGTCAGAGTAAAAAAGACACCAGATATCAATTTGAATGCCGGGATTTGAAAATGTCAGTGTCTGCAGTACGATAACACATACATTGGAGATGTTTAAGTTTATCTTTTATCACATCAAATCACTTAGTCAGATATTTTATTGGAATCCTGGTAGGATTTAACAGTAATCTGATACCCTTTTCTCTTTCACAATTTTTCTTATAAAGAAAAAGCGTTTTTTTTTCCTCTTCTTTTTCAATTTTGTTAAACGAAACACACCTTTTTAAACTATTTTTAACCATTTTCTATTATAATAAAACATATTTTACAAATCGACCTTAATAGACGCCTAGTTATCGTGTCACATATTGATTAGTATTCTATGGCGGTATTTAGAATCTTTGGTCACCCATTTAAGTACTGACCAGGCTCGATGTTGCTTTGCTTCGGTGATCGGACGGGAACCGGTGTATTCAACACACAAACACACACACACACACACACACACACACACACACACACACACACACACATATATATATATATATATATATATATATATATATATATATATATTGTAGTGATATCATTTGATATGTTTGGAGATGCAACATGAAATCTAAAAGCACGGATTTACGAACATAAACGAGACTTAAGCTTCGACATAGGTTGCAACTTCTCTTGTATTACATAGGACACAATTCTGATTTCTCAAATGCCAGTTTTATTAAAAAGAACATAACCCTTTAAAGAGGATGTACTTTGAGAACATATTAATAACGTTATTACCAACTATAAACACACGATTAAAATATAACATTACTTCCAAATGTTTTCACAAAATAATAATTAATGAATCCAAAATAACAGTAGATATTAAATAAGTTATACATAGTTCCTTATGTTCTTAACAATGGAATAATTTTCTTGATTTCTTGATTTCTCTCAAAGCATGCATTCATAACTGTTTTCTCTATTTTTATTGAAAGAGAACGCGTTGACACATACAGTTAAACAAGCACAAGTTTTATCTTCTACATTTAATATTCATCCGTTGCTTTATGACACGTGATGCGCATCTGATATTTGAAAATATACCTCATTTTATAAATTCTGTCTCCCGGATTTTTAAATCAGTCGTCTTTATTAAATTTCTGAAGAAGTTTGTTATAAGTGAAACATTAGATTAAAGACACTTTTTTGCTACTTTACATATTTTATTCATCTTCTCGGATTCCGATCTATATATTCAACTCATATATATATATATATATATATATATATATATATATATATATGAAACCCGACCGAAGTGGCATCAGTCGGTGGTTCTATTATTATAAAAACTATTATTTTTATATAATGTTACTTAATTATGTTGTTATAATAATTTTAACACATAGTTATTTTTATTTCATTGAAAGATACTAACCGTTAACGCTGTTTAACATTACTTCCAATTTCTTTCACAAAATAATAATTAATGAATCCAAAATAACAGTAGATATTAAATAAGTTATACATAGTTCCTTATGTTCTTAACAATGTAATAATTTTCTTACTTACTATCATTATATATGGCCACCTCGGCGTGGTGTAATGGTTAACAAGCTCGTCTCGCTAGAATCGTTATAACTGAGTAGGGAGTTCGATCCTCAGTGGGTACCCTCTACTTTCGGCCCTATGTCACGCCTAAGCTACACATAGAAAATAATCTTCCTCCTGTTTTGGGAGTTGGGCGCAGTTTGTTACGGAAACAGCAAAAACGCTACCCCTACACACGATTGGGTGTAACGGAAACGTTTTTGGAGTTGTTTATGATTATCATTCTTTCTTTCTCATTATTATTATTATTATTATTATTATTATTATTATTATTTTGTTATTTTTATTATATTTCGAAATTTGCTATGGTGGCACTACCAACCAAGTCTGCAGGAGGACTGGCACGATTCTTGTTTTCAATCTATCCTGTTATTTGACATAGCTAGAGGGAGAAGAGATGCATTATATTATTATGTAGTAATAAGTGGGGGATCAGTTTATTACTTCATAACAATAGAAAACTGATCCCCCACTTTATGACCAGTAAACGACTTAATCACGTTTCCAACTATTATATTCAGTCAGTCAGTTAAGTGTCATACGTGATACAGTTAAATTATTATGTTGTCGTGGTGTGTTGTTAAGGCTCCATTTCATGTTTTTTTTTATCTCCCCTATCATCCCTAACGTTACATAGACAAAGTTCTCCTTAGTGTGTGGGCTGTACTTAATAAGACAATTGTTTGCATATCTCTTCAGCTGGGGTTTCCAGGGATTCTTTCAATGTGTTGTTTTGTTTCATTTTTTATCATTCCAAGTGCACCTACTATCACTGGCACAACTCTTGTTTTCAATTTCCACATTTTTTTCTATTTCAATTTCCAGGTCTTTATATTTTGACAGTTTATTATTATTATTATTATTATTATTATTATTATTATTTCATTTTTCATCATATTTCGATTTCTGCTTTGTTCTCACTACCAACCAAGTCTGCGGGGAGACCTAAGGCAGGTCGTGGCGTGTTGTTATGACTCCATTTCATGTTTTTCTATCTTCCCTATCATCCCCAGCATTACATAGATAAAGTTCTCCTTAGTGTGTGGGCTGTACTTAATAAGACAATTTTTTGTATATCTCTTAAGCTGGGGTTTCCAGGGATTCTTTCAATGTGTTGTTTTGTTCCATTTTTTATCATTCCAAGTGCACCTACTATCACTGGTACAACTCTTGTTTTCAATTTCCACATTTTTTTCTATTTCAATTTCCAGGTCTTTATATTTTGACAGTTTTTCAAATTCCTTGATTGCTATGTTACAATCCGCTGGACAAGCCATATCGATTAATAGACAAGTTTTCTCCTTCTGGTTTTTAACAATAATGTCTGGCCTGTTTGCTTCAATTTTTCTATCTGTGTAGATGGTGTAATCCCATAGAATGGTTACATCTTCTATTTCTGTAACCGGTGCTGGGTGATGTTCATACCAGTGTTTGTTTACAGATTTTCCATAATGTTTGCACATTGTCCAATGTAAATATTGCCCAACTCTATCGTGGCGATTTTTATATTCATTTGGGGCAAGCACAGAACAGCCTGAGATTAGGTGGTCTATTGTTTCTTGGTGTTTATCACAAAACCTGCATTTTGGATCCATATTATTATGCATAATATTTGCCTGAAAGTTTCTAGTGAAAAGTTATTATTATTATTATTATTATTATTATTATTATTATTATTTACATTTTATTTAGTAATTTATTATTTCATTGAAAGATTCTAACCGTTAATATTTTTATAATAATTTATATATATGGTTCTTATTTATATATTATTACTTAATTATGTCATAATAATTTTAATACATAGCTATATTTTATTTCATTGAAGAATACTAGCCGTTAACGTTAATTAGTAATTTATTATTTCATTAAAAGATTCTGTTAACATTATTTTCACTAAAATTTAAACGGAAATATATTTCGTTTATGATTCATACGTGATTCTCACGTTATTTTGAATGAAAATCGTTCCATCATTTGATTTCTCTCAACGCATGCATTCATAACTGTTTTCTCTTATTTCATTTAAAAAAAGAACGCGTTGACACATACAGTTAAATAAACACAAGTTTTATCTTCTACATTTAATATTCATCCGTTGCTTTATGACACGTGATGCGCATCTGATATTTGAAAATATACCTCATTTTATAAATTCTGTCTCCCGGATTTTTAAATCAGTCGTCTTTATTAAATTTCTGAAGAAGTTTGTTATAAGTGAAACATTAGATTAAAGACACTTTTTTGCTACTTTACATATTTTATTCATCTTCTCGGATTCCGATCTATATATTCAACTCATATATATATATATATATATATATATATATATATATATATATATGAAACCCGACCGAAGTGGCGTCAGATAGATAATGAACAGACATAGATAGATAGATAGATAGATAGATAATGAAGTGGGATAGATAGATAGATAGATAGATAGATAGATAGATAGATAGATAGATAGATAGATAATGGTGTAGGTTATATATATATATATGTCTTTGAAGTGAAGCCGTGCTGAAATAGTATATCCGTGTACTATTATTCCGGGTGAGTGGAGCTCAAAGCTACTATGATTTCTGACGCGGAATTCTCTGTGTAGCTTCGGTATATATCAACTATTACAGTACTCGTACAATGTCTGTCACAGATCTTACTCTACTCTGTGGTTCTCTCTATGGCAGGAGTATATGTATACTCAAGTCGAGTCCATTATCATAAAAAAGGGGGAGATCCCACAATACCTATTTTGACTGCGACTGAATTAAAAAAAATGTTATGGTGAAACTCTCCTATTCTATAGTGAAGAGACTCTCTCACCTAATTTAAGTAAGAGTAGTAAGAGGAACGAGGGTCAGTCGATGTTGGACGATAGTTAGTCGAATACGAAAGTTGTCAGCGACCTGGCAAGATTACACTGCGTAATACATATTATATCAAGTTCCTAATGTTTTCTACGTCGAACTTATTAGGACCGATTTTAGCACAAATACTAGCTTCCACTGCGAAAATAACTTCACAACAAAAAAAGATTCAATTTCGCAATTGCCCACTTTTGTGAAAAGATCTGTATTGGAAATATGATTTTATTAACATCATATTTTATTAAGACCAACACTCAATGTGCGATATTATATATTCATAGTATCTCTTTTCAGTTGAATATTCTTATAGGTGTAATAAGTATCTATGTTTTGAATCCTAAACATTAACAAAGAATGGAAACGCTGAAGATTATACCACAAAAAAGAAAAAAAACATTATTCCAAACAAAATGATCGGATAGATAACCACTTTCACAAAAGATTGAGAGCATTATTAAACGAATGAGATGGAAAATTTTCTCGTAAAATACAAAAACCAAGATAAACATCTCAAGGAATTCGAGTATTATGAATTTAAATCAAGACAAACTCCACCCACTTATGAACAGCTAATGGACTTCGAGAAGGGTCCATTCTCTATAATCAACAAAATTAAATTTACGAAAGTTACCAATGACCTGTAACAAAGAAATGAATAAAGTTGCTTTAAAGATAAAGAAAACTGGTTGAAGCAGACAAGACGGGGGGCCATTATAAAATCGATGTGCGTACGTATCAAAAAGCTATTACTAAGGAAGACAACAACTTTTACAAAAACGAACACGATAGCTGGGAAAAGACAAAAATTTGAAGCCAAAACATCTCATTGAGTTAAAGACTGAAGACAGAATCTATAAATTACATAAAGAACAAACATTTTTCACCATAAAATACTATAAAACTAATTTAAAAACTACCCAAAATATAGATTTACTAAACCGAACTAAGAGTAATGTTGGAAAGATTAGCAAATATAAGGTGGAATAGCATGACCAAAAACGGATTTCAAAGCTTAAGCAGAAAACTTGGAAATAGGAAGATTTCGTTGGAGACAAAGAAAAGAGGTCTGGACTGTTGTTTGATATCTGTATTTCTATATGTCAGCGAATGCTGGACAATCTTCTGTCAAGCATGAAAAAGGAAAAATATATTGGACACGGGGCGGCTGGGTGCCAACCGCTGACTGGTTGAGAGTACAGGACGGAATATTAGAGTGACGAGAATGTGATAAAGATTCAAATGGGGATTGACAAGTAAATATTTATTGATTCAGTTTTTACGGTTTATCAACCGTTTGAGGGTTATTTAAAGTCAGAAAATATATATTTAGATTGTAAAAATGATCATGGGAGATAATAATGAGTTAAGGGTACAAATCTTACGTATCAAACCATCGCTGCCAGCAGAAGAGAGTCATACCTTTCCCAACGTTATTTGCGAGTGCGTGAATATGACGGACTCAGCAGTTTAATTAACAATTCAGAACAGTTTTTCCTTACACTACTCTCACATCCAAGCTTACAGCACCTGGTATTCCCAAGGGGCCAACCAATAAATAAAGATAACTGCATAAGGTATTTACAAGTAGGTCACCATCGAGGAAAGGTTACAGCATCCGTTATTCCCAAGGGATCACCCATCGATCAAGTTTATGACACCTGTTATTCCCAAGGGGTCACACATTGATCAAGATTACGGCACCTGGTATTTCCAAGTAGGTCACCATCGAGGAAGACTACAGCATCCGTTATTCCCATAGGGTTCACCCATCAATGAAGATTATGGCACCTGTTATCCCTAAGGGATCACCCATCGATCAAGATTATGGCACCTGTTATTCCCAAGGGGTCACACATAGATCCAGATTACGGCACCTGATATTCTCAAGAGGGTCACGTCTTAGATCAAGATTACGACATCTGCTATACCCACGGGGTCACCATCGAGCAAGATTACAGCATCCGTTATTCCCGGGGTTACCATCAAGCAAGATTAAGGATCCAGGTATATATATACCCAGGTGCCGACTGCGGAAGTGACTACATACCAGTCATCTACAAACTAAAAGTGAAACTCCGAAGACTGAAGAAGCCCAGCATATCACCAAAGCTACAATACGACACGCTAGAGGACGATCTATATGAAATATGAAGAACAAATTGGAAAATGATACTCAAAATGGGATTCACTAAAAGAAGCGATGGTGACCTCAGCGAACAACATAGCCCCAAAGGAAATCAGACACAGAAGAAAAAACGAGTGGATGACCGAAGAGATCCTCCACATGATGCAAAGGAGACAAAAAATAACGCCAAGACACGGAGCAGAGTACAAAAAACTTCACAGGGAGATAAGGAACAAATGCAGACAAGCCAAAGAGGAATGGCTCAACAACAAATGCGCAGAAGTAGAGAAACTGAGCAGGAACAACAAAGCAGAGATGCATAAAGAGATAAGAGAACTGACAGGACAAAAAACCTGCTTCTCAACAGGATGCATAAAATCAAAGGAAGGAACAATCATATTAGAGAAAGAGGAAATACTCCAGCGATGGGAAGAATATATAAAGGATCTCTTTTGCGACAAGAGAGAACAACCGAGAATACACAAGGAGATGGATGGACCGGAAATACTAAAATCCGAAGTGGAAGCTGCAATGGCCAAAATGAACAGAAACAAAGCACCTGGTCCAGATGGTATAGTGATAGAGCTGCTGACAGCCTTAGAAGAATATGGCATAGAAAAGATTACCGACATAATAAACGAAATTTATAGCAGCGGAATACCAGACGACCTATGTAAGTCGATATTTATAGCGCTGCCGAAGAAACCTGGTGCAAATGAGTGCGAACTACACAGAACCATCAGCTTAATGAGTCACATTACAAAACTGATTGTCAGAATCCTGATGAATAGAGCGAGAAGCAGAATCAGGCCAGAAATAGGGCAGGAACAGTGCAGGTTCGTCAAAGACACTGGAACAAGGAACGCCATATTCATGATTAGGATGCTCTCTGAAAGGGCATTACAAATGAAGAAAGACTTGTACCTATGCTTCATTGACTACGCGAAAGCATTCGACAAAATACGACACAAAGAATTGATGGAGATGCTAGGCAACCTCGACATTTTCGGCAAAGACATAAGAATAATCAAGAATCTCTACTGGCAGCAAAACGGCCTGCATACGGACAGGTAACGACCTCAGTAGATACACAAAGATAGAAAAAGTCGTAAGACAAGGATGTGTCTTTTCACCGGATTTGTTCAACCTATACAGTGAGAATATTTTGAGGACCCTAGATGACACGCCAGGATTTGTTATTGGAGGCCACAACCTGAACAACATAAGATATGCGGACGATACAGTGCTGATTGCGGACACGGAAAGGAAACTGCAAGACCTCATACAGAAAGTAGCAGTGGAGAGTGACAAGAAGGGACTACAAATAAACTTTAAGAAAACTGAGTGCATGGTCATCAGCAAAAGATACAACCCAAAATGCCAAATACAGGTGGGGGATAACAGAATCAAACAAGTACAAGAATTTAAGTACCTAGGAAGTGTTCTAACAGAAGATGGAAAGTGCGACACGGAGATCCGAAGGCGAATTGGAATGGCAAAGGACGCGTTCCAGAAGATGAGCAAAATACTAACACACAGGAAAATCTCAATAGAAACGAAGAAAAGAGTGCTAGACTGCTACGTGATGTCAGTTCTTCAATACGGCAGTGAATGCTGGACAATATCATCGAAAATGAGGGCAAAACTGGAAGCGGCCGACATGTGGTTCTACAGAAGGATGCTACGGATATCGTGGACTGAGCATACAAGCAACGACGAGGTGTTAGAAAGAATGGCAACAAAAAGGAAATTGATGCTGAGCATCAGGAAGAGACAACTGAAGTTCCTGGGACATGCAATGAGGAAGGAGAGCCTGGAGAACCTGATACTGACTGGACAGATAGAAGGAAGGAGAGACAGAGGAAGGCAGCGGATAACATATTTGCAGGGCCTGATCAGGTGGATGACGGAACGGGGGTTGCCAGGAGCAACAGGAGCAAACATACTAAGAGCCACAAGGGATAGGGAGACGTGGAGAAACATGATCGCCTACGTCCTGAAGGGACAGGGCACATAGAAGAAGAAGAAGAAGAAGAAGAAGAAGAAGAAGAACCCATCCAGATGCTGACCCGGCTTGACCTCGCTTACCCTCGGTGATCATACATTAAGGTTAGATAGGTAAATAGGAATTGATTGAATAGAGATACGAATAAAAGACTCTGAAAACTGTTCAAGACAAAGAAGGGATTTTCTGAGCGTAGCTTAGATGTGGCACAAGGCCGAAAATATGGAGCACCCAGTGAGAATCAAGCCATTACACAATTGCAATGATTCTAGCGAGACAAGCTTGCTAACCATTACATCACATTCAGGAGACTTTATTTTATAAGCGCAGATTAGATGTGACATACGGCCGAAAATATGTGGTACCTAGTGAGAATCGAACTCACTACTCAATTGTAATGATGTTAGCGAGACAAGCTTGTTAACTATTACACCACATTGAGGAGCTTTTATTTTCTAAGATTAGGTGTGGCAAAAAGCCGAAAGTATGGGGCACGCAGTGAGGATCAAACTCATTACTCAATTATAATAATTCTAGCGAGACAAGCTTGCTAACCATTACACCACATTGAGGAGCCTTTATTTTTAAGCGTAGATTGGGTGTGGCACAAGGCCGAAAGTATGGGGCACCCAGTGAGAATCGAACTCCTTACTCAATCGTACTGATTCTAGGGAGATAAACTCGTTAACCATTACACCACATTGAGGAGCCTTTATTTTCTAAGCGCAGATTAGTTGTGGCTCAAGGTCGAAAGTATGGCCACCCAATGAGGATTAAACTCACAACTTAATTGTAGTGATTCTAGCGAGAGAAGGTTGCAAACCATTACACCGCATCGAGATGCCTTTATTTTCTATGCACAGCTTAGATGTGGCACAAGGCCAAAATTATGGTTCACCCAGTGAGGATCAAACACACTACTCAATTGTAATGATTCTAGCAAGACAAGCTTGTTAACTATTACACCACATTGAGGAGAATTTATTTTCTAAACGCAGATTAGGTGTGGCACAAAGCCGAAACTATAGCGCATCCAGTGAGGGTCGAACTCACTATTCAATCGTACTGATTCTAGGGAGACAAACTCGTTAACCATTACACCACATTGAGGAGCCTTTATTTTCTAAACGCAGATTAGGTGTGGTACAAGGCCGAAAGTATGGCGCACCCAGTGAGGATCGAACTCACTACTCAATTATCATGATTCCACCGAGACAAGCTTGCTAACCATTACACCACATTGAGGAGCCTTTATTTTTAAGCGCAGATTGGGTGTGGCACAAAAAAGTATGGGGCACTCAGTGAGGATCGAACTCATTACTCAATTGTGAAGATTTTAGCGAGACAAGCTTGCTAACCTTTACACAACATCGAGGAGCCTTTATTTTCTAATTGCAGATTAGATGTGGCACAAGGCTGAAATTATGGGACACCCAGTGAGGATCGAACACACTGTTCAATTGTAATGATTCTAGCGAGAGATGGTTGCTAACCATTTACGCCTAATCGAAGACAATGTGTGTTGCATTTTCTAAACAAGATACTTGTTTCCTTTGAGTAATTCCCCACCATGTTTACCTATGTCGATAACCGCACGATTTCCATCATGATTTGATAAGGCGGCCCTAATTTCCGTGTTTGGCGACGTAACCACTTAGCGTTTGATTCTGTGACGATGAACAATTGACGAAATCAATAAATGAAAAGAGAATGATGGCAATTATCAGGCGATTCTGAGGGAAATTAATTTTCCCCAAACCAAGTTAATCAAAGATTCTCAAAAACCCACTAGAGAAATCAATGCAACTCATAGAAAAAGTCATACCCGTTGTCACAAAATAACGTACGCTTAATTACATGAACAAGTCCGCAGAAAAGAGGGAGTGTCAACTACACGTTTCGGATATCCATATTGTCGAGTTCGATCCTCACTGGGATACTTGTAGAAGTAATAATGTTCCAGGAATCGACAAAGCTGAATAATTATCGATAGATTTTCTGCCACTGTGTGATGGTTGACGAGCATTGCTGGCGGACTATATTCCAATGTCGACATTTAGTCTTGCACTCTGAACTCTGCATAAATGATGAGCATTAATTTATACAAGTCTACAAAAAAATATGAAAAGGTTTGAACAGGTTTATAAATATATTTATATATATATATTTTAAACATATACTGTTAAATATAAGAAACAATGAATGTCTATTATGTATAATCATGAGCCGTTCTAAACATCGTATTTTGGCTTTCATTTCAAGTGAAAATCAAGACAAAAATTCTCCAACATTTGGATAATTTTTTATTAAATTAGTTCTAAGCTTTCGGCACACATGAGCCATCTTCAGAGAGGTTACAAGGACGTTAATACAAAACATCCACCATCAAAACCGATTTTATTTTGTGTCTCTTATATTTAACAGTATATGTTTAGAAAATTATACACTATATATACATAATCGTGTCGCCCCAAGCATAGCATTTTACTGCCACTGTTGAGCAGGGGGTTACATAGGAGAAAAGTTATGGAAAAGAGTGACAGCTTATAGGGGGTGTCAGGAAGTGGGTAAGAGAAGGATGAGAATACTGATGAGAGTGGAATGGACGGAGAAAGGAGCATGAGAGAGAGGATACAGGTTAGTGAGATAGGAGATGACTATTGACTTTACATTTAAATTCTTAGAGATTGTAGCTGTCGGGAAAGCAAGTAAATGCAATAGAATTACACAGGCGGGAAGTGCGAGAGAAGAAGCTGATGGAGTAGAAATTGCGTTTGCATTTTATTGGTTTCACACTTAAAG
>JBBBDQ010001679.1:515000-540000 GCA_037127315.1 Ascarosepion bandense
TTTACTGTCCTAGATGCACTTATATCTTTCTTTTTTCTTCTCTGCTTAATAATGTTTTTTATAATCATCTCGCCCCAAGCAAGGCATTTTACTGCCACTGTTGTGCAGGGGGTTGCATAGGAGGAATGTTAATAGCAAGAGTGACAGGCTATAGGGGGTGTCAGAAAGTGGGTAAAAGAAAAATGAGTGTGGCCATAAAGTGGGGGACCATTCTATATATTAATTGTAATGTAGAATTGATACCCCATTTTATATCCACATTATAACACTATGAAAACTTCCTTTTTTATATAATCATCTCGCCCCAAGCAAGGCATTTTACTGCTACTGTTGTGCAGGGGGTTACATAGGAGGAATGTTAATAGAAAGA
This sequence comes from Ascarosepion bandense, assembly GCA_037127315.1. Taxonomy (NCBI): domain Eukaryota; kingdom Metazoa; phylum Mollusca; class Cephalopoda; order Sepiida; family Sepiidae; genus Ascarosepion; species Ascarosepion bandense. The sequence continues at coordinate 515,371 of JBBBDQ010001679.1, forward strand.
GTGACAAGTTAAACGGGGTGTCAGGAAGTGGGTAAGAGAAGGATGAGGATACTGATGAGAGTGGAGTGGACGGGGAAAGGAGCATGAGAGAAAGTTATGAGAAAGAGTGACAGGTTATAGGGGGTGTCAGGAAGTGGGTAAGAGAAGGATGAGAATACTGATGAGAGTGGAGTGGACGGGGAAAGGAGCATGAGAGAAAGTTATGAGAAAGAGTGACAGGTTATAGGGGGTGTCAGGAAGTGGGTAAGAGAAGGATGAGAATACTGATGAGAATGAAGTGGACCGAGAAAGGAGCATGAGAAAGAGGATGCAGGTTTGTGAAATAGGAGATGACTATTGACTTTACATTTATACTCTTGGAGATTGAAGCTGCTGGAGTAGAATTTGCGTTTACAATTTATTGGTTTCACGATAAGAGGATGGGACCTAGTTGCTAATCTTGTGGCTTGAGTAAATTCATATATAGGGGACACCAAGGAGCTGAGTTCATCGGAACAGAAGCCGTGAAAGTATTTGTAGAAGAGACACAGGAAAGCCACACTGTGCTGGTGAGAAAGTGACTGTATCTGAGCTGCCAAGTCGGGATCGATCATATTACACATTCTCCGTTTGATTTTATCAAGGACAACTAGAAGGGGTAGCAGGAGCACCCGACCAGATATGGCAGCAGTATTCAATGCAGGGGTGCATGGTTGATTTATATATGTTCAGATACCTTTCTTTCTTTCTTTCTTTCTTTCTTTCTTTCTTTCTTTCTTTCTTTGTGTATTTATTCCTCCTCTAATTTCTTTCTTTCTTTCTTTCTTTTCGATACACTTCTTTCTTTCTTTCTTTCTTACTTTCTTTCTTTCTTTGTGTATTTATTCCTCCTCTAATTTCTTTCTTTCTTTCTTTTCGATACACTTCTTTATTTCTTTCTTTTTTCTTTCTTTCTCCTCTGTTTAATACACTTCTTTCTTTCTTTCTATCTTTCTTTCTTTCTTTCTTTGTGCATTTATTCCTCCTCTAAGTTATTTCTTTCTTCTCTCTTTCTTTCTTTCTTTCTTTCTTTATTTATTTGTGTATTTATTCCTCCTCTAATACACTTCTTTATTTCTTTCTTTTTTTCTTTCTTTCTCCTCTGTTTAATACACTTCTTTCTTTCTTTCTTTCTTATTTATTTCTTTGTGTACTTATTTCCTCTTCAGATACATTTCTTTCTTTCTTTTTTTCTTTCTACTCTGTCTTATACACTTCCTATAAACTGTTCCTGGGCCTGACGGTAAACTGCATGCGGCAGCAATGCCCCTGAATGGGAGGTTGTGAGGAGCATGGAACCACCTCTTAATTGCTGTTGTTCCCAAGTACCCCCTGACTCGGAGTGGTAGCACCTGTTAAGATCCCAGCTATGGGTAAATAGTTAACCTCTAAAGTGGGGTCAAATCACTATGAAAGAATAAAAATAGACGTTTATAGATATATATACATAAAAATAGACTTTAATAGAAAAATATACATTTCTGAAGGAAAAATAGGCGATAGGGGAATATTTTCATCTTTTTTGTTTGTTTGTTAATTGTTTCACCCCAAGCAAGGCGGTAACGCCACTGATGCGCAGGGGGCTACATAAGAGTAAAAGTTTAGATAGGAAGAGAGTAAAGAGAAAAACGAACCAGTTACAGGGGGTGTCTGAGAAAGGGCAAGAGAAGGATGGGAACAGAGGTATGAAGATAGTTACGAAGATAAAGAGAAAGGAAAAGAACAAGATACACGGGGTGATGTAGAAAGGGCTGGAGTTACATAAGAGAGTTGATGTATTAGGCAGGAGGAGAGTGAAGACAAAGACGAACCAGTTACAGGGGGTGTCAGAGAAAGGGCAAGAGAAGGATGGGAACACCGGTGTGAAGACAGTTGCGAAATTAGAGAGAAGAGAAAATATATATACAGGGTAATGAAGGAAGAACTGCAGTTAAGTAGATAAGAGATGGGAATTGACATTGCATTTAAATTCCTGGAGGTTTTTGCCGTCAGGAAAGCAAGAATATGGAAGAGTACTTCACAGGCGGGAGGTGCGAGAAAAGAAGCTGATGGAGTAGAATTGCCGGCTGCATTTGGTTGATCTAACTGTGAATGGGTGGGATCTTGTTGCCAGTCTAGTTGCACGAGTAAATTTTTGTGGCAGGGGCACTAGTGATTTAAGTTCATCGGAGTAGAAGCCATGAAAATATTTGTAGAAAAGACTGAAGGAAGCCACATCCCGCCGGTGAGAAAGTGGCTGGAGTCGAGCCGCAAAGTTGGGACCTATCACATAACAGATTCTTCTTTGGAGCCTGTCGAGAACACTGAGGTGAACAGCAAATATGGCAGCAGTATTCTATGGACGGACAACACTTAGGAAATCTTCTTTGCGCATGACGAGATTAAATTGCAATGCTTGTCTTAATATCTCATTGATTTTAATGTCGTCATTTCTTTTCTTTTAAATTTAAACAGAATTTTGTGTTAAAATCTTTTCGGCTCGTTTCTGAAATGAAGTCTTTGTTTATCGTTCGGCTGCAGGTGTCTCATTCACATGGAACTTTTCTTTTTCCGTACTAAAGTTTTTTTTTCTTCTTTTTACGCATCCGACAATCAATTATAATTTATTTATCTATTTATTCAACTGTTCTGTATATACGACCACGCTCAGATATCGAAAATCCAGACAAGGCATAAATTTAGACACAAGATAATCAGATCATAAAAGGAGTCACTGAGTTCATGGTTTTTAAGCTGAAGAAATAATTTTAACTCGGCAAGAAAAAAAAGTATCAGACGTAAATTAGTAATAGTGTCAGTTTGTATTAGTAATTCGTTATCTAACGTTGTGGTACAGTGGATATCGACTCGGAATGAGAAACCGTGGAGCCGAGTTCGAATTCCAGTTGAATCCATTGTATTCACTTACGCGCAAATACCCTTGGAAAAGGTATTAAACCGTCTCTTCCTTCCAGTTATGGGTTAAATAGCAGGACAGATTGGGTTTTATAGCCTTGGTCGGCAACCAGTCTACCGCAGAAAACAATGGCAACCTACTGCGGGATAATCTTCTGCCCAGTCAGTCATGTCTCTTTGGAGACATCATCGCCCAAGCGTGTATCACGTATGGCACTTGACTGACTGATCTGACTTTTCATGCAGACTGAACCGAATATGGACTTCTTCTTCATGTACCGTGTCCTTTCAGGACGTAGGCCATCATGGATTTCCTATTATATCATTTCTATTATAATAAAAATATTCTCGCTTTTAACGCCATAATATATATTGTGTGTATTTGTGTGTGTATTTTTTCATTAATACAGTTTTCATTAAATAATATAGACAAGTTCTGTCGATTTATTTTGTGTAAGATCCTTTCGTATGATCATTTACCGACATTTAAAACACCACGACTATCAAGACACACTTCTTAGGAAAACACTTGTTGAAAATACGTATATGCTTAGACAAGAAAATAATAAACGAAAACTTAAAATTCTAGAAGCTATCTACATCAAACAGTTTAAACCTAGCCTAAATAAAATAAATTTCGACACCACTACTAACATATTTCAATGCCTGTAATCGACGGGAGAGGTCATAGTTATTATACTTACCCCCTACACACATAGTAGTAGCAGTTCCCAGACCAATCCCCTCATGCCACTATACACTCATTTGACCAAAAACCCAATACCACCATTCCTTCTCGGCCTGCAGCCATGTACGACGCAAAAAATGGACCTGTTTAATTTTCTCTGTATAACTCCACTCTGTTAATAATTTAAATGTTCTATGTTCACTGTATATTAAATGTTAATCCTTTGATAATGGCTTATGTAAGCCGAAAGCTCAGACCTGATAAAATAATCAACAATTATTGCGATTTCTTGTCGTCTTTCCATGACAACACTATCAAGCTAATCAGATCATACGAACGGATCTTACACAAAATAAATAGACAGAACTTGTCTATATTATTCAATGAAACCTGTATTAATATATATATATATATATATATATATATATATATATATATATTATGGCGTAATACACCTCCCTACTCTGCTTCTCTAAAAAATCCAAAAGATAAAGTTTAGTCGCAAGATCATAAAACTTACATCCTATCTGCTAATGTTAAATCTGTCTACAAAATTCAAAGACACTCACTAATCAACTATATTCACTACCCACACCACTTTCTTCAAAATTCAAACGGACAATCCACATGACTTATTCCCTTATCACTAACCCCCACCAACATCCCACACACAACTCATCAAATATAAGAAAAGAGGCTTTCCATTCCTTTCCCACGCCACCTGATGAGACATTGTCATTTCAATGTCGAAACAAATGTACGATTTGTAGTGGCTATATAAAAAAAGGAAAAGCAGGTAGGTAAATCCCAAAAACCCGATCCTAATTAATTAACTCCATTAAAAGTGGTCACGGTGGAGGGCTCAATGCAATTTATATTCAAATTACAGAGCCAATTATAAAATAAAAGAAATTTCAATGTTCAAATTTGTTGTATGCCCATTTCTACGAGAAATTTCTAAGAGAAATTTCGCGTATCATCAGCAACATATTTCATTATAAAAACCAAAGACAAAATGAAACAAAGATATTTTACCGGCGGAATTCAAAAACAAATATTCATCACGGAAAATTAAAGGGGTAGGATTAATAAGAAAGCAGACAGAAACCTGTGTCTATTTTTATTTTTAGATGTTTTTGAAAACCCCTGCTTCTTAACTGAATCGAGAGTTAAAAGTTGAAAATTAGCCTTGTCTTGCTCAAAGAAGTGTTAGGGGAAAGAATAAACAGAAAGAAAGGAAGTAAAAGGGGAAGGGGTGGTTGACAGGGAAGTAAGCTAAGAAAAGAAAAGAAAAGAAAAGAAAGGAATAAAGAAAAAAAGAAAAAATCTTTTCCATAGAAAAGTTAACAATCGTGTTGCAAAATAAATCAAAGCGGTTTTTGGTTTGAATATGTGATGAAAGTTATGGAAAAAAATTGGGGGGGGGGGGGAAACCTAAACATACAATTTAAAATTTAAATATAAAACTAGATTTAAATTTAAAAAAATAAAATTAATAGAAAATTAATAAAAATTAATAAAATCTAAAATAAAATAAAACATACAAATTTGAAGATCACAATTTCTTTTATTGTATATATATATATATATATATATATATATATATACGTAACAACAGTAAACGGGATACTGGTTATACCAGCAGATGGTATAAACGGGGTACTGGTTATACACATACACACACACACATACACACACACACACACACACACACACACACACACACACACACATATATATGTTTAGAACAGCTCATGATTAAACATAATAGACATTAATCGTCTGTTATATTTAACTATATATATATATATATATATGTGTGTATTTCATTGACTGATTGATTCGTTTTCTACGGCTTATCAATAGACAGGCACTTATAACGTGGACATAAAGTAGGGGATCAATTTAATATTAGAATCAATATGTAATCTGACCCCTCACTTTTTTGCCACGTTAGTTTCTATCCATTTATATTCCAGAGAATGTAAATAAATCTAAAAGACATCCTTGTGTCGCTAATCAATGTTTTATTGATTGGTTGATTCACTTTCTCTAACTTATCAATAGACAAGAAATTATAAGGCGTATATAAAGTGAGGGATCAATTCTTTATTTCAATCAACATATAAACTGATCCCTCACTTTTATGGTCACGGTAGTTTCTATACCTTAATATTCAAGACAATGTAAATAAATCTAAATGACATGTCTGTCTTAGTTTATCCATATTTCATTTATTGATTCATTCGTTTTCATATATATATATATATATATATATCCTGTCACGCTCATGGAGAAAGGCACAATAGAGGCAGCGTCAACTCAGTTCATTTTCTTTACTTTCTTTTACGATAGCTCTTGCCGCGTTTTTTCTATTTAACATTCTTGTAAGAACTGCAATCTTGAAACTTCTGAATATCGTTTCTTATGTCTTTGTCTATGAGGGTATCAAATTTGATTAAAATCGGACCACTCCTTCTATAACCCGAGTTTTCGATTATCGATTTTCGATATTTATCGGGGGTACCTTGACACAAAACCTAGCTAAGGACACTCGCAAACGTTTATAGTACAACTGTGTAAGCTTCCTAGAAAATCGGTTCGGCCGTTTCGGAGTCTATAGGTAACGGACACACACACAGAGACACACACACACAGACACACACACACACACACACAAACACACACGCACAGACAAAGTTTAATTTATAAATATATATATATATATATCTATATATAAATATATATATATATATATATATATATATATATATATATATATATATATATATATATATATATATAAATATATATATACTCTCTCCTGTCACGCTCAGTGGGGGAATAACCTGTGAGGAAACAGCTAATAATATTTTAAAATATTTCGCAATCATTTTATAGATAGTAATTCTTTGATTCATTTAGTCATTCATCCAAATTATTTTTAATTTGTTTTTTATTTTCATTGTTTTTATTAAAATACATTTATTGTAATTTTCATTTTTGCATAAATAATAATCAATGTTTTACAGGAAAATATGAAAGCTTGAGCATTTAAGAGATTGATATGTTTATTATTGAGATTTGTCTTTGCTTCTGAGATGAGGTAGTATTTACACCATTTACATTCTTTGTGTTGATGTCCTCATCTTTATTGCCTAGTTTACGACGTCTCGGCCGTTTTTGAACTGGACTCTTTATTTTGATCCCTGGGGTAGATTGTTCTCGTTCCATGTGCGATGCCTTTTCTTGACCTCATGTAGTTATTTCCCTTGAACTTAACTCTCTAAGTTATTCGTTCGCCACTGCTGAAGTATTGAACTCACAACACTTTGGGTCAAGAGACTAGAAATAACCAACGTCTCTATTCACTGGAACATGTGTCCTCAAGGGATATATACTGATAAACAATGTCTCTTCGCCCTTACATTGTATCCCTCTACCTGGAATGGCTCTTGGATGAATAAGTAAAAAATAACTGCAATTTGATTTCAAAGGGATTTGGTTATATCATAATTTACAGAGTGAGCAGATTGGGATAAATCAAAGTGTGTGTACTTTGTTGGAAAATAACGATGAGATTAAACTGGGATTAAATGGACTGATTTTATCAGCTTTTTAATCAAACTTGGGGTATTGTTTTTTAAATTCATATAACGCTTGTTAGGATTGAAATACGAGAATTTGGTTAAATTTGGAAAATTTTCGGGCAATTTCAGTTTTTCTCCCCGTCCTGAGAAGAGACAAAAATCGGAAAATCGATGTACATATAAGTTGAAAAATAATCTAATCCGTTTATTTCTGGGTTTCGAGTAGCATGTCAAGCAAAACAAGTCAGTAATAGGTCAGTCATTTAAGTGCCATACGTGATACACGCTTGGGCGATCATGTCTCGAAAGAGACATGACTGACTAGGCAGAAGATTTTCCCGCAGTAGGTTGCCATTGCTTTCTGCGGTAGACTGGTTGCCGACCAAGGCTATAGAACCCAATCTGTCCAGTTATTTTCCTCATAGCTAAAGGGGGAAGAGATGTAGTGTATGATTAAGTAGTAATTAATGGGGGATCAGTTTATTACTTCAAAAAAACAGAAAACCGATCCCCCACTTTATGCCCAAGAGAAGCTTTAATCATGTTTCCAACTATTATATTCATTCAGTCAGTTAAGTGCCATGCGTGATACACGCTTTGGGTGATCGTGTCTCAAAAAAGACATGACTGACTGGGCAGAAGATTATTTCGTAGTAGGTTGCCATTGCTTTCTGGTTGCCGACCAAGGCTATAGAACCCAATCTGTCCTGTTATTTAACCCATAACTGGAAGGAAGAGACGGATTATACCTTTCCCAAGGGTATTTGCGAGTAAGTGAATGCAAATGAATTTAACTGGAATTCGAACTCGTCTCCCCGATTTTTCGTTCCGAGTCGATATCCAATGCACCATAACGCACATCCAGTAATAGGTAACTCCACTAAATCGTTAAAAAAAATAACAGCATAGAATGAATAAAAAAAAAGTCCCAGACTTAATAAAACAAACTTTTTCCATCAGAATGTTTATATTATCATTAAAAAGAAAGATCAAAGTAATTTTTAATTATTTTATAATTTTTTTAAGCCCTTCTAACATTTTCGAAATTTTGGCAAAAAATCTTGTTTTGAATTGAGTTAACGGGTAACCAAAACGTTTCGACTGTTTACAACGCAAAACGTAATATTACATCACTCACATTTTTTCCGGTGACATACACTTTAATTTGGAAATTCTCGCAAAAATCAAATAATTGTCGGATTTTAATGAAACTTTCAGTGCTCATTCACAACTGAATGAAATTATTTTGAAGTTATTATTTTTTTTAAATCTTAGTAAAAATATTTTTTTATCTCTGTTACACTATCTTCACGTAAATCCATGAAATTGTAATAAATTTTAATTTGTTGCGGTCTATAATTTTATTAATCAAACGCAGGACTCATTGAAAAATATTTTTAAAAATTTTGCCTTTGTATCTGAAAATCCGCTCCGAAGAGTAAAATAAAAAATGCAATAAAAGTCTGATTTTTTTTTTTTAATCATTTCACCCCAAGCAAGGCATTCCACTGCCACTATTGCGCTTGGGGCTACATGGGGGAAGGTAAATAGAAAGAGTGGTTAGATATAGGAAATGTCAGAAGTGGGGGTGATAGATAGTTGGGTGGGTGGGAAGAATGTTTTAAAGAATGGAAGCGAGTTAGTTTGTTAGGTGGTGTCTATTGACCTTACATTTAAACTCCTGGAGATTGTAGCCGTCGGGGAAGCAGTCTTGTGGAAGGGAATTCCACAGTCGGGAAGTGCGAGAAAAGAAACTGTTGGAGTAGAAGTTGCGGTTGCATTTTATCGGTAATTTGATAAGCTTTTAATTGCTCGAATATATAATAACAATTCAGGACATTATAATCTGAAGAAAAAAAAATTCGATTACTAATGAAATTTTAAAAGAATTGTTTTCCTTTTTTTAATATAATAATTTAAAAGATTTCAAAATTATTTTAAAAATCATCAATGATTTGTTGCGGTTAGATTTTTTAGTTAAGAATTGATGATTATATTGCCCATCGAAAATTGAAAAGTTTGATAAAAATTTGTTTGCCTCCATATTTTTAAAATAACTTAAATTTTCTTTTTTTGTGTGTGTGTGTGTAGTTGAAGTTTTTTTTTTTTTTGTATTGAATCTCTCAACACTTCTGATATCCGGCGAAGAGGTCAAAAGGTTAAAATCTGTGATTAATAAATAGTTTTATTCTAAATTTCAGGCTATAAATAAGTAATATTTGTGTAAATCAGATTAATTTAAAATAAAATTTGCTAATTATCCAAAAATAATGTGTCACAGATGTATATTTTATTTTTGCAAGATTTTTAAAACCGAGAATTAACTTTTGTTTACAAATGTGTCGATCGCTCAAAAATGGCGGCAAAATTCAAAAATTGAAAAAAAATCTCAAACTTTAATAAGTCCTGGGTATGACAGTAAATTGCATCTGGCAGCAAGGCCTCTGATTGGGAGGTTGTGAGGAGCATGGAAGCACCTTTTAATTGCGGTTGTTCCCAGGTCCACCCTGACCCGGAGTGGTAGCACCTGATAGGGTCCCAGCTATGGGCAAATAGTTAACCACTGAACTATGAAAGTATAAATATACTTTTATAGAAAATATACATTTTGGAAGGAAAAAAATTATTGCCAGCAATACATTTTTTAATAGAAATTTGGAGAACATCTTCAGTTTTCTAAAATAAAATAAAAATTCATCAAAATCTGACTAAATCAACATTCTCTCTATAACCGAACATTAAAAATTACCTTAAAACCTATTTTTTTGGCATTAGATAACCGATAGAGTTTGATATGCCGTTAAACAAAACTCAAATTTAAATTCAAACTTTTATAGTCCAATCAAAATAATTTCTGTTTGAAATAAACAAGACAATATTTAGCTTACTGGAAATAGTAAATTTAATCATTTAGCTTTCAATTAAAACTAAAATAAAATTTCAAGAAAACTTTTTCATTTTCAAAAATTCAGTTTAAAAGCAGCTATGCGTTTTTTTCGCGATTTAGTGGAGGTACCTAATTAGGCCCTTTACATATTGAAAAGAAAATAATTTAAGCCCTTTAAATATTGAAAAGATTACTGATTTTCTTTTCAATATGTAAAGGGCCCTAAATTATTTTCTTTTCAATATGTAAAGGGCCTAAATTATTTTCTTTTCAATATGTAAAGGGCTTAAATCATTTTCTTTTCAATATGTAAAGGGCCTAAATTATTTTCTTTTCAATATGTAAAGGGCTTAAATTATTTTCTTTTCAATATGTAAAGGGCCTAAATTATTTTCTTTTCAATATGTAAAGGGCTTAAATTATTTTCTTTTCAATATGTAAAGGGCTTAAATTATTTTCTTTTCAATATGTAAAGGGCTTAAATTATTTTCTTTTCAATATGTAAAGGGCTTAAATTATTTTCTTTTCAATATGTAAAGGGCTTAAATTATTTTCTTTTCAATATGTAAAGGGCCTAAATTATTTTCTTTTCAATATGTAAAGGGCTTAAATTATTTTATTTTCAAAATGTAAAGGGCTTAAATTATTTTCTTTTCAATATGTAAAGGGCTTAAATTATTTTCTTTTCAATATGTAAAGGGCCTAAATTATTTTCTTTTCAATATGTAAAGGGCTTAAATTATTTTATTTTCAAAATGTAAAGGGCTTAAATTATTTTCTTTTCAATATGTAAAGGGCTTAAATTATTTTCTTTTCAATATGTAAAGGGCCTAAATTATTTTCTTTTCAATATGTAAAGAGCTTAAATTATTTTCTTTTCAATATGTAAAGGGCTTAAATTATTTTCTTTTCAATATGTAAAGGGCTTAAATTATTTTCTTTTCAATATGTAAAGGGCTTAAATTATTTTCTTTTCAATATGTAAAGGGCCTAAATTATTTTCTTTTCAATATGTAAAGGGCTTAAATTATTTTCTTTTCAATATGTAAAGGGCTTAAATTATTTTCTTTTCAATATGTAAAGGGCTTAAATTATTTTCTTTTCAATATGTAAAGGGCCTAAATTATTTTCTTTTCAATATGTAAAGGGCTTAAATTATTTTCTTTTCAATATGTAAAGGGCTTAAATTATTTTCTTTTCAATATGTAAAGGGACTTAATTAGTTTCTTTTTTTTTATTTCAGGTGAGTGACCCTTTTTTAATTGGATGATAGCAGTGTCTCTTGTGTGTATTTGAAAAAAATAAAAATAAAAATAAAAAAAACAAAGTAACGTTTTTCGTCAAGTGAGGTAAGTTCTTCTTCTTCTTCTTCTTCTTCTTCTTCTTCTTCTTCTTCTTCTTTTATGTACCATATCTCCTGAGGAGAAAATCAAGAGTAATAAGGCAAATCAAGAGTATTAAAGCAAAACGTCGCAAATTAAGAATTGGTGTCAACGTAAAAGGCAAGTTCGGACAAGCGAACCAAGCGTTCTGAAGTCAAGACAAGACAGACCGCGACTGAGTCCAAGTGAAACAGAAAACAAACCTATTTTATTGGCTGAGAAAAACATCCCACATGCATTTCTGTGCTTCTACATATAAAAGGGAAAGAGCAAGTGTTTTTTCAGTCATTCACAACAATTTGGGTATTGTATATATATATGTATTGTTGGTTTTTTTAGGTCCCTTAAATTGGTGAGGTATTTTGGTATATGAAGGATTGATTGATGACGAATAAGTCTTTTGATGAATGAGAAAATTGTAAAGTATGTCTGGATCATGAATCGGATTAGCTAGGTATAAGATAGTTAGTGTGGACCATCGTGAGTCTTTTCCTCCTCCCCAACTGATCTTGTTCCATAACTATGTAATTTCATAGTAAATAAACATTCACAACTATTTGGGTATTATATATATATATGTATTGTACATAATGAAATTTTTATTGTCATTTGGGTTTTTTTAGGTTCCTTGAATGTATGAGACATTTTATTATATGAAGGGTTGATTGATGACGGATAAGTTCTTTTGGTGAATAAGAAAATTGTAAGCTATGTCTAGGTCGTGAATGGAATTAGCTAGATATAAGATAGTGTGGACCATCGAGTGCATTTTTCCCCTCTCCAAACTGTGGTACAACTGTATATAAGAGTAAATAAATTCACAACGATCTGGGGTATGGTGTAATGTTTAGCAAGCTTGGTTCGCTACGAACCAGTTACAACTGAATAGTGAGTTCGATTCTCACTGGGAGTCCCATACTTCCGGCCTTGTTCAACATCTAAGCTATGCTTAGAAAATCACTATTCACAACGATTTGGGGCACCTTGATGTGGTGTAATGGTCAGCTAGAACCATTAAAAATGAGTTGTGAGTTCGATCATGCGTGCCTTATACTTCCGGCCTTGTGTCACATCTCAGCTGCACAAGGCCACATATAAAGATAAACATACATCGATGTCGTGTAATGGTTAACAAGTTTGTCGCGTTAGAATCATTACAACGGAGTAGAGACTTCGCTTCTTACTGGGTGCCCCAGAGTTTCGGTCTTATACCACATCTAATCTTCGCTTAGAAAATAAAAGCACATCGATGTCGTTTAATGGTTTGCAAGCTTGTCTGGCTAGAATCATTACAATTGAGTTTAGGACGATCAAGCCTCGAAAGAGACATAACTGACTGGGCAGAAGATTATCTCGTAGTAGGTTGCCATTGCTTTCTGCGGTAGACTGGTTGCCAACCAAGGCTATAGAAACCAATCTGTCTTGTTATTTTTCTCATAGCTAGAGGGGGAAGAGATGTATTGTATTATTAAGTAGTAATTAGTGGGAGATCAGTTTATTACTTCAAAGCAACAGAAAACCGATCCCCCACTTTATGCCCAAGAGAAGCTTTAATCATGTTTCCAACTATTATATTCAGTCAGTCAGTTAAGTGCCATGCGTGATACACGCTTTGGGTGATCGTGTCTCAAAAGAGACATGACTGACTGGGCAGAAGATTATCCCGCAGTAGGTTGCCATTGCTTTCTGCGGTAGACTGGTTGCCAGACAAGGCTATAGAACCCAATCTGCCCTGTTACTTAACCCATAACTGGAGGGAAGCGACGGATTAATACTTTTCCCAATGGTATTTGGCCGAAAGTGAATGCAATGAATTCAACTAGGAAGTCAGTCAGTCAATTATGTGCCATACGTGAAACACGCTTGGGTGATCATGTCTCGAAAGAGACATGACTGACTGGGCAGAAGATTATCCCGCAGTAGGTTGCCATTGCTTTCTGCCGTAGACTAGTTGCCGACCAAGGCTATAGAACCCAATATGTCCTGTTATTTGACTCATAACTAGAGGGGGAAGAGATGTATTATAGTATTAAGTAGTAATTAGTAAGGGATCAGTTTATTACTTCATTACAATAAAAAACCGATCCCCCACTTTATGCCCAGTAGAGACCTTAATCATGTCTCCAACTATTATATTCAGTCATTCAGTTAAATGCCATACGTGATTCACGCTTAGATGATCATGTCTCGAAAGAAACATGACTGACTGGGCAGAAGATTTTCCCGCAGTAGGTTGCCATTGCTTTCTGCCAGTAGATTGGTTGCCAGCCAAGGCTATAGAACCCAATCTGTCCTGTTATAAAATTTAATTTAATTTAACGTAAATGAAATTTATGGCACTTAACTGACGGACTGAAAGGTATTTGCGCGTAAGTGAATGTCAAGGCTATAGAACCCAATCTGTCTTGTTATTTAACCCATAACTGGTAGGAAACAGAGGGATTAATACCTTTCCCACGGTTATTTGCGCGTAAGTGAATGCAACGATAGATTGGTTTCTATAGCCTTGGTTGGTAAACATTCTACCGCTCAAAGTAATGGCAACCTATTGCGGGGAAAATCTTCTAGCCAGTCAGTCATGTCTATTTCGAGACATGATCATCCAAGTTTGTATCACGTATGGCACTTAAATAACTGACTGAGAAAGAACACAAGTGTGTCCGAAAATTCCGATTTTTATTATATTTTTCATCAATAAGTCTACTGACCCTCTCCATTATGATAACGAACATTTTGTTTATATATATATATATATATATATATATAAACATGTGGTGTAGATATATAAGAATCCAAAGGAGTGTCCTGTACATAAAGTGGTGGAATAACTCTCTAGGAGAGGTCTAAATATATATGTATATAAATACATATAGAGCAAATATATGTAAAAATTAAGACAGACACGTTATTCCATGGTTAGGCGGAAGTTTAAGCCTATTTCAGGCGAACCACCATCAGCTTCCGTCTTTATCGTACAGAAGATTTTACACGAGTGAAATTTACAAATAAAGACCCCCACCAAAAAAATAAAATAAAATAAATAAAAATAAAGATCGCTCCCTTAGCTGGGAAAATTAAAGAAAAAATTCATCATTACATCAGTTAGGCAAATACACACACAAATATATATACACACGCAACATATAAGAACGCGTGACAACTCAAAGCAATATATATATATATATATATATATATATATATATAGAGAGAGAGAGAGAGAGAGAGAGAGAATATTTGTTTGAAAAAAATTTTTAATCGCTACACGTATTCGAATAAATATTCAGTTTTATAATCAAACAGTATATTTATATATTTATTTCTACCGGCCTAATTATTTACGATATATTTTCTTAAGAAAATATGTATCACTCGGCAGGATTCGAACCTGCGTCTCCTATCAATAAAGAGGAAACCAACAATAGATCTGGTGCGTCTTAGACCACTCGACCACGAATGATGCCATCACCTAAGCGAAGTCAAATTAATTGTTGATAGAGGTCGCAGGTTCGAATCCTGCCGAATGACACACATTTTCGTAACAAAATTTATCGTAAATAATTAGGCCGGTAGAAATAAATATATAAATATACTGTCTGATTAAAAAAAAGATGATCTACTCAAATACGAGTATCGATTAAAAATAATGTTCCAACAAATAATTTCAATATGTCGGTTGTTAAAACCATGTCGTTAAAATTCGGGATTTTATATATATATATATATATATATATATATATATATATATATATATATATATATATATATATATAAATGAATAAGGAACGGAGAAAATATTTGCAACGTTCAAAATATTAATTTAAAAGAGTACGCAAAATACAGCAATGAATATTTGTTATAAATTATAGTTTACAACATGTACAAACTACTACAAAATTGTACATTTTGTTTCGACATTGAAAGAACAATGTCTCATCAGGTAATTAATAATGATGGTAATAAACTTTTTTAAATGAAATTAAACTTTTTTTGGCAAAACTACATGAATTGCACTTTGAATTGCTTCTGCATCCACCCTGGTGTACAGATCTGGCCCCTAGCGATAACTGGCTGTTAGCAGACCTCAAAAGAATGTATATATATATATATAAACTTATTTATAAATGGAACTTTGCCTGTGTGTGTGTCTGTGTGTATCTGTGTGTCCGTTACCTATAGACTCCGAAACGGCTGAACCGATTTTCTTGAAAATTTACACAGTTGTACTATGAGCGCCTGCGAGTGTTCTTGGCTAGGTTTTGTGTCGAGGTATCCTCGATAAATATCGAAAATCGATAATCAAAAAATCGGGTTATAGAAGGAGTGGTCCGATTTGTATCAATTTTCTTACACTGATAGACATGAGAAACGATATTCAGAAGTTTCAAGGTTGCAGTTCTTACAATAGTGCAGAAAATCGATAACACATATATATAAACGGCAAGATGTTTGTGTGTGTGTCTGTTTATCTGCGTGTATGCCTGTATTTTTTTCAGCCCTTTTATTTTAGGTTTTTGCTTCGAGGTTGGCTCTAAGTAGCTATAATTGTAGTTCTTAGTCGCAGCCATGATACCATTTACTCAGAGGACTTATTTAGCCTTCAAAATTCAGTTTACGACGAAAAAAGCTTATTTGATATCGATGCCAGGAAATCAAAATTTGACTTGCATCCATTCATTTTTCTTTCAGTCTACGGTTTCGCTTTAAGTGGAAACAAGTATTGCTTTTTAGTCTTTCGTGCCAACGTCCAAAGAGTCTGAGCTCCAGGACCATGGATTAGTTTTAAAGCTTTTATTACAGCCGAGCAACGCCGGGCTATACTGCTAGGATATTGTACGTTTTGTTTCTGGTTTATCGAGGTCTGTTTTATTAACATTTTTATTTTCATTCTATACCTTCTATCAAGGTATGTGTTTAATTTCATCCAGTCTTTCATCTTAAAATTGCAAATTGACAAATAAAGAAAAAAACTTTAAGCGCACATCTAAATCGCTTCAGCACACCTGTTCACCGACCGTATTCCATTTTGTCTTCAGTTGAAAATCATGCAAATCACAACGAACTCATTGTTTCCCGCCAGTACTACAAAATCAAAATATGGCTTCCAACTGAACCAAACCTTTATTTCCTTGTTGCTTTCCGTCTTTTCATCTCGGAAATAACGCATCACTCTTGCACAGTCGATATGGTTGAGCCTTCAGCGGCCATTATTTTCTCTATGCAACAAGCTGTGCGCATGTGCGACACGCAGTGTTTCCTCTAAGCAGACGACATTGTTGTCTCTGCACAAAGTAAGGTATTCTGATGGCTTCTCTATCGAGTCTTTGTAACTATACGTTTTCTCTCTCTCTTCTTCTCAAACTCTTTCTCTGTCAATCGCTCTTCAATTTTCTCGTTGGTATATTTTGTTTACAGTTTATTGATTGCTTTATTTATTTCGTGAAAATCATATTTCGCTTCTTTTGAAAACTTTTTATTGTATCTTTGAGACTTGCATCGTCTGTTTCGAATGTCAAACTTTAATAATTCATAATTTCTTTGCCACAATTCAATTCGGAGTTTTGAGCCTATATATATATATATATATATATATATATATATATATATTTCAATCATATTATGGTTTGCGTTTCAATTATTGTCAGAATGTTGTGTGCTTTTATATTCTTTTCATCGACATCATCGCATTTATTCAACAATTGTGCATTCCTTACGTTCTAGCACTATTTAGAACCGAAGAAATTACCCATAGATCAAGTGGCAATAAGGCAGTTGAAGAAGCCAACTTTCGCCGTATTAGTACCGTTATTTTTAAATAATGTTGTTGGGCGGATAATCTCAATTCTAAACCGGTTACTCACCTCGTCTAATATTCTGTTGGGACATCATCATCATCTTCTTAATATTTTTATTTATCTGTGTGTTCCATTTTTTCTTAGTTAATCCGGCAGTTATGGGTTAAATAGTAGGACTGATTGGGTTCTATAGCTGGCAACCACTCGACAGTAGAAAGCAATGGCAACCTACTGCGGGATTATCTTCTGCCCAGTTAGTTATGTCTCTTTCAAGACATGATCGCCCGTGCGTGTATCACGTATGGCACTCAACTGACTGACTGAATATAATAGTTGGAAACATGATTAAGGCTTCTACTTGACATAATATGGGGGATCGGTTTTTTATTGTTATGAAGTAATAAACTGATCCCCCACTAATTACTACTCAATATAATACATTTCTTTTCCCTTTAGCTATGTAGTTGATCTAAATGTAAATGGGTGGGACCTTGTTGCCAGTTTGTTTGCACGAGTAAATTCTTGTGGCAGGGGCACCAGTGACTTAAGTTCTTCGGAGCAGAAGCCATGAATATATTTGTAGAATAGACAAAGGAAAGCCACATCCCGTCCGTAAGAAAGTGGTTGGAGTCGAGCCGCCATGTCGGGACCTATCACGTAACTGATTCTCCTTTGGAGCCTGTCGAGAACACTGAGATGAACAGCAGGGGCGCCTGACCATATATGACAGCAATATTCCATGCTCGGACGGATGGTTGATTTGTATATATGATTTTCTTTTCCATAATTCTCACTGTTCTTTAGAAAGTTGCAAATCACAGTTTTACTGCGATTTACCTTAGCTGCGATCGCCCGCTGTGACAAACCTTGCTTATGGAATTCTAGAATTCGAGAACGTGCAAATTCGCTAAGTTTGCTTGCTTTAGGCATGGTAACACCTTTATGCAGTGATTGCTAATCTCTAACTGAACTAAAAACATTGGAATTACCATAGATCTAACAATTTATACCCCTGGTCTTATAATTTTGATCATGTGTAAATCACCTCATTAAATGTAAATTTCTAAATAAAATGTTTGGAATGTAGCTTTTTGTTTCCATAACCTTTTAGATTGTAGTATTGGTAACCTTAAGTGGTAGGAGCTTAAAATCTATCTGTAAAAAAAAAAAATCTTTTTAAAGATTTTTAAGTGGTCTTAAATTTTTGCTCGAAAGTGTATTTCTTAAGCTAAGGTTTCCAGGGATTCTTTCAATGTGTTGTTTTGTTCCATTTTTTATCATTCCAAGTGCACCTACTATCACTGACATGATTCTTGTTTTCAATTTGCACTTTTTTTCTATTTTAATTTCCAGGTCTTTATATTTTGATAGTTTTTCGAATTCCTTGGTTGCTATGTTACAATCTGCTGGACAAATCATATCAATTAATAGGCAAGTTTTTTCTATCTGGTTTTTAACAATAATGTCCGGCCAATTTGATTCAATTTTTCTGTCTGCGTAAATGGTGTAATCCCATAGAATGGGGACATCTATTTTTGTAACCGGTGCTGGGTGATGTTTATACCAGTGTTTGTTTACATGTTTTCCATAGTTTTTGCACATTGTCCAATGTAAATATTGCCCCACTCTGTGGTGGCGATTTTTATATTCATTTGGGGCAAGTACAGAACAGCCTGAGATTAGATGGTCTATTGTTTCTTGGTATTCATCACAGATTATTATTATTTTGAATTTCTGTTTTATACACACTTCCTTCCAGCTTCCAACGAGAAACCTAAAGCCAGAAATGGCTTCATGATATTTTTAGTTTCTGTAAGAAAAAAAAAAAGGACCTAAGCGCACACACAGTTTATATCATCATTATTATTATTGTTTTTTATTTATTTATTTTTAATTTCTGGTGTATACTCATATCTTTCGACGTCCAAACCAGTGATGTAAGGTTAGAAATAGCTTCATAACATTTTTTATGTAAAAACAAAAAATCTTAAACTAACATCTCTAAACAAATATTTTTCGTATTTCTTTAAGGCCTGGTCTTCCAAGAATCCCTTCAATGAGTCTATCGAAACGTTTTCCAGTCAATCCGAAGAATCCAAATTTAATTATCATTAGTAGTATTATTATTACGAGTGTCAGTCAGTTAAGTACCATACGTAATACTAGCTTGGGCGATCATGTCTTGAAAGAGACATGACTGACTGGGCAGAAAATTATCCCGCAGTAGGATGCCATTGCTTTCTGCTGTAGACTGGTTGCCGGCCAAGGCTATAAAACCCAAACTTTCCTATTATTTAACCCATAACTGGAAGGAAGAGACGGATTAATACCTTTTCCAAGGACATTTGTGCCTAAGTGAAGGAGAGGAATTCAACTGGAATTCGAACTCGGCTCCCCGATTTCTCGTTCCTAGTTGATATCCACTGCACCACATTACGATTGTACCCCTGTCAAAAGAAATGACGACAATATATTTAAGAAAATTATCAATCTATCTATCTATCTATATATATATATATATATATATTTAAAAAATTATAAATTCACTCAAGCTACAAGATTAGCAAGTAGGTCCCACCCCTTTACTGTGAAACCAATAAATTGTAAACGCAAATTCTACTCCATTAGCTTCTTTTCTCGCACTTCCTGACTATATAATTCCCTTCCATTCATTGCTTCCCCGACAGCTACAATCTCAAAAAATTTAAATGAAAACAGTCATCTCCTATCTCACTAACCTGCATCCTCTCTCTCATGCACCTTTCTCCGTCCATTCCACTCATCAGTATTCTCATCCTTCTCTTACCCACTTCCTGACACACCCTATAACCTGTCACTCTTTATCATAACTTTCTCTCATGCTCCTTTCTCCATCCACTCCACTCTCATCAGTATTCTCATCCTTCTCTTACCCACTTCCTGACACCCCCTATAACCTGTCACTCTTTCTCATAACATTCTCTCGTTTTCCTTTCTCCGTCCACTCCACTCTCATCAGTATACTCATCCTTCTCTTACCCACTTCCTGACACCCCCTATAACCTGTCACTCTTTCTCATAACTTTCTCTCATGCTCCTTTCTCCGTCCACTCCACTCTCATCAGTATTCTCATCCTTCTCTTACCCACTTCCTGACACACCCTATAACCTGTCACTCTTTCTCATAACTTTCTCTCATGCTCCTTTCTCCATCCACTCCACTCTCATCAGTATTCTCATCCTTCTCTTACCCACCTCCTGACACCCCCTATAACCTGTCACTCTTTCTCATAACTTTCTCTCATGCTCCTTTCTCCATCCACTCCACTCTCATCAGTATTCTCATCCTTCTCTTACCCACTTCCTGACACCCCCTATAACCTGCTACTCTTTCTCATAACTTTCTCTCGTGCTCCTTTCTCCGTCCACTCCACTCTCATCAGTATTCTCATCCTTCTCTTACCCACCTCCTGACACCCCCTATAACCTGTCACTCTTTCTCATAACTTTCTCTCATGCTCCTTTCTCCGTCCACTCCATTCTCATCAGTATTCTCATCCTTCTCTTACCCACTTCCTGACACTCCCTATAACCTGTCACTCTTTCTCATAACCTTACTCCTATGTAACTTGCTGCAAAACAGTAGCAGTAAAATGCCTTTCTTTGGGCGATATGATGATAATATATATATATATATTTTAAACATATACTGTTAAATAAAAAAGACAATGAATGTCTATTATGTTTAATCATGAGCCGTTCTATACACACAGTAAAAAGAACCTTCAGATATTGGAGGCCATGTACATCAAATCTAAACAACCAACACTTAAAAAAATCACCTTTAATTCCGAACATAACACATGATATTGCATTTGACTACATGGTTCTGTTGTCATTTCGCGCTATCACGCGGTGTGACGTCATAGAACCGCATTGCAAATTTGCGAAATGCGTTTGTTATTTTTGGTAACTATTGCCGTTGCCTTTTTTTTTTTTTTTATCATGTCACCCCAAGCAAGGCATTTTATATTTCAGACCGCCCTCGGTCCTTCATCAGAAACAAATGATTTTAAAATTTGAATTAGTAACGTATTTCGCGAGATTTACTGGATTTTAAAATTAAATACACACAAGCTAGGGTTAAATAGGGACTTAGGTGCTTTGAATCTTTACAAATACTTCAATAACTAAACGTTTTTAGATGCATTTAAAAATAATTGTTAAACTTTTTTGGATACAATTAAATTTTTTTTTTATCTAAAACAAATTTACAAGCATTATTAAAGATAGGTTTACGTTTTTACAAACATAATTTTTTAAAAGATCTGTCGCTTTCAACGTCACTTGATGTAAAAACAAAAACTCTCTCCACAAACGCGTCACGTGATATAAACAAACGCGTCACGTGATGTAAACAAACTCTTCATTGACGCTCTCGCGAAATCTCGCGAAATACGTTACTAATTCAAATTTTAAAATCATTTGTTTCTGATGAAGGACCGAGGGCGGTCTGAAATATAAAATATAATAGTAGAAATAAACAAATACTGTCAAAAAAACACATTTTAAAACTCAAAACGTTTTAATATTCTTTCCTATACATATTAAGACTGTATACGTGGATCATCACTATGCGATATATATATATATATATATATATATATATATATATATATATATATATATTGTAACTAAGTTGTTGAACTCGTAGGTTTATTTACCTTTTTGTTCATGCATTTACTTTTATAAAGAGTGCTCGATACAAATGTAGAGCGTTATACTGTAATGGTTGTTACAATGTTTTCAAATTCATAGTATCACTACACAAAAAAATTCTCATATTTCGAAGCCAGCCCATTATGTTTTGGCTTCATCCTCAGGTGATTTTTTTAGAAATAAGAATTATCCAGTTGAAAAGACCGTTTATTTGTGTTGGATTTGTTATTTTTGGGTGTAAGAGGGGTTGGTCTGTATTTTGAGTTCTGTTGACCTTTTTAAGGTCTTAGGGTTAAGTGTTTGTTTTTGGCAGAGTTCATGATAGGTTAATCTATTAATCTTGAAAGGGCTGGTTATATATATATAAACTTATTTATAAAAGGATCTTTGTCTCTGTGTGTGTATGTCTCTATGTGTGTCTGTGTCCGTTACATATAGACTCTGAAACGGCTGAACTGATTTTCTTGAAAATTTACACAGTTGTACTATAAGCGTCTGCGAGTGTTGTTAGCTAGGTTTTGTGTCGAGATACCCCGATAAATATCGAAAATCGATAATTGAAAAATCGGGTTATAGAAGGAGTGGTCCGATTTGTATCAATTTTCTTACACTCATAGACAAAGACATACGAAACGATATTCAGAAGTTTCAAGGCTGCAGTTCTTACAAGAGTGCAGAAAATCGATAATATATATATATATATAAAAGGCAAGATGTTTTTGTGTGTCTGTTTATCTGTCTGTAAGTCCTTTATACAAGTCCACAATTTTTATCCGATTCTCACCAAACTTCACACAAATATTCTTTAGGCTGTGTAGGTGGTGTAATTCCACAGAATGGTGACATCTATTTCTGTTGCCATTGCTGGGTGATGTTCATAACAGTGTTTGTTTACATCTCTTCCCCCTCTAGCTATGGGTGAAATAACAGGACAGATTGCGTTCTATAGCCTTGGTCGGCAACCAGTCTACAGCAGAAAGCAATGGCAACCTACTGCGGGATAATATTCTGCCCAGTCAGTCATGTCTCTTTTGAGACACGATCACCCAAAGCTTGTATCACGCATGGCACTTAACTGATTGACTGACTTCCTAGTTGAATTCCTTGCATTCACTTACGGACTGTAGCCTTGGCTGGCAGTCAGTCTACCGCTGAAAGTAATGGCAACCTACTGCGGGATAATCATCTACTTAGGCATCCATGTCTCTTTTGAGACATGATCACCCAAAGCGTGTATCACTCATGACACTTAACTGACTGACTAAATATAATAGTTGGAAACATGATTAAAGCTTCTCTTGGGCATAAAGTGGGGGATCGTTTTTCTATTGTTTTGAAGTAATAAACTGATCCCCCACTAATTACTACTTAATAATATAATACATCACTTCCCCCTCTAGCTATGAGAAAAATAACAAGACATTGGGTTCTATAGCCTTGGTCGGCAACCAGTCTACCGCAGAAAGCAATGGCAACCTACTGCGGGATAATCTTCTGCCCAGTCAGTCATGTCTCTTTTGAGACACGATCACTCAAGCGTGTATCCCGTATGGCACTTTACTGACTGACTGAATACAATAGTTGAAAACATGATTAAGGCTTCTACTGGGCATAAAATTGGGGATCGGTTTTCTATTGTTATAAAGTAATAAAATAATCCCCCATTAATTACTACTTAATAATATAATCTATCTCCTCTCCTTTTAGCTATGAGTCAAATAACAGAACAGATTGGGTTCTATAGCCTTGGTTGGCAACCAGTCTACCGCAGAAAGCAATGTCAACCTACTGCGGGATGACATTCTGCCCAGACAGTTATGTCTCTTTCGAAATATAATTGCCCAAAGCGTGTATCACGTATGGCACTTAACGGACTAAAAAGATTTAAGTGTTGATATGTGATGAAAAGATATGAGAAGTCTTGCTATTCATCTTCATCTTCCTTTACAAAGCGTCCTTTGTCGTTCCGGCATTGTCTGTGAAGGCAACTGAATCCGCTGTCAGAAGGGCGCCACCTGGTGATTCAAACAAACGCGTTTGGGCGAACGCCATCTTTAATGACTGTCAATTCTATTGACTAAATTTATCTTATTACACACACACACACACACACACACATATATATATATATATATATATATATATATATATATATATATGCAAATGCATATACATATACACACACATATATGTTTTAAAAATATACTCAGTAATGATCTGATATTAAGGACAGGATGGTTAAATAAATGATATTCAAACAGTAACATACATACTAAAAAGTTCGATGAAAACGCTTAAATTCCTTTCATTTTAACATCTCGGGACATTGCTCTACACATGAAGGAATTCTGAAATTAAAAATAAAAAAGAAAGAACTTTCAGATATTGGAGGCCATCTACATTAAATCAAAGCAACCCAAACTTAATAAACTCTTATTTCAAATCTGGTCATAACACATTACATGGCATTTAGACATATGGTTCTCTTCAAAATTTCGGTCTCTCATGCGGTGTGACGTCATAGAACCGCATTACAAATTTACGAACTGCGTCTGCTATTCGGTGACTGTTATCGTCGCTTGGCAATGTTTTATGTCAACACAAGATAAAACCATCTTTGATAGTGGAAGTCTTTATGTTAACGTCCCTTTAACCTCTCTGAAGATGACTCACGTGTGCC
>JBBBDQ010001679.1:545000-555000 GCA_037127315.1 Ascarosepion bandense
CTTGCTTCTGGCCGGGATCGAAACTCGACCAATTTGGTGTCAATCGGAGTCGCTACTCCCTAAGCCATAGGAGCATTGAGTCAGAGAAGTAAATTTTAACGTGTTGTATATAAGCAGTGTATACACACGCCAGTCACCGAAAGAACTCAATTCATTCTGAAGAGTAATGCATATATCACAGAAGTGGAAACTGTTTTTAAAATTTCCTTCTCCAGAGAGCTCAATCGTAATAAGAGCATTATATATATATATATATATATATATATATATATATATATATATAAAGAATGAACGCTCTACCCTTATGTTGATATCGAGCACTTTCATGAAAGAAAAAAAATCTCCTTGCCTAAAATGCATTTCTACCAGTAAGCTATTGAGAAAAAAACAGCAATTTTGTACTAGACGTTATATATCTATATCTATATATATATATATATATATATATATATATATATATAGCCGGCCATAATTATTAGGCCATCCCTGTATTTTTTTTAAATTATGTATTTCATAATATTTTTAATATTTATTGCCAAGTGGATAATTCTAAATGAAAATGGAATGGTTCTTTTGTTATTATTACTTTGCAAATTTTACGAGGTAGCCAGGAAGCCTTTGCTTCGGCCAGCCAATAAGAAGAAGAGACTAGCATGGGGAAGAGAGCACAAAAACTGGACACCAGAACAGTTCATTTGATGCACATGTTACTGCTCAGCATTAAAAAAAGAACCATTCTATTTTCATTTAGAATTATCCACCTGTAAACAGCACACATCCTATATATATATATATATATATATATATATATATATATATATGTGTGTGTGTGTACATATATATATATATATATATATATATATATATATATATATACTAACTGCCATAATTATTAGGCCATCTCATATATACAATTTTTAGTATTTATTACCAAGTGGATAATTCTAAATGAAAATAGAATGGTTCTTTTGTTATTATTACTTTGCATAATTTTACAAGGCAAATAGCGACAATTTACCCATCGCACCCTGTAGATTTGCTATATATATATATACATATATACATACGCACACACACACACACACACACACACACACACACACTATCAGCCATAATTATTAGGCCACCCCTGTTTTTTTAAAAGAAATGATGTATTTCATACTATTTTTAGTATTTATTGTCAAGTGGATAATTCTAAATGAAAACAGAATGGTTCTTTTGTTATTATTACTTTGCAAAATTTGACAAGGCATCCAGGAAGCCTTTGCTTCGGCCAGCCAATAAGAAGAAGAACCTAGCATAGGGAAGAGAGCACAAAACATCAGAACAGTTCATTTGATGCACATGTTATTGTGCAGTATTAATCAAACGGAAGAAGCTCAAACACAAATCCGTTCACTGGAAGTTAAACAAAATTTTAAAAAAACGGGGGATTAAAAAGGGGAAAATGTTTTATTTTCTTTAAATTTGACATCATAACATCAGAAAAGAGAAAAGCAGGCACAGAAATTCATAACACAATATTAGAAAACTTTACAACCCATCTGGAAGAATGAAAAGTTGTAAATTAAACCGTGTCACAGGGATTGAAGTGATAGAGGGAAAGGAAAGAAAAGAAAAGACAAAAGAGGTACACAAGGGGAAAGTTAACGAAAAAATAAGACCAAAAATTTTTCTTCGTTACGAAGTTAACGACTGACGACGAATTCGATGGTGAAAGGAAGGGAAGTAATAGGATTTGGTTTCAGGATTTTACCTATTTGCTCATCCTTTTTGGATGTGCGTTGTGGTGCAGTGGATATCGGCTCGGAACGAGAAATCGGGGAGCCGAGTTCGAATTCCAACCGAATTCATTGCATTCATTTACGCGCAAATACCCTTGGGAAAGGTATTAATCCGTCTCTTCCTTCCAGTTATGGGTCAAATAACAGAACGGATTGGGTTCTATAGCCTTGGTCGGCAACCAGTCTACGGCAGAAAGCAATGGTAACCTACTGTGGGATAATCTTCTGCCCAGTCAGTCATGTCTCTTTCGAAACATGATCGCCCATGATCGCCCAAGCGAGTATCACGTATGGCACATAACGGTCTGACTGATATATATATATATATATATATATATATATATATATATAAAGGAAAACTCAACACGTCATTCCAATTGAAATGCCGTGTTAAGTATTCTTTTATAAATATCATATTGCTCTGGATGACATACATTGAGCTCTCTATATAGATATAACACTTAATATTTTATATTAAGTTAATCTTGTTGGATTATCCTCACCGTTTACGGACTGGACATCTGTACCTATATATATATATATATATATATATATATATATATATATATATAAATGTGCGGTGTAGATATAGAAAAATCCGAAGGAGTATCCTGTACATAAAGTGGTACGATAACTTTCTAGAAGAGCTCTAAATATACATGTATATGAATACTTGTAGAGCAAATATATATAAAAATTAAAACAGACACTTTATTCCATGGTTAAACGGAAGTTTAGGCCTATTTCCGGCGAACCATCACCAGCTTCCGTCTTTATCGTACGGAAGATTTTACACGAATGAAATTTACAAATAAAGACCCCCCAAAAACACAAAAAAATAAATAAAAATAAAGATCGCTCTCTTAAATGTGAAAATTAAAGAAAATATTCATCATTACATCAGTTAGGTGAATACACACACACATGCATACATACATACATAAGTATATATGCACACGCAACATATAATCAAAGAGCCCGCGTAAGAACGGATGTCAACTCAAAGATACTCTACGTGTATATATAAATAAATATATATATATATATATATATATATATATATATAATTTGGAAACTTGGGGTATGTGATGATAGCAATTAAATGTCATTATTCGGACTATTTTGGCCCGGAGTGGTTGTACACGTCAAGGTCCCATATATGTGTCAGATAGTTTGCGTGTTAGTCTGAGTGTGCGAGTTTAAGTAAATACCATACGTGTGTGTGTGTGTGTGTGTGTGTGTGTGTGTGTGTGTGTGTGTGTGTGTGTGTGTGCGTGTGAGACAACTGTGTAAATATGCGCTATATGCATCATGTATATATATATATATATATATATATATTGATGCATGTTTCAGTAAATAATATAGACATGTTTTGTCTATTTATTTTATGTAAATTTTTTTCATGTGGTCTGATAAGCTTAATAGCATTATCATTGAAAGAGGCGAGATCACAATATTGATAAATGTATTTGTTTAATCCTTTCTAAGCCTTCGGCTTTCATCAGCCTTTATCAAAGATGACAATTATGTTGGTTGTAATAAGCAGTTCGATAGTAGTAGTCGTCTATTTCGTTTGTATGGAAGATTGGCGACCTCGTGCGTACATGATGGAATCAGAAAATATATATGTGTGTGTGTGTTTCTGTCTGTGTTTGCGTGCGTGCGTGCGTGGGATCTTTTCGAAACCTCAGCAAAGTCATCATGAGCGTTACAACCCTCATGGCATATACGGCATATTCTGACATCAAAACCCTTTATGTATATTGTGTTGTCCACCATGCACTACCCAATGTATTTAAGGCTATGCGGAGGTCAAACACCATCATCATCACATATATGCACACGCAATCATGCGATCATCACAAACACCTAACGCGTGGCACACACTACACCTGTATAAGCTATGTTGTTTTGATGGAAAGAGTGTACTCTGTGCAGCATCAGCAACTGACCACACACACACACACACACACACACACACACACACACACACACACACATATATATATATATATATATATATATATTTATCTGTAAATTCAGATAAATCTTAGTAGGGAAATAGCCATTTTCAACTTGTCATTTTCAGACATGCATTCTTCGACCCTTTATAAACAGAGAATAAAAAAAATTCTAGGCCTAGCGATTAGTTTAGGTAAAGGAAGGTGATGGGATATATTGGATACTATTGGGTTGGGCTGGAAGAAAGAATTAATAGTAATTCTTCTGAGGGGTACGTGGCCTGACCCTAGGGTTAGCAGTGGTAGGTGGTGCAGAGGTAACTGCTTCGTGAACTTTTAAAAAATTTTTGAAATTTTTTTTATCGGTACTAATTGAGAGAATATGATAATTATATATATATATATTACAATATATATATATATATATATATATATATATATATATATATATATATATTAATAATAATAATAATAATAAAACCGACTCTGTCCGTATCCTAATCTTAAAATATTACACAAGAATCTTTTAAAGACTATGAATAAACAACAGAATCTAACTCCGTTATCGTCCTCGGCTATAGAGCTTTGGACAAAGAGGGGAAAAAAAGAAAACTGCGTAGGACCGACAATGCATACGGTTCTTCACAGTAAAGAAAAAAACCCTCGAACGGAACGAACCACCAGGAAAGAAAAGTGCTCGATACTAAACTAACCAAAAAGTGTTAACAAAAAGGCAGTTACGCAGAGCAAAAACACACGAAAAAAATCGCAAGATCGCCAAGACCTACCGCGGTTTCGCACAACGGCTCGCGGTAGGTCTTGGCGATCTTGCGATTTTTTTCGTATATATATATATATATATATATATATATATATTCTAATATTTTTAGATCTCACAATGTCCATAATAGTTTTTGAAGTAGTTGTTACTATGTGTGTGTTTTTTTATATGTGATAAATTGTTTTGGATATTGGATGTAATGGAATTGGTTGGTAGTATGATGTATTTGTTATTGTTTAGATTATTATTGTTAACAGTGTTTCTTTTGTTGTGGTTGTATATATTATGTGCCTTTCTTTTTGCATTGTGAATGAAATGATATAGGTAATGTAAATTTCTAAATGTGCTTTCTATGTATTTTTCTTCTTTTGTTAAATATTGGGCGCTGCATATTCTTAGTGCTCTTAAAAAGAAACCTAAATATTCTAACCATATGCTGTTAAATATAAGAGACAATGAATGTCTATTTTGTTTAATCATGAGCCGTTCTAAACGTCGTATTTTTGCTTTAATTTCAGTTGAAAATAAAGACAAAAATTCTCCAACATTTGGATAATTTTTTATTAATTTGTTTCTAAGCTTTCGGCTCACATGAGCCATCTTCAGAGAGGTTGTTTAAACTGAAATATTATAAAATCCAGCATCACCGACGATTTTATTTTGTGTTGACATAAAACTCCGCTTGGCAACGGCAATAGTTACCAAAAATAATAAACGCAGTTCTTAAGTTTGCGATGCGGTTTTATGACGTCACACGGCGGGATAGCGCGAAATGACAACAAAACCATCTAGTCAAATGCAATGTAATATGTTATTTCCTGTTTTAAAGTTGATTTTATTGAGTGTATATATATATATTTTAATCATATCACCCCATGCAAGGCGATAACGCCACTGATGCGCAGGGGGCTATATATATACACTCAATAAAATCAACTTTAAAACAGGAAATAACATATTATATTGCATTTGACTACATAGTTTTGGTGTCATTTCGCGCTATCCCGCGGTGTGACGTCATGAAACCGAATTGTAGCTGAAATGTAGTATCAAGCATCGTGAGAGCGAGTTTGTAGTGTGACCAACATAAATATTGTTTAATCTGTTGGGGATACAATCTCCCAAAGGGCACTTGAATTTGTAGACTACGTTAGTTGTTTTTCAAATCGCTAAACGGGAGAGAAGAGTCGTTGCGAATGAGTGAGTTGGATGTACTGGATTTAGAGTAGTAGTATATGATTAACTTTAATTTTTTGCAAGGATCTGTTGTAGATATATTGTTATTTATTTAATTCTTTTAGTATATTTTCATCTTGTTTATAGTAAGTATGCATTTGATTACGATATGTCGTAATCAAATGCATTGATTGAGGTTAGTTGAGATTAGTTGAGATTAATTGAGATTAATTGAGATTAGTTGAGGCAACACTCTGCTTCACCTGCTTGATATTGAGGCTTCTTAAACAAGAAAGCATCTTATTCGTTCGTCAACTATATAGTTTGGGAAGCTATTGTTAACAAGTGTTTGTTTTATATTCTTTATTTCACTGTAGGAAATCTGTTTTGTGGATGAATTAGTTTCTGCACGGTGTATTAGATTTTTTATAATTGATATTTTGTAGTAATATGGGCATTCGTACTTAAGCGATTGGTTATCCCAATGGCTTTCCATACTTAATACTTCTCGCCCCAACTCTCGTGTGGTCATGTGAGACGCCATAAGTTGTAGTGCGATTTTCGCTTCCAGCACGCACATAAGTGTTCACCAATTCTCCACACAAACAAAACAGACGACTACTACTATCGTTCGTCTGCGAACTGCCCGTTACAACCAACACTATTTTCATCTTTGATAATGGCTGAGGTAAGCTGAAAGCTCCGAAAGGCTTAAACAAAAACATGTACCAATATTTCGATTTTCGTTCCCCTTTCAACGATAATGCTATTAAGTTTATCAGACGATATGAAAATAATTTACATATAATGAATCGAAAAAACAAGCCCATATTATTTAATGAAACATGCATCAATAAAAAAATGCTACCTGAATACACACAATATATATATATATATATATATATATCTATATATATATAGTACTGTGCAAAAGTATTAGGACAAGAACTATTTTATCTTTTATGAGGCATCAAAATAAAGTTTAAAATCACACCTGTCTTAACACTTTTTCACACTACCGGTAGTGTGCAAAAGTATTAAAACAGGAGTGATTTTCCTGAAAACCTCATTGAAATTCAAATACAGGTTAAAAAGCCAAGTAAATTGCTAATAAATATTGATTATTTAAAACTAGGTGTAAAAGAAATGTATTAAAAAGTAGTTATTTTTTTTTCCTATTTTCTATTAAACAAGTTATTTTGAAACTACTCTATTGAACATTTATGGGATATTTTGGATAAAAAATTGTTAAGTCTAAAGTTTCGCAAGACACACTTTGGGAACAGATACAAGCTACTTGGCAGGAGATACCATTAAATACCCTGAAGAAGCTTGTGATGTCAATGCCTGACAGAATAAAGGCTGTGATCAAAGCAAAAGGCTATTATACTAAATATTAAATTTATTTTGTAACAAGTATTTTTTCTTGTTAAAGCATTTGTTGAGTAAATTAAATAAAACTACTTTAATTAAATTTTTTATTTTCTATCAATATGCCTTATTAAAGTAAAATAGTTCTTGTCCTAATACTTTTGCACAGTACAATATATATATATATATTTTGATTATTTAATGACTAGTTTTTGTCATAATTCAATTAGACCAGTACACAGTTGTATTAAAAGGCTTCAATACAATTATATTGTAGAACTTTTGAATATTCTTCTTTTGTAAACGCGTTATTACACGACCTAGATTTCTATCAGGTGGTGTCTTCAGACTATTTGCAATAACTATAACAATAATTATTGCAAATCACCTGAAGACACCACATTTTAGACACCTAGGTTGCGTAATAACTTATTTATAAATGAAGAATATATATATCAGCATGCAGTGTCGGTATAGAAGAATCCAAAGGAGTATCCTGTACATACAGTGGTAGGATAACTCTCTAAGAGAGCTCTAAACAGATATGCATATCAATACATATAGTGTAAATATAAGAAAAGTTAAGGCAGATACGTTATTTCATGGCGAATCGGAAGTACAGGCATATTTCAGGCGAACCATCCTCAGCTTCCGTCTTTATTTTACAAAAGATTTTACACAAAATTGTAAATACTTTGTAAAATAAAGACGGAAGCTGATGATAGTTCGCCTGAAATAGGCCCATACTTCCGATTCACCATGAAATAACGTGTCTACCTTAATTCTTCTTATATATATATATATATATATATATATATATATATATATATTATGTTTATAATGTAACAGTTGATTGCAACACAAGAGCTGTTGTGTTTTGGTACTACTATACAGTCTGTCTGATGAATCAGAGTCTATGGTCCTTTCCAAAGCCTACATATACTCTACATCACAAAAAGTTAAACTGAAATTCATTGTTTTTTTTTTTTGTATTTTTTTTTTTTTTGAAAACGTAAATTACTAAAGGGAAAGTTTTTCCACATATACGGACGAAAAATCGATGTAAATCACGTAATTGATAGACGATTTAAATCAGAACTGTTGATTGGCAGATATTTTTTTACAAATGACAACAAAGGCCCACCACCCCAGCAACCACTGTTTTCAAACGCTCTTATAGCGAAATGCACTTGGTTTAGTGATTTAAATAGTATTTTTGTATTTTCGACCAAAATTCATACCCTATGTTAATCATCACTAGTTTGATGATAGATAAAGTGTATGAATATATATATATATCAATGCACAGTACAAGACTGCGTTTGTTGTCATAAATCAATTTAACAGAATACGGAAAGTGCGACACAGAGATCCGAAGGCGAATTGGCGAAGGAAGCATTCCAGAAGTTGAGTAAAATATTTCGAAACAGGACAATTTCGCTATAAATAAAGAAGAGAGTACTGGATTGCTATCTGATGTCAGTTCTTCAATATGGCAGTCAATGTTGAACAGTATCTTCGAAGATGACGGAAAAACATGAAGCAACTGAAATGTGTTTCTACAGAAAGATCCTACGAATATCATGTACTGAACATGTAAGCAATGATGAGGTTTTGGAAAGGATGGAAACGAAAAGGAAATTAATACTGAGCATCAGGAAGAGACGGTTAAATTTCCTGGGACATGCAATGAGGAAAGAGGGCTTGGAGAACTTGATACTAACAGTTCAGATAGAGGGAAAAAGAGACAGAGGAAAGCAGCGGATAACATATTTGAGGAGCCTGATCAGGTGGATGACGGAACGAAGGTTATATGGTGTAACACGAGAAAGCGTGCTAAGAGCCACCAAGGATAGGGAGATGTGGAAAGCCAGGATCGCCTACGTCCTGAAAGGAGAGGACACATAAAAGAAGAATATATTGGTCATAATACCACTTCTTTGAGAGACGTCTCACATGCCACCTATTCAACCAAAATGCAATAAAAACTATTCATTACTCCATAATTTACAAGAGGCCTTATGAAAAATGTTAGTGGAAACTACAAAAATATTATTTAAATCACAATATCAACTGCATCTTGCTATAAGGGAGGCATTATATACTACATAATTATCTCTTACCTTCAACCTGTTGTAGTGAAATATCATGTCCTACCCAGGAATGGGTATGGTCCGGGTTATAAAAGACCGGAACTAGAATTTTTAGATTCCTATGGAGGTTCTCTACGATACATTCGAGACTAAACCTCCTGCAAACATAAATGTTACGATGGAAGTAACCAAGGACTCGCTGGAAATAGAGTACTCTAGGAGAAGAAGCAAAAGAAAAAGAAAAAAGACTAAACACCTATGCCCTGACCCGAAACGAAAGAAGTATTGAGCGAAATTCCCTGAAGAATTTAGCTCGGAGGGAGGTGTTGTTGCGAAATATCCTGTCCTACTAAGGAATGGGTATGGGACTAGAACGAACTACAGAGTGATCGAGAGTGTTCTTCATTATACGAGAGTGTTCGTCATTAAACGAGAGTGATCGTGATTATACGAGAGTCATCGACTTTAGTCGAGAGCCATCGGCCTTAGACGAGAGTTAGACGTCACTAGACAGAAGCCCACTTCTCAAGACGGACGCATACGTCCTATACAGAGACATTGCCTTCTTAATTGTTGTTCGTGTTAACAGTTCGTTGGTGCACTTGTATTTGGTTTATTGTACTGAGGTATAATAAATCTCTATTTATATATCCTCAGTGTTAAGAGTTTTTTCTTGCACTATTCTTTCTCTGTTTATCCCCTCTCGGGATACAACATATATATATATCAAACATAGATACCAGAATTTCTTTCTTTTTCTCCATATCTTATTCTTTGATGAAGCTTTAATAAAAGTGAAACATTTTAGACTGATAAACGTTTCATATTTGT
>JBBBDQ010001679.1:557500-565000 GCA_037127315.1 Ascarosepion bandense
ACATAATCCAATACATTTCCACGCCATATACTTCCACTACTGCCTACACTTCAATACCATAGACTTCCACTATACAAATACACCGCTTCTACGCATATATTGATATAAGTTATAGACGTTTTAAGATATATTTAGTGTATCGATGGAGCAAATAATTTTCTAAACATATGCTATTAAATATAAGAGACAATGAATGGCTATTATGTTTAATCATGAGCCGTTCTAAACGTCGTATTTTGGCTTTAATTTCAGTTGAAAATTGTTGGGACGCCCGCGCCTATTCGGCTATAATGGACTATTCCATTACTATGTAAAGTAATGGTGGCATCTACGTAAGAGGTGTGCCGAGCGGCCTATCGACAAGTCAGTCGTAGACTTCCGGTGACGACCCGGAAGTACCCATTGCTCATACTACGTCTTACGACGGTTGAGACGATTAACCCTTATTCTTGTATTGGATGCTAATAACCTTTGTAAATACTATTTTCACGGAATACAACAATTAACCTATTCCTGTTGTTGAGTTATTTATTCTTACTCACAACATAGCAAAAATAAAGACAAAAAATCTTCAACATTTGGATAATTTTTTATTAATTTGCTTCTAAGCTTTCGGCTCACATGAGCCATCTTCAGAGAGGTTATTAAGACAGTCACACAATAACATCCACCATCATCGACGATTTTATTTTGTGTTGACATAAAACTCCGCTAGGCAACGGAAATATTCTCCAACATATATATATATATATATATATATATATATATATATATATATATATGTGTGTGTGTGTGTGTGTGTGTGTGTGTGTGTGTGTGTGTGTGTGTGTGTGTGTGTTTGTAAAAATATACTCAGTTATGATCTGAGATTAAGGACAGGATAGTCAAAAAAAATTATACTGAAACAGACTAACATACATAATAAAAACTCCAAAGAAACCGGTTGAAGTTCATTCATTTTAACATCCCGTGACTTGGCACTACACATAAAGGAATTCTAAAACAGACTAACATACATAATAAAAAGTTTCAAAGTAAACGGTTGAATTCCTTTCATTTTAATACCTCGAGACTTTGCACTACACATGAAGAAATTCTAAAAGCTAAAATATTCTGTTAATCTTTTTAAATGATTTGTGAGCGTTTTTATAGTTGCCAACACTGTTTGTTTATAGGTACGTAATTTAGAATAAAGCTCATTTCATCTTTTTGCCTTGATAAAGTCCATCACAGGACGAAACGCGTAGGCGATTTAAATACAGTTTTCCTCTTGTCTTCTTTATACTTAACCATATATATATATATATTACCAAATAAATTATACACGTTTTACTGCCTAATGATGGTGTTTAATGTCAACAAATGTAAACAGACAATATTACGGAAAATACCGACGATTAACGAAATGGTTTTAACAACCGACATATTGAAATTATTTCTTTGGACATTATTTTTAATCGGTACTCGTATTTGAGTGGATTTCTGTTGGATGACAGGGTTTGGGTGGTGTAACAGGAGAAAGCGTGCTAAGAGCCACCAGGGATAGGGAGATGTGGAAGGCCATGATTGCCTATGTCCTGAAAGGACAAGACACAAAAAAGAAGAAGAAAAAGAAAAAGAAGAAGAAATAATAATAATAATAATAACAATAATAATAATAATAATAATAATAATAATAATTCTGCTTGTTCCATACTTAGTTACTTATTTACTTTGTCCGTTCTTCCGTCCGTTACGCTATTTTCTCCCTACACAAGCTTTTCCTTCCCCTCTATCTCTCCTCAAATCTTTCCCCATCTTTGCCAAACGTAAGGATACTAAAGAGTGGGAGTGTAAAAGGAATGAGCCTATTGCATTACCGTAGCTGTAGCAGCTTAAGCTGGTGGTTGTAGAAGTAATTGTGTGTGTGTGTGTGTGTGTGTATGCGCGTGTACTGTAAAATTTAGTAAAAATAGGTAGGTTTGTTGTCGAATCCTGCGACTTAATAACAAAATTTATGGCTTCTGCATCCTTGGTTATTACGCTGTTGGTCTTTTCTGTTTACAATGGACACAGGAGCCATGATTTTTCAGTTATAAAAAAACATTTTCTCTTTCAAAATTTCTCACAAAATAGCATACAGTATTTTGGTTATGGTCTGTGCATAGGCCGTTTAATGTAATATAAGATTACAGTAAAGTAGCTTCTATGGACATTACTTTTATAGATATTTTAATAAAATTACACTCTGTGTTATCGTTATTTTATTATCCAATACCTTTATGTTGGAAGACGTTATTATCATTTGTAGTATGACAAAGTAAATTTTCCCAGGAAATCATACATTTTTTGGGTGGAAATTCCACGGGTTCCGCTATGAATAACAAACATTCGCAGGTAAAGTATATATAAGACGATTTGTCAAAGTGCGAATTCAGTGTTTCCAACAGACCACTGATTAAAACTGAAAGAGGTTTTGAAATTTAAACAAATCCCCCCTCATAACTGAAAGACAAGATCAAGTTATCGCAAGGCGGGATTTGTCAAGTCAAAGCGTTGATTTCAAAGCAGGCGACAGAATCAGAAAGAGACGAGACTTAGAAATCTAAACAAATTCACCAATCCCGTCAAACGAAAGCGTAATTTGTCAGATCGTTGGGACCGCGGCCCGAAGCAGACAACAAAATTGAAAGACGATGTAGAATTGAAAGACAACTTTCAAATTTCAAATTTCAAAGAAACTTTCAAATTTAAACAGATTGACCAATCTAGGTTGGAGCATTACATCATCATTGAGTCGACCTTGATTTTTTTTTCAGTCACGATGAACGGTTGTAATCTCAATGAAGCTCCTTGCCTTGAACGACTACTCGAACCCCGGTTCACCCAAAATCTCAAGGGGGAACATATATACGATCCACTGCTAAAGACATTGGGAAAATGATCATTTTCTTTTCCAGTTCCTCGGTACAGCCGACATATTCTGACATTTTTTTTTTTATAATCTTCATCTTAAGCTTATTTTTAATAATCATATTTTTAATAATCATACCGCCCCAAGCAAGGCATTTCACTGCCACTGTTTTGCAGGGGGTTACGTAGGAGGAATGTTATGAGAAAGAGTGACAGGTTATAGGGGGTGTCAGGAAGTGGGTAAGAGAAAATGATTGTGGCCATAGAGTAAGGGATCAATTTATATATTGAGTATACAGTAGGATTGATCCCCCACTTTATATCCACATTATAATAGTATAGAACGTTTTTCTTTTATAATATCGCCCCAAGTAAGGCATTTCACTGCCACTGTTTTGCAGGGAGTTACATAGGAGGAAAGTTATGAGAAAGAGTGACAGGTCATAGAGGGTGTCAGGAAGTGGGTAAGAGAAGGATGAGAATATTGATGAGAGTGGAGTGGATGGAAAAAGGAGCATGAAAGAGAGGATGCAGGTTAGTGAGATAGGAGATGACTATATTTTAATTCTTAGAGATTGTTGCTGTCGGGGAAGCAAGTAATTGGAAGGGAATTCCACGGGCGGGAAGTGCGAGAAAAGAAGCTGTTGGATTAGATTTACTAACCTGTTCAAGTTTGTAGATTAGGTTCAATAAAACCCACTTTTCTATCTCAATATCTGTTTTGTTATTAATTAATTTGTTCGGTTCCTTATCCGGAATCCACAACACTATCTATCTATCTATCTATCTATCTATCTATCTATCTATCTATCTATCTAAATCTCTTCATTATCTATCTATCTATCTATCTATCTATCTATCTATCTATCTATCTCCGACTCTTCATATCTATTTATCTATAAAGATTTATATCTATGTTTCTCACATTCTCACTTTCTGTCTCTCTCATGCTCTCTTAATATATATATATATATATATATATATATATATATATATATATATATATGGTCAATATGATCAAAGAAATGAACACTATACGTTTTTCTTTCTAATATCAAACATTCCCACATAAATAAGCCACTTGCCAATTCGATACAAAGCATTTAAGAACACGCACGAACACACACGCACACACGCACGCACGAATATATGTATATATATATGTAAACATGGTCAATATGTTCAAAGAAATGAACACTATACGTATATATATATATCGTATGACTGAGATGAAATATTGGCATTAGTCTTTTCTCTTCTTGCGTTTATACATTGTACAGGCATGAACCCGTTTTTTTTTCTCTATTCTTTTAGCAAGCTTTCGATATTTATACCCAAAGGGCTGTGGTTACCGGTTGACATAAAATATTGGAGCAAATATGTGAAGATCCTTAACTTATCTGCAAAATCTTCTGCTGCCTTTGTCAGTTTTGACAGGGACTGAGGATCTCGTATGTGACAGTTTCGATGTTGGAACATGGGTAAATACTTCAGTAATTACGACATTCACATCGTGAAATTGACGTAACATGATCTTCCCATTCAAAGTTTCCTCTTCATAATCCATCTGCTGGGCTAAGCTGAAAAACTATTATTGTTAAGTATGCAAGAACACCAGAAAAATTCAAATCCACGTATTTCCATATATATATATATATATATATATATATATATATCAACTTATTTATAAATGGAACTTTATCGCTGTGTGTGTGTGTCTGTGTCTGTGTGTCTGTTACCTATAGACTCCGAAACGGCTGACCCGATTTTCTTGAAAATTTACACAGTTTTACTATAAGCGTCTGCGAGTGTACTTAGCTAGGTTTTGTGTCGAGGTACCCCCGATAAATATCAAAAATCGATAATCGAATGGCAATAATTGGAGTAGATAGACTGAACTATCGCCTGGTTCACACTACACCCACGTCTGTTGAACAGGTGCAGAGGCTCATCCCTTATTCCCTGTTTAGGTTGTGGTTTCCGGCTTTCTCTTTTCCAATCTTTTCACTCTTACATAGCCTCCTGCACACCAGTGGCCTTACCACCTTGCCCGGGGTGATATGATTTAAAAAAAAAACTGACAGATGTTAAATATCACTGCAAAGTAGCCATATTGTTTCGACACTATTTATGTTATATCAAGTGATAAGTCGTGTCAAATCAAAATAGCTATTTATTTAGTTATATTGTAAAATATGTGTACTACATATATACTTATGTATATATATATATATATGTGTGTGTGTGTGTGTGTGTGTGTGTGTGTGTGTGTATAGTCATCCGGAGACAGATCTGTTTCGCTCATCAGTACGGTTAGACATCCGATTGCTTTTCACCCAGGATTGTATCTAATCTAATCTAAACTTATTAATAAATGGAACTTTGTCTCTGTGTGTGTGTGTCTGTGTCTGTGTGTGTATGTGTGTCCGTTACCTATAAACTCCGAAACGGCTGAGCCGATTTTCTTGAAAATTTACACAGTTGTACTATAAGCGTCTGCGAGTGTCCTTAAGTTAGGTTTTGTGTCGAGGTACCCCCGATAAATATCGATAATCGAAAAAATCGGGTTATAGAAGGAGTGGTCCGATTTTAATCAAATTTGATACACTTATAGACAAAGACATAAGAAACGATATTTAGAAGTTTCGAGGTTGCAGTTCTTACAATAGTGCAGAAAATCGATAATATATATATATATATATCGATATATATATATATATATATATATATATATATATATATATATATATAAGGCAAGATGTTTGTGTGTGTTTATCTGTCTGTATGTCCTTTATACAAATCCACAATTTTTATCCGATTCTCACCAAACTTCACACAAATATTCTTTAGGCTGAGTCTGAGCTCCAGGACCATGGATTAGTTTTAAAGCTTTCATTACACCTGAGCAACGCCAGGCTATACTGCTAGTATATTTTAAATTCAAAAGGATGATAAGATAGGTAAACCCCCAAAACTAGATCCTATTAACAGTAATTTCATTAATATTATAATCTATCAAGGTTCAGGGCTCGATGCCAATATTACATTCTATATACAAAGCCAAATGTAAAAAATAAAACAAAACTTTCGATATTTAAATGCGTTGACTAGCCATTTCTACGAGGAAATCCTCGCTTCTTCAGCAACAGCGAAACGAAAATTTTATTTACTCAAATTCAAACGTGTTAAAATATTTTATACCGGTAGAAGTAAAAAAAAAAAAACGCTCCATACACAGGAAAATAAAATGAGTTAGGATTAACAATTTTTTTGTGTAAAGAAATAAGAAGAGGAGAGCAGACAGATACCTCTTATTAAAAGACTTATCCCTTCCCCAAAGAAGAGCCAAGAGTTTAAAAGTTGAAATTTCCAAGTGATAGGGGTGACCAGAAAAGAAAAATGACCAAAGTGGGTAGTTGACTGGGAAGTAAGCCATGAAAAAATTTTCGCTTAGAAATTTTCGCTTAAAAATTCTCCGCTTAGAAACAAAAGAAAACTGCTGACACTATATATATATATATATATATATATATATATATATATATATATATATATGATACTCAGCAATTTTTTTTTAAATTAACAATAAATTATTTATTTATTTATAATATATTTATTTAATATATATATATAATATTATAATATAAATATTATAAATATTATAATATAAAAAAAAACCCTCCATACACAGGAAAATAAAATGCGTTAGGATTAACAATTTTTGTATGTCTAATAAATTTTTTTTTTCTTTTATTTTTTATATTTGGCTTTGTATATAGAATGTAATATTTATTATATATATATAATATTTATTTATATAATAATATTTAATATATTTAATGGTATTTATTTAACATTTATTGTTAATTTAAAAAAAATATATATATGCATATATATATATATATATATATATATATATATATATAGGGGAAGAAGGGGCGTCGATCTGTCAACGTACCTGCTGATTACAAAGTCTATCTCCAAGAATCCATTCATCTGTTCCCTCGCCACAGCATTTACTTGGTTATGTCTAGTGACATGTTCGCTGATATACTTCACAACCTTTCCAGTCTCTTACCGAACAAGACTTGTCAATATCTTTCCTTTTCCATCTCAGTTGACGTCAAAGTATCTCGGAGTCTTTGAGAATTCTCATTGCCGAAATCCATAACGCGAAAGCATCTGACAAAAGACATCA
Organism: Ascarosepion bandense; assembly: GCA_037127315.1. Classification (NCBI taxonomy): domain Eukaryota; kingdom Metazoa; phylum Mollusca; class Cephalopoda; order Sepiida; family Sepiidae; genus Ascarosepion; species Ascarosepion bandense. The sequence goes on from JBBBDQ010001679.1 coordinate 564,591, forward strand.
CAGGTGATTGTTCTATGATTAGAATAAAAGCGATGAAAGTTTCAGATCAGTAATATCAAACGCAAAAACAGACTTCAGTATATATATATATATATATATATATATATATATATATACTTCAGTATATATATATATATATATATATATATATATATATATATATATATAATACTGTACAAAAGTATTAGGACAAGAACTATTTTATATTTTATGAGGCATATTGACAAAAAAATAAACAATTTAATCAAAGTAATTTTATTTGATGTGCTCAATAAATGCTTGTTACAAAATAAATTTAATATTTACTATAATAGCGTTTTGCTTTGAAATAATAAAATAATTGCGACAATTTACCAATCGCACCTTATATATATATATATATATATATATATATATATATATATATATAT
>JBBBDQ010001679.1:567500-630000 GCA_037127315.1 Ascarosepion bandense
ACCAGCAGCACTCTTAAATTCATGTGGACGGGATATCATGGGAGGAACAATTGTCAGAGCAGATGCCATGAAAATACTTGTAAAAGCGTCAGAGAAAAGCCCACATCCCATCAGGGAGAAAATGGCTGAAGTCAAGATGCCAGGTCAGGACTAATTATATCCTTCTCTGGATTTTTCTCCAGGGTTTTTTTTTTTTCCAGGCCTCTTTTCTATTTTTTTTTTATTTTTTTATTTTGTTATGTTCTGTCACCTACAATCTTAAAAAATTTAAATGTAACGCCGATTATCATCTTCTGTGTTCCTGAAACCTGATCTTCATTGTATTTCATTTTCGTTATAACCTCCTAATTCTTTCTCACGCTCAATAAGAACTGGCATCTTAGTGGGATTATCCCCTTTCTTGGGGTGAAGTGATTAAAAAAGATAAATAAATAAAAGCTTAACCTGGCATATCAGTCAATTGCCAATTACAGAAATAGTTTCGCGAATAAAGTGGCTTAAGTCAAGATGCCAGGTTAGGACCAATTATATTGCAGATCCTTCTTCAGATTTTTCTCAGGAGTTATTTTAGGCCTTCCTACTGGTTTTTATTTTTTTTTTGTTTTGTTTTTTTTTATTTTTTCTGTCACTTACAATCTTCAAAAATTTAAATGCAACGCCGATTATCATCTTCTGTGTTCCTGAAACCTGGTCTTCATTATATTTCATTCTCGTTAAAACCTCCTAATTCTCTCTCACGCTCAATAACAACTGGCGTCTTAGTGGGATTATCCCCTTGTTTGGGGGTGAAATGGTTTTAAAAAAAGATAAATAAATAAAAAAAAAGTTTAACCCGCCCTCTCAGTCAATTTCCGACTACAGAAATTGTTTCCCGAATGCAAAGGCGAGTATTTAATAAAATCTGCAATCTTGTTAGCGGCAAAACCCTTGAGGGTTGTCTGATAACGCACTCTTCTCTGGAAACCTGGTGATTTCTTTCTTCTGTTTTCCTACCGACAGTGCGCGTCGAAGGGGGCGATACGTCTTCATCGAATGCTTTCGGCCGTTAACACAAAGCTGATAAGCAAAGGATTAGAAGGTAATCGATATTTGTCTACCGATGTCTTCCGTGGAAAAGTCGACGTATTGAGAAGGGGAACAGATCAGCGCGAATGACGATCTTTTGTGACTGGGGAACATGCTCCACGGGAATTACGGATCGACCAGGATATGTCTGACAAATACTCTACTTATATATATATATATATATATATATATATATATAGTCATCCGCAGACAGATCTGTTTCGCTGTATCAAAGCTCATCAGTAAAGTTAGACTCCGATTGCTTTTTTATCTGCGGTAGACTGGTTGCCAGCCAAGGCTATAGAATCCAATCAGTCCTGTTTTTGACTCATAGCTAGAGGGAAAAAAGATTTATTATTATTTTTTTAATCATTTCACCCCAAGCAAGGGAGAAATGCCACTGATGTGCAGGGGGCTACATAACTGTAAAAAGATTAGAAAAGAGTGAGGAGTACAAACTAGTTAGAAAGGAGCAATAGAAAGCTGAGAAAGCAGGTGCGATGACAGATACATAGGTGGAGAGAAAGGGAAGGTTATACGGGGGTGGGGAGAGAGCTAGAGTCCAGTGGTTAGTAGATGAGTATTGACTTTGCATTTAAATTTCTGGAGGTTGTAGCCGTCAGGAAAGCACGAATACGGGAGCGAGTTCCACAGGCGGGAAGTGCGAGAGAAGAAGCTGCAGGAGTAGAATTGTCGTCTGCATTTGGCTAATCTGACTGTGAATGGGTGGGACCCAGTTGCCAGTCTGGTTGCACGAGTAAACACCTGTTGAGGAGGCATCAGTGACTTAAGCTCGTCCGAGCAGAAGCCATGAAAGTATTTATAGAATAGACAAAGGGAGGCCACATTTCGACGGTGGGGAAGTGGCTGCAGTCGAGCCGCCAGATCAGTACCTATCACATTACAGACTCTCCTTTGGAGCCTGTCGAGAACACTGAGGAGAACGGCAGGGGCGCCTGACCATATTATTAAGTAGTAATTAGTGGGGAATCAGTTTATTACTTCATTACAATAGAAAACAGATCCCCGCTTTATACCCAGTAGAAGCCTTAATCATGTTTCCAACTATTATATTCAGTCAGTCAGTTGAGTGCCATACATGATACACGCTTGGGAGCTCATGTCTCGAAAGAGACATGACTGACAGGGCAGAAGATTATCCCGCAATAGGTTGCCATTGCTTTCTGCAGTAGATTAGTTCCCAGCCATGGGTATAGAACCTAATCTGTCCTGTTATTTGACTCATAGCTAGAGGGGGAAGAGATGTATTACATTATTACGTAGTAATTAGTGGAGGATCAGGTTATTACTTCATAACAATAGAAAACCGATCCCCCACTTTGTGTCCATTAGAAGTCTTAGTCATATTTCAAACTATCATATTCAGTCAGTCAGTTAAGTGCCATACGTGATACACGCTTTGGGCGATCATGTCTCGAAAGAGACATGAATGACTGGGCTGAAGATTATCTCGCAGTAGGTTGCTAGTACTTTCTGTGGTAGACTGGTTGCCAACCAAGGTTATAGAACCCAATCTGTCCTATTATTTAACCCATAATTGGCGTCGGAAGCTCACATACGATCATTTCAGAGTATTTGGGTGTCAGACCATGATGTGTCTGACAAATACTATATATATATATATATATATAGATATATTTTCTAAACATATGCTATTAAATATAAGAGACAATGTATGTCGATTATGCTTAATCATGAGCCGTTCTAAACGTCGCATTTTGGCTTTAATTTTAGTTGAAAATAAAGACAAAAATTCTCCAACATTTGGATAATTATTTATTTGTTTTCTTCTAAGCTTTCGGCTCACATGAGCCATCTTCAGAGAGGTTGTTCAAACTGAAATATTATAACATCCACCATCACCGACGATTTTATTTTGTGTTGACATAAAACTCCGCTTGGCAACGGCAATAGTTACCAAAAATAATAAACGCAGTTCTTAAGTTTGCGATGCGGTTTTATGACGTCACACCGCGTGATAGCGCGAAATGACAACAAAACCATGTAGTCAAATGCAATGTAATATGTTATTTCCTGTTTTAAATTTGAATTCATTGAGTGTTGGTTGTTTTGATTTGATGTACATGGCCTCTAATATCTGCAGGTTCCTCTTACTGTGTGTATGAGTAAGGATCACCGTATTGTTAACCAAAATCTGTTTGATATTACCTACATGTTTATGTTTTCCAGAGAAATGTTGTTTAATAGTACTCTGATCAGAAAGATGACATGTAAGTCTACGGGAGAGCGTGGTTGTAGTAAAACCAATATATGTACTAGGTTTTTGATTAGTATCAGAAATGCAATCTCTGAATGGGCATGTAAATTGGTACACAACATTGGTTTTTTTGTAGAGAATTTCGTTTAGTGGTTGTTGGGTTATTATAGACTATGAATAATATAATATAATATATAGATAGATATAGATATATATTATATTTTAGAACATGTACATAATTTTTCTATATATATCCACGACAAAGGTACATTTGTTTCGACATTGAAGTTTCAATGTCTCATCAGGCAGTGTGAAAAGTAATGGAAAGCCTCTTTCCTTATATTTGTTTAGTTTTGTTAGAGGTGTTGGTGGGGGTTAGTGATAAGGGAATAAGTCTCTGACCGTTGGAATTTTTGGAGAGGGTGTTTTTTAAAGTGGTTGATTAATGAGAGTCTTTGATTTCTAGACAGATTTAACCTTGTAAGTTTTTATTATCCAACGACCAGTCTACATCCCCTGGACTTCTTTCTATTGAAGTAGAGTCTTTATAATTAATGTAATTTTGTATATTTAATCTTAACTATATATATATATATATACGGGGGTGCGTTTTATGAATATAGGAACGAATTCTGAATAATATTCCTCCGTATCAAGAAGGAATTCCTGATTCTTGTTTATTTAGTAAGTAGTGCGTCTGGATGAAAAACTTTTCTACACCGCAGCAAATATATATATATTAATTGATTGATTGTTCAGTTACTTACATTTTGGTCATAATGAGATTAGACCGGTGCACATTTGTATTAAAAAGGGTTCAATACAATTATATTGTAGAACTTTTGAATATTTTTTATTTGTTAATGAGTTATTACACAACCCAGGTTTCTACCATGAGTAGTGTCTTCAGGCGATTTTCAATAATAAGTGATTGAAAATTGCCTGAAGACATCACTTATGGCAGAAACCTAGGTCGCGTAGTAACTCGTTTAGAAATGGATATATATATATATATATATATATATATATATATATATATATATTATTTGTGGGAACATTATTTTTTTTATCGATACTCGTATTTGGGTAGATATTCAGTTTTTAATCAAAGACTATATTTCTATATTGATTTCTACCGGCCTGATTATTTACGATGAATATTGTTACGAAGATATGTATCATTTTCGTAACACCCTTTCGTAACAAAATTCATCGTAAATAATCAGGCCGGTAGAAATAATATATAAATTAAATGTTTGATTAATAACAGATTATCTAATCTAATACGATTATCGATTAAAAAAATAATGTTCAAACAAAAAAATTATAATATGTCGTTTGTTACAACCATTTCGTTAATCTTCGTGATTTTCCGTATCAATATATATATATATATCCTTCAACTATCCGTCCGTGCAGAGAATACTGTTCTCATATATGGTCAAGCGCCCCCGCTGTTCATCCAAAGGAGAATCAGTAACCTGATAGGTACAGAATTGACGGCTCGACTCCAGCCACTTTCTCACCTACAGGGTGTGGCTTCTGCTCCGACGAACTTAAGTCACTGATGCCCCTGCCACACGAGTTTACTCTTGCAACCAGACTGTCAAGAAGGCCTAACCCATTTACAGTTAGATCAATCAACTGCAGCCACTTGACTCCAGTTCTTCTACACCACCCTGTATATCCTTTCCTTTCTCTCTACCTTTGCAACTGTCATCACACCTGTGTTCACATCCTTCTCTTGCTCTTCCTCTGTCACCCCCTATAGATGGTTTGTCTTTCTCTTCACTCTCTTCCTGCCTGTGGAACTCCCTTCCATATACTCGCTTTCCTGACGGCTACAACCTCCAGGAATTTAAATGCAATGCCAATACCCATCTCTTAACCACTTGACTCCAGTTCTTTCTACATCACCCTGTATATCTTTTTCTTTCTACCTTTGCAACTGTCATCACACCTGTATTCCCATCCTTCTCTTGCTCCTTTCTAACTGGTTCGTCTCTCTCTTTACTCTCCTCCTATCTAATCTTTTTACACTTATGTAGCCCCCTGCACATCAGTGGCATTATTTAAATGCAATGTCAATACCCTCTCTTAACAACTTGTCTCCAGTTCTTTCTTCACCACCCTGTATATCCTTTCCTTTCTCTCCGCCTTTGCAACTGTCATCACACCTGTATTCCCATCCTTCTCTTGCTCCTTTCTAACTGGTTCGTCTCTCTCTTTACTCTCCTCCTATCTAATCTTTTTACACTTATGTAACCCCCTGCACATCAGTGGCATTATTTAAATGCAATGTCAATACCCATCTCTTAACCACTTGACTCCAGTTCTTTCTTCACCACCCTGTATATCCTTTCCTTTCTCTCCACCTTTGCAACTGTCATCACACCTGTATTCCCATCCTTCTCTTGCTCCTTTCTAATTGGTTCGTCTTCCTCTGCACTCTCTTCTACTTAATCTTATTACTCTTATGTAGCCCCCTGCACATCAGTGGCGTTACCACCTTGCTTGGGGTGAAATGATTATATATATATATATATATCGACGAACTTAAGTCACTGGTACTCCTGCCATATGAGTTTAGTCGCGCAATCAGACCGGCAACTTAGTTTCACCCATTCACAGTTAGATCAACAAAATGCATACTGTCCTTTCGACATCACCCCGTGTATCTTGTTTTTTTTTGTTTTTTTTTTTCTCTCTACCTTCGCAACTGCCTTCACTCTTGTGTTCACATCCTTCTCTTGCCCTTTCTCTTTCACCCACTGTGGCTGGTTCATCTTTCTCTTCACTCTCCTCCTGCCTAATACTTCAACTCTCTTATGTATTCCACATCACCCCATGTATCTTGTTCTTTTTTTTTCTCTCTACCTTCGCAACTGTCTTCACTCCTGTGTTCACATCCTTCTCTTGCCCTTTCTCTTTCACCCACTGTGACTGGTTCATCTTTCTCTTCACTCTCCTCCTGCCTAATACTTCAACTCTCTTATGTATTCCACATCACCCCGTGTATCTTGTTCTTTTTTTTTCTCTCTACCTTCGCAACTGTCTTCACTCCTATGTTCACATCCTTCTCTTGCCCTTTCTCTTTCACCCACTGTGGCTGGTTCATCTTTCTCTTCACTCTCCTCCTGCCTAATACTTCAACTCTCTTATGTATTCCACATCACCCCGTGTATCTTGCTCTTTTTTTTTCTCTCTACCTTCGCAACTGTCTTCAGTCCTGTGTTCACATCCTTCTCTTGCCCTTTCTCTTTCACCCACTGTGACTGGTTCATCTTTCTCTTCACTCTCCTCCTACCTAATACTTCAACTCTCTTATGTATTCCACATCACCCCGTGTATCTTGTTCTTTTCTTTTCTCTCTACCTTCTCAACTGTCTTCTCTCCTGTGTTCACATCCTTCTCTTGCCCTTTCCCTGTCACCCCCTGTAGCGGGTTTGTCTTTGTCTTCACTCTCCTCCTACCTAATACTTCAACTCTCTCATGTAACTCCAGTCCTTTCTACATCACCCCGTGTATCTTGTTCTTTTCCTTTCTCACTCCCTTCGCAACTGTCTTCACTCCTGTGTTCACATCCTTCTCTTGCCCTTTCCCTGTCACCCCCTGTAGCGGGTTTGTCTTTCTCTTCACTTTCTCCTCCTGCCTGTGGAACACCCTTCCATATACTTGCTTTTCTGACGGCTACAACCTCCAGGAATTTAAATGCAATGTCAATTCCCATCTCTTATCCGTTTGACTCCAGTTCTTTCTACATCATCCCGCATATCTTGTTCTTTTCTTTTCTCTCTACCTTTTCAACTGTCTTCACACCTGTGTTTCCATCCTTCTCTTGATTCTTTCTCTGACACCCCCTGTAACAGGTTCGTCTTTTTTTTTACTCTCCTCCTACCTAATCTTTTTTCTTATGTAGCCCCTGCACATCAGTGGCGATACCGCCTTGCTTGGTGGGGGACGATTAAAACAAAATCTTCTTCATTGTAAATCATAAACGAATAACGTTAAGATAGAGAAAACAACAAATTTAAATTTTTAATCTATTTTATATTAGTTTCAGAAGGCCACAAACTTTTTATGGGTAGGGGGCAATGGAGAAAAAAGGTTGAGAACACATGATCTAGATAAAAGTTTCCAAAATGGAAGGGTTTCATTTTTCTTTTTTAATTGGAATGAAATGTTAAAATACAAATTAAAATCAGTTTTTTAAGAAACAAAAATCAAAGCTAAAATTTGAAATTTTGGTTCATAGCAATATCCCATTATTGGACATCAAGGTAGAACTACAGTCTCATTTACAGTATTTAGATTATTCGGACTATTGTCCTCATCTTTGTTGTCATTTGTACAACGTTTAATAATAGATCATTCAATTTGTCTATATTTCTGAGATGAGGTAGTATTTACAGTATTTACATTATTCGGACTATTGTCCTCATCTTTGTTGTCATTTGTACGACGTTTAATAATAGATCATTCTATTTGTCTATATTTCTGAGATGAGGTAGTATTTACAGTATTTACATTATTCTGACTATTGTCCTCATCTTTGTTGTTTCTGAGATGAGGTAGTATTTACAGTATTTACATTATTCGGACTATTGTCCTCATCTTTGTTGCCATTTGTACGACGTTTAATAATAGATCATTCTATTTGTCTATATTTCTGAGATGAGGTAGTATTTACAGTATTTACATTATTCGGACTATTGTCCTCATCTTTGTTGCCATTTGTATGACGTTTAATAATAGATCATTCTATTTGTCTATATTTCTGAGATGAGGTAGTATTTACAGTATTTACATGATTCGGACTATTGTCCTCATCTTTGTTGCCATTTGTACGACGTTTAATAATAGATCATTCTATTTGTCTATATTTCTGAGATGAGGTAGTATTTACAGTATTTACATTATTCGGACTATTGTCCTCATCTTTGTTGCCATTTGTATGACGTTTAATAATAGATCATTCTATTTGTCTATATTTCTGAGATGAGGTAGTATTTACAGTATTTACATTATTCGGACTATTGTCCTCATCTTTGTTGCCATTTGTACGACGTTTAATAATAGATCATTCTATTTGTCTATATTTCTGAGATGAGGTAGTATTTACATTATTCGGACTATTGTCCTCATCTTTGTTGCCATTTGTACGACGTTTAATAATAGATCATTCTATTTGTTCATATTTTTTAGATGAGGTAGTATTTACAGTATTTACATTATTCGGACTATTGTCCTCATCTTTGTTGCCATTTGTACGACGTTTAATAATAGATCATTCAATTTGTCTATATTTCTGAGATGAGGTAGTATTTACAGTATTTACATTATTCGGACTATTGTCCTCATCTTTGTTGCCATTTGTATGACGTTTAATAATAGATCATTCTATTTGTCTATATTTCTGAGATGAGGTAGTATTTACAGTATTTACATTATTCGGACTATTGTCCTCATCTTTGTTGCCATTTGTACGACGTTTAATAATAGATCATTCTATTTGTCTATATTTCTGAGATGAGGTAGTATTTACAGTATTTACATTATTCGGACTATTGTCCTCATCTTTGTTGCCATTTGTATGACGTTTAATAATAGATCATTCTATTTGTCTATATTTCTGAGATGAGGTAGTATTTACAGTATTTACATTATTCGGACTATTGTCCTCATCTTTGTTGCCATTTGTACGACGTTTAATAATAGATCATTCTATTTGTCTATATTTCTGAGATGAGGTAGTATTTACATTATTCTGACTATTGTCCTCATCTTTGTTGCCATTTGTACGACGTTTAATAATAGATCATTCTATTTGTTCATATTTTTTAGATGAGGTAGTATTTACAGTATTTACATTATTCGGACTATTGTCCTCATCTTTGTTGCCATTTGTACGACGTTTAATAATAGATCATTCTATTTGTCTATATTTCTGAGATGAGGTAGTATTTACAGTATTTACATTATTCGGACTATTGTCCTCATCTTTGTTGCCATTTGTATGACGTTTAATAATAGATCATTCTATTTGTCTATATTTCTGAGATGAGGTATTTACAGTATTTACATTATTCGGACTATTGTCCTCATCTTTGTTGCCATTTGTACGACGTTTAATAATAGATCATTCTATTTGTCTATATTTCTGAGATGAGGTAGTATTTACAGTATTTACATTATTCGGACTATTGTCCTCATCTTTGTTGCCATTTGTATGACGTTTAATAATAGATCATTCTATTTGTCTATATTTCTGAGATGAGGTAGTATTTACAGTATTTACATTATTCGGACTATTGTCCTCATCTTTGTTGCCATTTGTACGACGTTTAATAATAGATCATTCTATTTGTCTATATTTCTGAGATGAGGTAGTATTTACATTATTCGGACTATTGTCCTCATCTTTGTTGCCATTTGTACGACGTTTAATAATAGATCATTCTATTTGTTCATATTTTTTAGATGAGGTAGTATTTACAGTATTTACATTATTCGGACTATTGTCCTCTATCTTTGTTGCCATTTGTACGACGTTTAATAAGGATCATTCAATTTGTCTATATTTCTGAGATGAGGTAGTATTTACAGTATTTACATTATCTGGACTATTGTCCTCATCTTTGTTGCCATTTGTATGACGTTTAATAATAGATCATTCTATTTGTCTATATTTCTGAGATGAGGTATTTACAGTATTTACATTATTCGGGACTATTGTCCTCATCTTTGTTGCCATTTGTACGACGTTTAATAATAGATCATTCTATTTGTCTATATTTCTGAGATGAGGTAGTATTTACAGTATTTACATTATTCGGACTATTGTCCTCATCTTTGTTGCCATTTGTATGACGTTTAATAATAGATCATTCTATTTGTCTATATTTCTGAGATGAGGTAGTATTTACAGCATTTGCATTATTCGGACTATTGTCCTCATCTTTGTTGCCATTTATACGACGTTTAATAATAGATCATTCTATTTGTCTATATTTCTGAGATGAGGTAGTATTTACATTATTCGGACTATTGTCCTCATCTTTGTTGCCATTTGTACGACGTTTAATAATAGATCATTCTATTTGTTCATATTTTTTAGATGAGGTAGTATTTACAGTATTTACATTATTCGGACTATTGTCCTCATCTTTGTTGCCATTTGTACGACGTTTAATAATAGATCATTCTATTTGTCTATATTTCTGAGATGAGGTAGTATTTACAGTATTTACATTATTCGGACTATTGTCCTCATCTTTGTTGCCATTTGTATGACGTTTAATAATAGATCATTCTATTTGTCTATATTTCTGAGATGAGGTAGTATTTACAGTATTTACATGATTCGGACTATTGTCCTCATCTTTGTTGCCATTTGTACGACGTTTAATAATAGATCATTCTATTTGTCTATATTTCTGAGATGAGGTAGTATTTACATTATTCGGACTATTGTCCTCATCTTTGTTGCCATTTGTACGACGTTTAATAATAGATCATTCTATTTGTTCATATTTTTTAGATGAGGTAGTATTTACAGTATTTACATTATTCGGACTATTGTCCTCATCTTTGTTGCCATTTGTACGACGTTTAATAATAGATCATTCTATTTGTCTATATTTCTGAGTTGAGGTAGTATTTACAGTATTTACATTATTCGGACTATTGTCCTCATCTTTGTTGCCATTTGTCCGACGTTTAATAATAGATCATTCTATTTGTCTATATTTCTGAGATGAGGTAGTATTTACAGTATTTACATGATTCGGACTATTGTCCTCATCTTTCTTGCCATTTGTACGACGTTTAATAATAGATCATTCTATTTGTCTATATTTCTGAGATGAGGTAGTATTTACAGTATTTACATTATTCGGACTATTGTCCTCATCTTTGTTGCCATTTGTACGACGTTTAATAATAGATCATTCTATTTGTCTATATTTCTGAGATGAGGTAGTATTTACAGTATTTACATTATTCGGACTATTGTCCTCATCTTTGTTGCCATTTGTACGACGTTTAATAATAGATCATTCTATTTGTCTATATTTCTGAGATGAGGTAGTATTTACAGTATTTACATTATTCGGACTATTGTCCTCATCTTTGTTGCCATTTGTATGACGTTTAATAATAGATCATTCTATTTGTCTATATTTCTGAGATGAGGTAGTATTTACAGTATTTACATTATTCGGACTATTGTCCTCATCTTTGTTGCCATTTGTACGACGTTTAATAATAGATCATTCTATTTGTCTATATTTCTGAGATGAGGTAGTATTTACATTATTCGGACTATTGTCCTCATCTTTGTTGCCATTTGTACGACGTTTAATAATAGATCATTCTATTTGTTCATATTTTTTAGATGAGGTAGTATTTACAGTATTTACATTATTCGGACTATTGTCCTCATCTTTGTTGCCATTTGTACGACGTTTAATAATAGATCATTCTATTTGTCTATATTTCTGAGATGAGGTAGTATTTACAGTATTTACATTATTCGGACTATTGTCCTCATCTTAGTTGCCATTTGTACGACGTTTAATAATAGATCATTCTATTTGTCTATATTTCTGAGTTGAGGTAGTATTTACAGTATTTACATTATTCGGACTATTGTCCTCATCTTTGTTGCCATTTGTCCGACGTTTAATATTAGATCATTCTATTTGTCTATATTTCTGAGATGAGGTAGTATTTACAGTATTTACATGATTCGGACTATTGTCCTCATCTTTGTTGCCATTTGTACGACGTTTAATAATAGATCATTCAATTTGTCTATATTTCTGAGATGAGGTAGTATTTACAGTATTTACATTATCTGGACCATTGTCCTCATCTTTGTTGCCATTTGTATGACGTTTAATAATAGATCATTCTATTTGTCTATATTTCTGAGATGAGGTAGTATTTACAGTATTTACATTATCTGGACTATTGTCCTCATCTTTGTTGCCATTTGTACGACGTTTAATAATAGATCATTCTATTTGTCTATATTTCTGAGATGAGGTAGTATTTACAGTATTTACATTATTCGGACTATTGTCCTGATCTTTGTTGCCATTTGTATGACGTTTAATAATAGATCATTCAATTTGTCTATATTTCTGAGATGAGGTAGTATTTACAGTATTTACATTATTCGGACTATTGTCCTCATCTTTGTTGCCATTTGTACGACGTTTAATAATAGATCATTCTATTTGTCTATATTTCTGAGATGAGGTAGTATTTACAGTATTTACATTATCTTGACTATTGTCCTCATCTTTGTTGCCATTTGTACGACGTTTAATAATAGATCATTCTATTTGTCTATATTTCTGAGATGAGGTAGTATTTACAGTATTTACATTATTCGGACTATTGTCCTCATCTTTATACATTTGTATGACGTTTAATAATAGATCATTCATTTGTCTATATTTCTGAGATGAGGTAGTATTTACAGTATTTACATTATTCGGACTATTGTCCTCATCTTTGTTGCCATTTGTACGACGTTGAATAATAGATCATTCTATTTGTCTATATTTCTGAGATGAGGTAGTATTTACATTGTCTGGACTATTGTCCTCATCTTTGTTGCCATTTGTACGACGTTTAATAATAGATCATTCTATTTGTTCATATTTTTTAGATGAGGTAGTATTTACAGTATTTACATTATTCGGACTATTGTCCTCATCTTTGTTGCCATTTGTACGACGTTTAATAATAGATCATTCTATTTGTCTATATTTCTGAGATGAGGTAGTATTTACAGTATTTACATTATTCGGACTATTGTCCTCATCTTTGTTGCCATTTGTATGACGTTTAATAATAGATCATTCTATTTGTCTATATTTCTGAGATGAGGTAGTATTTACAGTATTTACATTATTCGGACTATTGTCCTCATCTTTGTTGCCATTTGTACGACGTTTAATACTAGATCATTCTATTTGTCTATATTTCTGAGTTGAGGTAGTATTTACAGTATTTACATTATTCGACTATTGTCCTCATCTTTGTTGCCATTTGTCCGACGTTTAATAATAGATCATTCTATTTGTCTATATTTCTGAGATGAGGTAGTATTTACAGTATTTACATGATTCGGACTATTGTCCTCATCTTTGTTGCCATTTGTCCTCATTTTTGTTGCCGTCGTTTAATTCTGTGCGGAGTTTCTTTTCTCGATATCATATTACTCTGGATAATATCCACTGAGGTTTCTATTTTTATCATTTATATTAATTAGATAATTTTTGGGATTAGCCTCTCCGTTTCATGGATATGACATTATTTCATACACACACACACACACACACACACACACACACACACACACACACATATATATATATATATATATATGTATGTATAAACATGTTACGGAAATTAACGAATTTTAACGAAACGTGGTTATAAGCAACCGACAATTTGTAATGAATTATTTTGAACATTATTTTGCTTATATAACACAATTTTCGATTTATCGCAAACAAGCATATCTGCTCTGAAATGTAATATATAAGCATGATAAAAGCATCGTCTGATCAAGAGGCTATCCATGGTCGAGTGGTCAAGACGGTACCAGATCAAATGGTATGCTTCCCCTATGTAATAGGGGTCGCAGGTTCGAATCCTGCTGGGTAGCACACATTTTCGTAATAAAAATTTATTGTAAATAATCAGGCCGGTAGATATAAAAATACTGTTTAATAAAAAACAGAATACGTACTTAAATACGAGCATCGGCATATATATATATAGCACCTCATCGTGGAGTAATGGTTAGCAAGCTCGTCTCGCTAGAATCATTATAACTGAGTAGTAAATTCAATCCTCACCGGGTCCCCCCTACTTTCGGCCGTGTGTCATGTCTAAGCTACGCCTGGGAAATCACTTTCCTCCAGGACTGGGAGAAGGGCTAACAACTCTGCCCTTAAAAAATACAATTTGTTACGGAAACAGCAAAAACGTTTCCCTACACACCATTGGGTGTAACGGAAAAGTTTATATATATCTTTAATTCAAACATGTGTCATTGAATAGTATACACATATGTTTATTTTTATGACAATTCTTTTCAGTTCTTTAATCAGGTTTTCAATATTAAGATGAAATTCATCAAGGAATGCCGTAGATTTTGTTTTCCCTGAGTACTTTCTATCTCGGGGTAAATTACATTGAGAAACGTTCTGTAACTAAGATTTTGTTGTGATCGTTATTTTTAGTATATATATATATATATATATATATATATATATATAATTAATCTTATAGTTTAAATTTATCCGTTGTCACTATGGAATATTTTTCATTAAAATATTGATGAGAGAACTCTAAACACACAAATACACACACACACACACACACACACACACACACAGATATATATATATATATATACATAAAAAATCTCAAGCGAACCAAAACCTACCGCGGTTTCACCCTACGGATCGTCAGGGCAAAGGCTAAAACACCAAAGATAAACCAAATAAATAGACATACACTAAGACAAGGAGGAACCATACCAACAACAAAAAGGGGGGTAAAAAAAAAAAATAAAATAAAATAATTTTATTAAACTCATAAATAAAATAAAAAAAACAAAAAAATTAAAAAAATTAAAAAAAAATTAAAAAAATATAACACTACGCTAACACACTAAGCAATGAATTTAAGCTTATGAAATTTACATTTGTTTAGGATTTCTGTTTTAGCATTAAGCAGATTATGGGCGGGTTCGAACACGGCTATCGCTAGTTTTTCCTCACCACACAAATTACAGAATTTACTGCCTTTATTGTAATCGGTACATTTTTTTTATTATTTCCCATTTCAGAATGGGGTCTTTTTTAGTTTTAGATTTTATGTCCCATATGTAATTAGATAAGGTCGTGCTGTGTCTATACTTCTCATTTTTAAATGAGGTTTTACGATTATAAAATCTAATTTTAAACGAATCGTGCGTAGCCCCTATATACGTTTTAGGGTATCTATCGTGTTCATTTTTATACACTTTAACACTATAGACTACATTAGATTGGTTGCAATTGCCTCTAATAGGACATTCAGTTTTTATTTTACAATTACACTTATTATTAGTTTCTTTAATAGTAGTACTATTTTTTAGTTTTCTTTTGTTACTATTATTAATAATTTTGCCAATATTTGACAGACAAGAGTAACTGAGTTTAATCGTGTTTCTGTTAAATATTTTTTTAAGTTGGCTATCGTGACTAAAATGTTTATAAGATTGAAGAACATTTTACCAATTTTAGATTTAACTTCCTTGTTAAAGTGGGGGTTAAACCATATTATGTTTCTGGGTCTATTGTTATTTTTGCTTTTATCGCTATCTTGGTTTAAAAATTTGAGAGTTATATATATATATATATATATATATATTTATTTATTGGTTGGTTTATCTGTAAATTCAGATAACATTTAGAGGGGAAATAGCCATTTTCAACATGTCACTTTAAGACATGCATTGTCAACCCTGTTTAAGCAAAGAATGAGGAAAAATAATTGATGCAGGAGGATTGGTCTAGTAACGGTAAGTGTGGGAGAATATTGGCTTTTATCGGGTTAAGCTAGCGTAATCTTAGTAGTCATTTCTTCTATGGGAGTGGGGGGGGTATGTGGGTTGACCATTGGGTTAGTAGTGGTAGGTAGGAGGGAAAGGTAACGACTTAGCCAAATTTTAAATCCATTCTATTGCAATCAAATGGATGAATAAGCTAATTATTGCAACTTCAATTTATTTCTGTGACAACACATGCTAATAATTTCTCTACGTTTATTCAGAAACACATTCGGAGATTGAAATTTAAACATTTTAATTGTTTCTGTTAAACATAGATTACATCTGTCTCTTAAGCTATTACGTGTCCTTGCCTTGCTTAGCAGTCACCAGTTTGATATATATATATATATATATATATATATATATATATATATATATATATATATATATATATTTTAATTCAGATACTTCAATCCAAGGGAAAAAAGCAGGAAGGTAAATTCCAAAAAACCCGATCCTAATTAATATTAAAAATTTATTTTAATATTGAAAAATGATACAGGAAGAGAGCTCCATGTAATAAAATATTACAGACCAAATATATATTAAAAAAGGATTAATTCAAAGATGTTGAATGGCCATTTCGATATGAAGATCCCCACGGGGGACGACACATCACCTCAGCAACAGTCTGTTGCTGAGGTGATGTGTCGTCCCCCGTGGGGATCTTCATATCGAAATGGCCATTCAACATCTTTGAATTAATCCTTTTTTAATATATATATATATATATATATATATATATATATATATATATATATAAGCAGACTGAGATAGATAGATATTTAGATAGATAGATTGGTAGATGGATAGGAACACATTGAGATAATTACATGGATAGATAGATCGACAGATAGACAAATATGAACCAGACTTAGATAGATAGATAGATAGATAGATAGATAGATAGATAGATAGATAACGAACAGACTGAATAGATAGATAGATAGATAGATAGATAGATAGATAGATAGATAGAAACAGAATGAGATAGATAGATAGATAGATAGATAGATAGAAACAGAATGAGATAGATAGATAGATAGATAGAAAGATAGATAGATAGATAGAAAAGAGACTGACAGATTGATAGATAGATAGAAAAAAAGAGACTGATATATATATATATATATATATATCATAGAAGTAATAAAAACTGTTTTATAAACTTATAATGAAAATATTACCATATATATATATACACGTAGATAGATAGATAGATAGATAGATAGATAGATAGATAGATAGATAGATAGATAGATGAACGGAGCAAGCTAGCTCGATGTGTATTAAGTAAACAATGAACCCAGAAAGATATTTACCAATGCATCTTACACAAGCTTATTTTGTTTACAATGCAGATAAAGACCAAAGAAAATCGATTTGGGAAAAGGATGCAGTTCGATTTGGATGCAACGACAACGCGTCTCCACTTGGCCTCAATACAATATCAAAAGAATTGTTTATGTACTTTAGTTATACCACAGCACGTTTGTTTATGCAATATCTATCTATCTATCTATCTATCTATCTATCTATCTATCTATCTATCTATCTATCTATCTCATTCTGTTCATTATCTATCTATCTATCTATCTATTTTATTCTTTTCATATCTATCTATCTATATGGTGTGGAGTAGTTTTCGCACTGAAAGTTATTATTGTGCTATGTCGGTTGCTAATCGATTTAACTCACCCAAAATGTTAGGAACTTGGTAATCGTACTCTGTAAGCTGACTCCTTAGTATTCGGCTAACTGTTGACTAATATCAACTGCCTAGTAGTTCTACTGAACTCCAGTAGAACATTAAACTGAAAGAAAAATGAATCGATGTAAGTCAAATTTGGATTTCCTGATCTCGCTATCAAATAAGTTTTTTCGTCGTAAACTGAATTTTGAAGGCTAAATAAGTCCTCTGAGTAAATGGCATCATGGCTGAGACTAAGAACTACAAGTATATCTACTTAGAGCCAAACCCGAAGCAAAAACTAAAATAAATGTGCTGAAAAAATACAGACATACAGGCAGAGACACACACACACAAACATCTTGCCTTTTATATATATATTATCGATTTTCTGCACTATTGTAAGAACTCCAACCTTGAAACTTCTGAATATCGTTTCTTATGTCTTTGTCTATGAGTGTATCAAATTTGATTAAAATCGAACCACTCCTTCTATAACCCCATTTATTCGATTGTCGATTTTCGATATTTATCGGGGGTACCTCGACACAAAACCTAGCTAAGAACACTCGCGGACACTTATAGTACAACTGTGTAAATTTTCAAGAAAATCGGTTCAGCCGTTTCGGAGTCTATATGTAACGGAGAAACACAAAGACACACACACACATAGATACACACACACAGACAAAGTTCCATTTATAAATAAGTTTAGATGTCTTTTTTATTCATTCTTTCTTTCTTTCTTTCTTCTCTGCTCGATAGACATTTTTATTTTATTTTTCTGTTTTTCTTATGTTTGATAGATTTTTATTTTTCGTTTTTTCTTTCTTTCTTTCTTTACTTTTTTCTCCTCTATGTAATAAATTTCTTTGTTTCTTTACTTCTTTGTTTGTTTGTTTCTTTTCTGTTAAATACACATCTTCCTTTCTTTTTTTCTTTCTTTCTTTCTTTCTTTCTTTCTTTGTGTATTTATTCCTCCTTTGATACATCTTTCTTTCTTTCTTTTTCTCTTTCTCTTTTTTATGCTATATTTCTTTCTTTCTTTCTTTCTTTCTTTTTTCTCTGTTAGATATACTTATAGCTTTCTTTTTTCTTTCGCCTCTATTTAATACATTTCTTTATTCTTTCTTTCTCCTAGGTCTTATACACTTCTTTCTTTTTTCTTCTTTCTTTCTTTATTTTTTTCCTTGTTTCTTTTCCTACTCAATTCTATTTCTTTATATTTCTTTTTCTTTTTCTTTCTTTTCTTTTTTCTTTTCTTTTTCTTTCTTATTCTTCTCAATTCTTTTTGTTATTTCTTTTTGTTATTTTTTCTTCTTCATTATTTATCCTCATTTTCTTCTTCATTATTTTCCTCATTTTCATTCCTTATAGTTTTGCTGTTTTTCTTCTTTCTTTTTCTTCTTTCTTCTTCTTCTTGTTTTTTTTAGCTGACATTATTTTTCTATTTATTTATTTCCCTTCTCAATTTTTTTCTTCTTTTTCTTTCTTTTTTTTATACTTAATTTTTGTCATGTTTTAGCTTATATCGTTTTTTTTTCTTTTATTTTTTTAGTTTTCCTTCTTAATTTTTTCTTCTTCATTGCTCTCTTTCTCTTCTGCCTTTACCGTCGTTCTCTTTTCATTTCTCTTTCTTCTTTTCGTTCGGCCAAGTGCACGTCTCTGCTTTTCGCATCAGCGTTACAAATGCCAATTGGCTGATGTGGAAAACCGACGAACATATGCTTTCTTCAAATCTATGACCTTTGACCGACTGCCAAAATCTTCTTCACTTTCAGGAGGTCAACAATAAATACAGAAAACGCAAAAGAATATTCAGTCAGTTAAGTACCATATGTAATACACACTTTAGGCGATCATGTCTCTTTCGAGACATGACTGACTGGTCAGAATATTATCCCGCAGTAGGTTGCCATTACTTTCTGCTGTAGACTGGTTGCCAGCCAAGGCTATAGAACCCAATCTGTCCTATTATTTGACTCATAGCTAGAGGGGGAAGATATATATTATTATATTATTAAGTAGTAATGAGTGGGGGATCAGGTTATTAATTTATAACAATAGAAAACCGATCCCCCATTTTATGTCCAGTAGAAGCCTTACTCATGCTTTCAACTATTCAGTCACTCATTTAAGTGTCATACGTGATACACGCTTGGGCAATCATGTCTCGAAAGAAACATGACTGACTTGACAGAAGATTATCCCGCAGTTTGCTGCGATTGCCAACCAAAGCTATAGAACCCAATTTGACCAGTTATTTAATCCATATTTGGAGGGAAGAGACGGAATAATATCTTTTCCAAGGGTGTTTGCACGTAAGTGAATGCAAAGAATTTAACTGGAATTCGAACTCGGCTGCCCCGATTTCTCGTTCCGAGCCGATATCCACTGCACCACAAAAGTACTCATACCTCGTCACAAAAATGAAGAAAATCTATTTCAAGTTTTCTGTTTAACTTCATCTTTCCTTCTTTTTTAATGTGATATACGAAAATAGAAAATGTTATACCAGGATTCGTCATAGGAGGCCACAATTTGAACAACATGAGGTACGCAGAGGATACAGTGCTGATAGCAGACACGGAAAGGAAACTACAAGACCTCCTACAGAAGGTAGCTAAAGAGAGTGACAAGAAAGGACTACAAATAAACTGCAAGAAAACTGAATGCATGGTCATCAGTAAAAAGGGCAACCCAAAATGCCAAATACGGGTGGGGGATACTAAAATCAAGTATCTCTAAAAATTTAAATACCTGGGAAGTATTCTAACAGAAGACGGAACGTGTGACACAGAGATCCAAAGACGGAGTATCATGGCGAAAGACGCGTTCCAGAAGCTGAGTAAAGTATTAAGAGACAGGACAATTTTGTTAGAAACAAAGAAGAGAGTACTGGATTGCTATGTGATGTCATTTCTTCAATATGGCAGTGAATGCTGGACAATATCATCGAAGATGAAGGAAAAACTGGAAGCAACTGAAATGTGGTTCTACAGAAAGATGCTGGATATAAAGTGGGGGATCAGTTCCACATTACAATCAAATAGAGGGTGAAAAACCAAGTAAATAAAACTAGATGTAAAAGAAATTAAAATACTGGCTAAAAAGCCAAACCTTTGTAAGAATTATTTAACTAAAAAAGAAGAGGAAGGAAGGATTCGGAATTTGAATCCTATTGAACATCTATGGGATATTTTGAAATAAGGAATGCATGGTCATGAGTAAAAAGGGCAGCCCAATATGCCAAATACAGGTCGGGGATACTAGAAACAAGCAGGTACAGAAATTGAAATACCTGGAAAGTGTTATAACAGAAGACGGAAAGTGTTCTAACAGAAGACGGAAAGTGTGACACAGAGATCCGAAGGCGAATTGGCATGGCGAAGGACACGTTCCAGAAGTTGAGTAAGGCACTAAGACACAAGGCAATTTCGCTAGAAACAAAGAAGAGAGTACTGGATTGCTGTGTGTTGTCAGTTCTTCAATATGGCAGTGAATGCTAGACAATATCATCAAAGATGAAGGAAAAACTTGAAGCAGCTTAAATGTGATTCTACAGAAGCATACTGGGTATAAAGTGGGGGATCAGTTCCATATTACAGTCAATATATAAACTGATCCCTCACTTTGTGGTCACATCAGTTTCTATACATTTATATTCCTGAGATCCAAAAGAACAAGGAGTCATTCCAGGAGCTGAGAAGAATATTAAGAAACAGGACAATTTCGCTAGAAACAAAGAAAGGAGTACTGGATTGCTATGTGATGTCAGTTTTTTTTTAATATGGCACTGAATGCTGGACAATATCATCAAAGATGAAGGAAAAACTTGAAGCAACTGAAATGTGGTTCTACAGAAAAATGCTGGGTATAAAGTGGGGGATCAGTTCCACATTACAATCAATATATAAACAGACCCCTCATTTTGTGGCCACAGCAGTTTCTATACATTTATATTTCTGAGATCCAAAAACACAAGGATGCATTCCAGGACCTGAGAAGAATATTAAGAGACAGGACAATTTCGTTGGAAACAAAAAGGAGAGTACTGAATTGCTATGTTATGTCAGTTCTTCAATATGGCAGTGAATGCTGGACAATATCATCGAAGATGAAGGAAAAACTTGAAGCAGCTGAAATGTGGTTCTACAGAAGGATGCTGTGGATATCATGGACCGAGCATGGGAGCAATGATGAGGTGTTGGAAAGAATGGAAACGAAAAGGAAATTAATACTGAGCATTAGGAAGAAACAACTAAAGTTCCTGGGACATGCAATGAGGATGGAGGGCTTGGAGAATCTGATACTAATAGGCCAGATAGGGGGAAAGAGAAACAAGGGAAAACAGCGTGTAACTTACTTCACTTGCCTGAGCTGGTGGATGGCAGAGTGGGTGATATGTGGTGTAACAGGGGAAATCGTGCTAAGAGCTACCAGGGATAGGGAGACGTGGAAAGCCATTGTCGCTTACACCCTGAAAGGACAGGGCACATAGAAAAAATAAGTATTTCATAAATAAACAGTGCCTTCACACAAATACGAGTACCCATTAAAAATAACTCTTAACGGAATAAAAAATTGTCGGATTAATAATCATGTGTGTGTGTTTAGGCAGTAAATTTTCTTTTAGACATATCAGATTGAATTGGAAAAATTGTGTCTGCTTATTTTTAATAAAATCCGTTCATACACACGGATAATCTTTCGCGTATTATAGTTGAAAGATAAAAGAAATGGGCTGTAACTTAAACAGATGATTTTATTATTCATTTCTCGTCTCGATGTTCCCAAGTACATTCAATCTTATTTCGATGTCATCTTCAGAGTGTGAGCTGTTGTAACAAAAATAACCGCAAAACTGCATTGCTAAAAATTATTGTAAATTTTCTTCTTGCTTCAAATATAACGGTTGACAAAATTCTTAGCGTTCATTAGAACCTGAAAATTATCCAAAATGGAATTTTTTTTATATGTTGTAATGTCATGGTTATGCACGTGTTAAAGCATGAAAAAAACTGTTCTTTTTACAAACATTTTATAACATTACTACAGTATTCAATCGGTGAGCCGAGTTCGAATTCCAGTTGAATTCATTGCATTCACTTACGCGCAAATACCCTTGGGAAAGGTATTGATCCGTTTCTTCCTTCCAGTTATGGGTTAAATAACAGAACAGATTGGGTTCTATAGCCTTGGCTGGCAACCAGTCTACGGTAGAAAGCAATGGCAACCTACTGCGGGATAATCTTCAGTCATTTCTCAGATTGGGTTCTATAACCTTGATTGGCAACCAGTCTACCACAGAAAGTACTAGCAACCAACTGCGAGATAATCTTCAGCCCAGTCATTCATGTCTCTTTCGAGACATGATCGCCCAAAGCGTGTATCACGTATGGCACTTAATTGACTGACTGAATATGATAGTTTGAAATATGATTAAGACTTCTAATGGACACAAAGTGGGGGATCGGTTTTCTATTGTTATGAAGTAATAACCTGATCCCCCACTAATTACTACGTAATAATGTAATACATCTCTTCCCCCTCTAGCTATGAGTCAAATAACAGGACAGATTAGGTTCTATACCCATGGCTGGGAACTAATCTACTGCAGAAAGCAATGGCAACCTATTGCGGGATAATCTTCTGCCCTGTCAGTCATGTCTCTTTCGAGACATGATCGTCCAAGCGTGTTTCACGTAAGGCACTTTAACTGACTGACTAGAGTATTCATAGCTGATTCTATTAAATTGACGTTAATTAAGTTTTTCTTTTCATGAATATTGCCTCGAGAATCTGTAGTTTGCTTTTGTTGTTTTCTTGGTGTAGGATAATTGTATTATCGATCATTATTTTTTCATGCAGTAACACTACAACATAAAAAAAAATTCCGTTGTAGATAATTTTCAGGTTCTAATGAACGCTAATCAATTTGTCAACCGTTATATTTGAAGCAAGAAGATAATCTACATTAATTTTTAGCGACACCGCTTTGTTGTTATTTTTGTTACCACAGGTCACACCTCTGAAGATAATCTCAGAAGGAGACCGAAAGTACTTGGGAATATCGAGAAATGAATAATAAAACCATCTGTCCAAATTACAGCTTATTTCTCACATCTTTCAATTATAATACGCAAAACATTGTCCGGGAGTATGAATGGATCTTATTAGATAAAAGCAGACATGTTTTCAATTTATTTAATCACACACACACACACACACACACACACACACACGCACACACACACACACATATATATATATATATATATATATATATATATATATATATATATGCTGATGTTACCTCTGACACAAGAGTTTCGTAAACGGATTATCCTAAAATTATTCCGTCCACTCGTCAGTTGACTCTTAACACTTCTAGAGTTTTCTTTTTTATATTCACTATTCACTGCCGCATGCCTTTTATTTTAAATAATATTAAAAAATTGTAAGATATTCATCTTCTTAATCCCTCCCAAATGTTGTGAATTAAACTAATCTAAGACAAATATGAAACAGTATCAAGAAACTTTGATAACATTTAGGATTTCCGGCTTCTCAACACTGTTTCAGATGCTTCTTCTTCAAATAAATAATGAAAATTTATTAGCAATATCTGAGATGAGATACTGCAATAAGTCATGCAATTTGTATTGTCTGAAATGTTGTCCTCATCTTTGTTGCCATATTCACCTTCAATATCTGTTTATATTTCTGAGATGAGGTATTGTAGTTATTACACTATTTACATTGTTTGGACTGTTGTCCTCATCTTTGTTGCCATATTCACTCCCAAAATCAGTTTATATTTCTGGGATGAGGTCTTGTAATTATTTACACTATTTACATTGTTCGAACTGTTGTTCTCATCTTTGTTGCCATATTCACCTTCAACATCATTCTGTATTCCTGAAATGAGGTAATGTAATTAATTGGAGTAGATAGACTCAATTGGAGTAGATAGACTAAACTATCGCCCGGTTCACACTCCACCCACGTCTATTGAACAGGTGTAGAGGCTCATCCCTTGTTCCCTGTTTAGGATGTGGTTTCTGGCTTTCTCTTTTCCAATCATTTCATTTCTTACGTAGCCCCCTGCGCATCAGTGGTGTCACCGCCTTGCTCGGGATGATATGATTAAAAAAAAATGTTTACACTATTTCCATTGTTCAGACTGTTGTCTTCATCTTTGTTTCCATATTCACCTTCAATATCTGTGTATGTTTCTTAGATGAGGTATTGTAATTATTTACACTATTTACATTGTTTGGACTGTTGTCCTCATCTTTGTTGCCATATTTACCTTCAATATCTGTCTATGTTTCTTAGATGAGGTATTGTAATTATTTACACTATTTACATTGTTTGGACTGTTGTCCTCATCTTTGTTGCCATATTCACCTTCAATATCTGTCTATATTTCTTAGATGAGGTATTGTAATTATTTACACTATTTACATTGTTTGGACTGTTGTCCTCATCTTTGTTGCCATGATACCTTCAATATCTGTCTATATTTCTGAGATGAAATTATTGTAATTATTTACACTATTTACATTGTTCGGTCTGTTGTCCTCATCTTTGTTGCCATATTCACCTTCAATATCTGTCTATATTTCTGAGATGTGGTATTGTAATTATTTCCACTATTTACATTGTTTGGACTGTTGTCCTCATCTTTGTTACCATATTTACCTTCAATATCTGTTTATATTTCTGAGATGAGGTATTGTAATTATTTTACACTATTTACATTGTTTGGACTGTTGTCCTCATCTTTGTTGCCATATTTACCTTCAATATCTGTTTATATTTCTGAGATGAGGTATTGTAATTATTTACACTATTTACATTGTTTGGACTGTTGTCACATCTTTGTTGCCATATTTACCTTCAATATCTGTCTATATTTCTGAGATGAGGTATTGTAATTATTTGCACTATTGACATTGTTTGGACTGTTGTCACTCATCTTTGTTACCATATTCACCTTCAACATCTGTCTATATTTCTGAGATGAGGTATTGTAATTATTTACACTATTGACTGTTGTTTGGACTGTTGTCCTCATCTTTGTTGCCATATTCACCTTCAATATCTGTTTATATTTCTGAGATGAGGTATTGTAATTATTTACACTATTTACATTGTTTGGACTGTTGTCCTCATCTTTGTTGCCATATTTGCAACTTCAATATCTGTTTATATTTCTGAGATGAGGTATTGTAATTATTTACACTATTTACATTGTTTGGACTGTTGTCCTCATCTTTGTTGCCATATTTACCTTCAATATCTGTCTATATTTCTGAGATGAGGTATTGTAATTATTTGCACTATTGACATTGTTTGGACTGTTGTCCTCATCTTTGTTGCCATATTCACCTTCAACATCTGTCTATATTTCTGAGATGAGGTATTGTAATTATTTACACTATTGACATTGTTTGGACTGTTGTCCTCATCTTTGTTGCCATATTCACCTTCAATATCTGTTTACATTTCTGAGATGAGGTATTGTAATTATTTACACTATTTACATTGTTTGGACTGTTGTCCTCATCTTTGTTGCCATATTTGCAATAAATATCTGTTTATATTCTGAGATGAGGTATTGTAATT
Source organism: Ascarosepion bandense (assembly GCA_037127315.1). Lineage (NCBI taxonomy): Eukaryota > Metazoa > Mollusca > Cephalopoda > Sepiida > Sepiidae > Ascarosepion > Ascarosepion bandense. The sequence goes on from JBBBDQ010001679.1 coordinate 593,751, forward strand.
ATTTACACTATTTACATTGTTTGGACTGTTGTCTCATCTTTGTTGCCATATTCACCTTCAACATCTGTTATAATTTCTGAGATGAGGTATTGTAATTATTTACACTATTTACATTGTTTGGACTGTTGTCCTCATCTTTGTTGCCATATTCACCTTCAATATCTGTTTTATATTTCTGAGATGAGGTATTGTAATTATTTACACTATTTACATTGTTTGGACTGTTGTCCTCATCTTTGTTGCCATATTCACCTTCAATATCTGTTTATATTTCTGAGATGAGGTATTGTAATTATTTACACTATTTACATTGTTTGGACTTTTGTCCTCATCTTTGTTGCCATATTTACCTTCAATATCTGTTTATATTTCTGAGATGAGGTATTGTAATTATTTACACTATTTACATTGTTTGGACTGTTGTCCTCATCTTTGTTGCCATATTCACCTTCAACATCTGTCTATATTTCTGAGATGAGGTATTGTAATTATTTACACTATTTACATTGTTTGGACTGTTGTCCTCATCTTTGTTGCCATATTCACCTTCAATATCTGTCTATATTTCTGAGATGAGGTATTGTAATTATTTACACTATTGACATTGTTTGGACTGTTGTCCTCATCTTTGTTGCCATATTCACCTTCAACATCTGTCTATATTTCTGAGATGAGGTATTGTAATTATTTACACTATTGACATTGTTTGGACTGTTGTCCTCATCTTTGTTGCCATATTCACCTTCAATATCTGTTTATATTTCTGAGATGAGGTATTGTAATTATTTACACTATTTACATTGTTTGGACTGTTGTCCTCATCTTTGTTGCCATATTCACCTTCAACATCTGTTTATATTTCTGAGATGAGGTATTGTAATTATTTACACTATTTACATTGTTTGGACTGTTGTCCTCATCTTTGTTGCCATATTCACCTTCAACATCTGTTTATATTTCTGAGATGAGGTATTGTAATTATTTACACTATTGGCATTGTTTGGACTGTTGTCCTCATCTTTGTTGCCATATTTACCTTCAACATCTGTTTATATTTCTGAGATGAGGTATTGTAATTATTTACACTATTTACATTGATTGGACTGTTGTCCTCATCTTTGTTGCCATATTCACCTTCAACATCTGTTTATATTTCTGAGATGAGGTATTGTAATTATTTACACTATTTACATTGTTCGAACTGTTGTTCTCATCTTTGTTGCCATATTCACCTTCAACATCATTCTGTATTCCTGAAATGAGGTAATGTAATTAATTGGAGCAGATAGACTCAATTGGAGTAGATAGACTCAACTATCGCCCGGTTCACACTCCACCCACGTCTATTGAACAGGTGAAAATGCTCATCCCTTGTTCCCTGTTTAGGAATATGGTTTCCGGCTTTCTCTTTTCCAGTCATTTCATTTCTTACGTAGCCCCCTGCGCATCAGTGGTGTCACCGCCTTGCTCGGGATGATATGATTTAAAAAAAAATGTTTACACTATTTCCATTGTTCAGACTCTTGTCTTCATCTTTGCTGCCATATTCACCTTCAATATCTGTCTATATTTCTGAGATGAGGTATTGTAATTATTTACATTATTTACATTGTTTGGACTGTTGTCCTCATCTTTGTTGCCATATTTAACTTCAATATCTGTCTATATTTCTGAGATGAGGTATTGTAATTATTTACACTATTTACATTGTTTGGACTGTTGTCCTCATCTTTGTTGCCATATTCACTTTCAATATCTGTCTATATTTCTGAGATGAGGTATTGTAATTATTTACACTATTGACATTGTTTGGACTGTTGTCCTCATCTTTGTTGCCATATTCACTTTCAATATCTGTCTATATTTCTGAGATGAGGTATTGTAATTATTTACACTATTTACATTGTTTGGACTGTTGTCCTCATCTTTGTTGCCTTATTCACCTTCAACATCTGTCTATATTTCTGAGATGAGGTATTGTAATTATTTACACTATTTACATTGTTTGGACTGTTGTCCTCATCTTTATTGCCATATTCACCTTCAATATCTGTCTATATTTCTGAGATGAGGTATTGTAATTATTTACACTATTTACATTGTTTGGACTGTTGTCCTCATTTTTGTTGCCTTATTCACCTTCAACATCTGTCTATATTTCTGAGATGAGGTATTGTAATTATTTACACTATTTACATTGTTTGGACTGTTGTTCTCATCTTTGTTGCCATATTCACCTTCAACATCATTCTGTATTCCAGAAATGAGGTAATGTAATTAATTGGAGCAGATAGACTCAATTGGAGTAGATAGACTAAACTATCGCCCGGTTCACACTCCACCAACGTCTATTGAACAGGTGAAAATGCTCATCCCTTGTTCCCTGTTTAGGATGTGGTTTCCGGCTTTCTCTTTTCCAATCATTTCATTTCTTACGTAGCCCCCTGCGCATCAGTGGTGTCACCACCTTGCTTGGGATGATATGATTAAAAAAAAATGTTTACACTATTTCCATTGTTCAGACTGTTGTCTTCATCTTTGCTGCCATATTCACCTTCAATATCTGTCTATATTTCTGAGATGAGGTATTGTAATTATTTAAGCTATATACATTGTTTGGACTGTTGTCCTCATCTTTGTTGCCATATTCACATTCAATATCTGTCTATATTTCTGAGATGAGGTATTGTAATTATTTACACTATTTACATTGTTTGGACTGTTGTCCCCATCTTTGTTGCCATATTCACCTTCAATATCTGTCTATATTTCTGAGATGAGGTATTGTAATTATTTACACTATTTACATTGTTTGGACTGTTGTCCTCATCTTTGTTGCCTTATTCACCTTCAATATCTGTCTATATTTATGAGATGAGGTATTGTAATTATTTACACTATTTACATTGTTTGGACTGTTGTCCTCATCTTTGTTGCCTTATTCACCTTCAATATCTGTCTATATTTCTGAGATGAGGTATTGTAATTATTTACACTATTTACATTGTTTGGACTGTTGTCCTCATCTTTGTTGCCTTATTCACCTTCAATATCTGTCTATATTTCTGAGATGAGGTATTGTAATTATTTACACTATTTACATTGTTCAGACTGTTGTCCTCATCTTTGTTGTCATATTCACCTTCAATATCTGTCTATATTTCTGAGATGAGGTATTGTAATTATTTACACTATTTACATTGTTTGGACTGTTGTCCCCATCTTTGTTGCCATATTCACCTTCAATATCTGTCTATATTTATGAGATGAGGTATTGTAATTATTTACACTATTTACATTGTTTGGACTGTTGTCCTCATCTTTGTTGCCTTATTCACCTTCAATATCTGTCTATATTTATGAGATGAGGTATTGTAATTATTTACACTATTTACATTGTTTGGACTGTTGTCCCCATCTTTGTTGCCATATTCACCTTCAATATCTGTCTATATTTATGAGATGAGGTATTGTAATTATTTACACTATTTACATTGTTTGGACTGTTGTCCTCATCTTTGTTGCCATATTCACTTTCAATATCTGTCTATATTTCTGAGATGAGGTATTGTAATTATTTACACTATTTACATTGTTTGGACTGTTGTCCTCATCTTTGTTGCCTTATTCACCTTCAATATCTGTCTATATTTCTGAGATGAGGTATTGTAATTATTTAAGCTATATACATTGTTCCGACTGTTGTCCTCATCTTTGTTGCCATATTCACCTTCAACATCTGTTTATATTTCTGAGATGAGGTATTGTAATTATTTACACTATTGACATTGTTTGGACTGTTGTCCTCATCTTTGTTGCCATATTTACCTTCAACATCTGTTTATATTTCTGAGATGAGGTATTGTAATTATTTACACTATTTACATTGTTCGAACTGTTGTTCTCATCTTTGTTGCCATATTCACCTTCAACATCATTCTGTATTCCTGAAATGAGGTAATGTAATTAATTGGAGCAGATAGACTCAATTGGAGTAGATAGACTAAACTATCGCCCGGTTCACACTCCACCCACGTCTATTGAACAGGTGAAAATGCTCATCCCTTGTTCCCTGTTTAGGATGTGGTTTCCGGCTTTCTCTTTTCCAATCATTTCATTTCTTACGTAGCCCCCTGCGCATCAGTGGTGTCACCACCTTGCTCGGGATGATATGATTAAAAAAAAAATGTTTACACTATTTCCATTGTTCAGACTGTTGTCTTCATCTTTGCTGCCATATTCACCTTCAATATCTGTTTATATTTCTGAGATGAGGTATTGTAATTATTTAAGCTATATACATTGTTCGGACTGTTGTCCTCATCTTTGTTGCCATATTCATCTCCAATTTGACGATATTTCTGAGGTGATATACTGTAATTATACACACTATTTACATTTTTTGAATGTTGTCCTCATCTTCATTGCCATATTCACGGCATTTCGGTTCGTCGTAGACTTCGGTTCTAATGTAATCGGAATTTACAATTGAAACCTTTAATTCGTCCACCGGATTAGTGTGTTCTAGTTTCAAATGCCAAACTCTTACACTGATGACCTTGTAGGGGCCTCGGTGATGCTTGTAAAAATTGGCCTTATGCCAAACACAACCGAAACACATTTTAAAATATCAGAAGGTTGTATGAATGGTTGGAAAAATGATTATTCTTTTGTTTGTGAAATAAGTTTAATTTTATTTATAGAAATAATTAACAATTTTTTTAGAAGTAAAATAGCTCCCTCTGACCCTACTAGTTACTTGTTCACCACTGCTATAGTCTGATATTGAACTCACAACTCAAGTCAAGAACTAACCAACGTCTATATCGACTTGGTCCAACAATTTGTATCTATATATAAATCACAAGAATAATGATTCATAATAAAATTACTATCAATACCTATTTATAGTAATATTACTAACAATACCTATACATATTAAAATTCACAAAAATAACAATTGAATATAATGACCGACAATATCTATTATAGTACAATTAGGCTCATCCCTTGTTCCCTGCATAGGATGTGGTTTCCGGCTTTTCTCTTTTCCAATCTTCTCACTTTGGTTTCTTTTTTTTTTTTCAATTGGAGTAGATAGACTAAACTATCGCCCGGTTCACACTCCACCCACGTCTATTGAACAGGTGAAGAGGCTCATCCCTTGTTCCTGTTTAGGATGTGGTTTCTGGCTTTTCTCTTTTCCAATCTTCTCACTTTGGTTTCTTTTTTTTTTTTCAATTGGAGTAGATAGACTAAACTATCGCCCGGTTCACACTCCACCCACGTCTATTGAACAGGTGAAGAGGCTCATCCCTTGTTCCTGTTTAGGATGTGGTTTCTGGCTTTCCTCTTTTCCAATCTTCTCACTTTGTTTTTGTTTTTTTTTTCAATTGGAGTAGATAGATCTATCTATCGCCCGGTTCACACTCCACCCACGTCTATTGAACAGGTGAAGAGGCTCATCCCTTGTTCCCTGTTTAGGATGTGGTTTCCGGCTTTCTCTTTTCCAATCTGTTCACTATTACGTAGCCCCCTGCACATCAGTGGTGTTGCCGCCTTGCTCGGGGTGATACGATTAAAAAAAAATTATCAAAACTACCGATTTATGATAAAAATGACCAACAAGACCTATTTATAGTAAAATTATTAACAATACCTATGTATAGTAAAATTATTAACAATACCTATGTATAGTAAAATTATTAACAATACCTATGTATAGTAAAATTATTAACAATACCTATGTATAGTAAAATTCACAAAACGCTTTAAAATATAATGACCAATAATACCTATTATAGTAAAATTATCAAAAATACCGATTTATGATAAAATGACCAACAATACGTATTTATAGTAAAATGACCAACAATATATTTTATCTGTATTTGAAGGCGTACACTAGCCCTCAAAATTTGTTTGACGCCAGAAATTATTTTTAGGGAAGCGGCGGGGAGTGAAAACGAAGAAAGGAAAATTGGAAAGAAAGTGTTAGGGCGCCGCTCCTATTAGACTACAAATGGACTGTTCCCATTGCTCTATAGAGCAATGGTGGATTCTCTACAGGAGAGTCGTACAGAGTCATTAGACTGACGACTCTATGACACTGTCAGCACTCTGCCTTCGGGTAAAGGGCGCTCTCTGGTTCCGCCGAAGGGTAGAGGCACGACTGGGCAAAAATAGACAGACATTTTTTGGCCGGGCCATATAGCCTGGAAAGCCCAGATATAAACTGACCATGTGTCATATGTTGCCCTTACTGGGAGGGACGACTAAATAATGAGTCGTACAGAGTCACTAGACTGATGACTCTACGACACTGTCAGCTCTCTGCCTTCAGGTAAAGGGCGCTCTCTGCTTACGAGCAGAGAGCAATAACCCAGTCGTGGTTCCGCCGAAGGGTAGAAGCACGACTGGGGAATATTAGACAGACATTTTTTGGCCGGGCCATATAGCCCGGAAAGCCCAGATATAAACTGACCATGTGTCATATGTTGCCCTTACTGGGAGGGACAGCTAAATAATGAGTCGTAGAGAGTCACTTGAGAGTCTCTAATGAGTTACTGAAGAGTCAGTGCGAGTCAGTGAAGAGTTAGTCACACTTCCGGTGGCGTACCGGAAGTAATCACGTATACACACGTCTTACGACGGATTGGACTCTTGTATCTTTCTATTGTAAATATTACTAATCACTTCTGTACATACTAACCATCTTTCCGCGGAATACAACTTATATTCTGATTCTGTTGTTGAGTTATTCATTTATACTTGGCGACATAACAGAAAGGTAGAATGAATGTATGTCGTCGAGACATGACATCGTCCTGAAGTTTCTTCCTTACATGGCGACGAGATGCTTCAGATACCGCTCCCATTCTGACTGATTTTGACCGGTTACGGAACGTGGTTTAAATAGTGGATTTTAGTTATGTGACCGGCTCCAACAGCCGTTTCCCTTTCTAGGTGTGAAAAAAAATTACTGGCATCATAGGACAATTTTCTATTTCCTATCCAATCAGGATCCAGAATTTTACTTTTCACACTGACTTGGGAAATTTGCATTGTTCTGTTTTTTTTTTTCAAAATGTTTTTAATCGTTTGGATTCGATTTTGCGGGTGTACAATTTCACTCTGTGTGTTTTACTTAACTGTTAGATGATATAGGATTTATATCCTTTAACCCCAATGACATATGACGCAGTGGATAAAAGCCCTGGTTTGATCTAGTGATTTCACCAAATTAGTTGTGAGTTAAAAATCTGGTTACAACAGAGATTAACAAAAACTTCGAGAGTTGATATACTGAGACATCATGAAGTGGTATGAGAAGTGGAACTAGAACAATCTACCCCTGGAAAAATCAATGAAAAACCTATAAATCTACAACGTCACTTAATGTATTTTCTAGTACACCTTTGCGCAAATTAATGGAAAGTTTGAGTTTCAGTTTTGTTTAACGGCATATCAACACCTCTGTGGGTTATTTATTGCCAAAAAGGTGGGGTTGAGAGTTTTTTTTTAATAATTGGTTATAGTGAGAAGGTTCATTTAGTCAGATTTTGATGAAAATTTTATTTTTATTTTAGAAAATTGAAGACGGTTTCTAGTTTTGTATTAAAAAATGTATTTTGCTGGTAATCATCTTTTTCTCTCTCAAAATTGTTTTTTTTCCTGCAAAACATTATATTTTTCGATAACAGTCTATTTTTATGTATATATATTTCTGTAAAAGTTTATTTTTATACTTTCATAGTGTTTTGACCCCAGTCTGGGAGTTAACTATTTGCCCATAGCTGGGAACCTTTCAGGTGCTACCACTCCGGGTCAGAGTGGACTTGGGAACAACAGCAATTAAGAGGTGGTTCCATGCTCCTCAAAACCTCTCAATCAGAGGCCTTGCTACTATTAACTCGACTCACACACACACACACACACACACACACACACACACACTCTCTCTCTCTCTCTCTCTCTCTCTCTCTCTCTCTCTCTTGAGAGGCGTAGTATATATATAGTGTTAGGAAGAGTTAATTCTGGAATTGCAGGTAAGGACCCACAAGCCTTTTAACCGCCAGTCGTGTCATCAAGACGAAGAAATAAACAGGATCCATTAGTCTCAAACATAAAAGGTAAATGCGGTCAGAAATGGAAAAAAACAAAAAAACAAACTAGCAACGACGTATACTTTATCAAGGAAAGTGTGAAAGATCCTAGGAAAATATTATTCTTTTTGTTTCAGTTAATTTGTACACGGGTGTAAGCTGTCTTCTTTAACATCTCATTTTTTTTTTTCCTGATGGTATATTTTCTGTTCCGATGATGTTAGGTGCAGTTCAACGAACAATAACATCGAATGGTAGAGTCCAATGTTGCAAATTGGAAATAGTCTTGCAAAACGTAGGTGTATCTTGTTGATCACGATTTCTATATATATGCCTAACAGACATACACACACAAATATATATGGGTTTGTTCGAATTTTCTTTGTTTCATTTTTTTTTTTTTTTTTTTTTTTTTGCTGTCACGATACTTGAAAAAAAACATGCCACCTATAGACGCAGCACCACTCAAAAAAGAAATCTCCAAATCCTTTCAACACAGAAATAAAATTCTTCGAATACCGAAGCACTCAATTGTTTAGCTTAGGAATTTTACGTTTAACCATCAAGGCTTATAAATATTGTTGTGGAATACAGTTCAACTAAGAAAAGAAGTTGAAAGATGAAAAGTAATAAAATTAAGAAATTAGCTAAATATAAACAGCACATTTTTAAAATTCTTTTTCTAGATGTTTTTTTTTAATCGTTTCACCCCAAGCAAGGCGGTACCACCACTGATGTGCAGGGGGCTACATAAAAGAGTTAAAGTTTTAGGCAGACAAATACGAACCAGCAACAGTGGGATGAAAGAGAAAGGGCAAGAGAAGAACGTGAACACAGGAGTGAAGACAGTTGAGAAGGTAGAGAGAAAAGAAAAGACAAGATACACGGGGTGATGTAGAAAGAGTGAAGAGGAAGACGAACCTGTTACAGGGGGTGAAAGAGAAAGAGTAAGAGAAGAACGTGAACACAGGAGTGAAGACAGTTGAGAAGGTAGAGAGAAAAGAAAAGACAAGATACACGGGGTGATGTAGAAAGAGTGAAGAGGAAGACGAACCTGTTACAGGGGGTGAAAGAGAAAGAGTAAGAGAAGAACGTGAACACAGGAGTGAAGACAGTTGAGAAGGTAGAGAGAAAAGAAAAGACAAGATACACGGGGTGATGTAGAAAGAGTGAAGAGGAAGACGAACCTGTTACAGGGGGTGAAAGAGAAAGAGCAAGAGAAGAACGTGAACACAGGAGTGAAGACAGTTGAGAAGGTAGAGAGAAAAGAAAAGACAAGATACACGGGGTGATGTAGAAAGAGTGAAGAGGAAGACGAACCTGTTACAGGGGGTGAAAGAGAAAGAGTAAGAGAAGAACGTGAACACAGGAGTGAAGACAGTTGAGAAGGTAGAGAGAAAAGAAAAGACAAGATACACGGGGTGATGTAGAAAGAGTGAAGAGTAAGACGAACCTGTTACAGGGGGTGAAAGAGAAAGAGCAAGAGAAGAACGTGAACACAGGAGTGAAGACAGTTGAGAAGGTAGAGAGAAAAGAAAAGACAAGATACACGGGGTGATGTAGAAAGAGTGAAGAGGAAGACGAACCTGTTACAGGGGGTGAAAGAGAAAGAGCAAGAGAACAACGTGAACACAGGAGTGAAGACAGTTGAGAAGGTAGAGAGAAAAGAAAAGACAAGATACACGGGGTGATGTAGAAAGAGTGAAGAGGAAGACGAACCTGTTACAGGGGGTGAAAGAGAAAGAGCAAGAGAAGAACGTGAACACAGGAGTGAAGACAGTTGAGAAGGTAGAGAGAAAAGAAAAGACAAGATACACGGGGTGATGTAGAAAGAGTGAAGAGGAAGACGAACCTGTTACAGGGGGTGAAAGAGAAAGAGTAAGAGAAGAACGTGAACACAGGAGTGAAGACAGTTGAGAAGGTAGAGAGAAAAGAAAAGACAAGATACACGGGGTGATGTAGAAAGAGTGAAGAGGAAGACGAACCTGTTACAGGGGGTGAAAGAGAAAGAGTAAGAGAAGAACGTGAACACAGGAGTGAAGACAGTTGAGAAGGTAGAGAGAAAAGAAAAGACAAGATACACGGGGTGATGTAGAAAGAGTGAAGAGGAAGACGAACCTGTTACAGGGGGTGAAAGAGAAAGAGTAAGAGAAGAACGTGAACACAGGAGTGAAGACAGTTGAGAAGGTAGAGAGAAAAGAAAAGACAAGATACACGGGGTGATGTAGAAAGAGTGAAGAGGAAGACGAACCTGTTACAGGGGGTGAAAGAGAAAGAGCAAGAGAAGAACGTGAACACAGGAGTGAAGACAGTTGCGAAGGTAGAGAGAAAGAAAAGACAAGATACACGGGGTGATGTAGAAAGAGTGAAGAGGAAGACGAACCTGTTACAGGGGGTGAAAGGGAAAGAGCAAGAGAAGAACGTGAACACAGGAGTGAAGACAGTTGAGAAGGTAGAGAGAAAAGAAAAGACAAGATACGGGTGATGTAGAAAGAGGAAGAGGAAGACGAACCTGTTACAGGGGGTGAAAGAGAAAGGGCAAGAGAAGAACGTGAACACAGGAGTGAAGACAGTTGAGAAGGTAGAGAGAAAAGAAAAAGACAAGATACACGGGGTGATGTAGAAAGAGTGAAGAGGAAGATGAACCTATTACAGGGGGTGAAAGAGAAAGAGCAAGAGAAGAACGTGAACACAGGAGTGAAGACAGTTGGAGAAGGTAGAGAGAAAAGAAAAGACAAGATACACGGGGTGATGTAGAAAGAGTGAAGAGGAAGACGAACCTGTTACAGGGGTGAAAGAGAAAGAGCAAGAGAAGAACGTGAACACAGGAGTGAAGACAGTTGAGAAGGTAGAGAGAAAAGAAAAGACAAGATACACGGGGTGATGTAGAAAGAGTGAAGAGGAAGACGAACCTGTTACAGGGGGTGAAAGAGAAAGAGCAAGAGAAGAACGTGAACACAGGAGTGAAGACAGTTGAGAAGGTAGAGAGAAAAGAAAAGACAAGATACACGGGGTGATGTAGAAAGAGTGAAGAGGAAGACGAACCTGTTACAGGGGGTGAAAGAGGAAAGAGTAAGAGAAGAACGTGAACACAGGAGTGAAGACAGTTGAGAAGGTAGAGAGAAAAGAAAAGACAAGATACACGGGGTGATGTAGAAAGAGTGAAGAGGAAGACGAACCTGTTACAGGGGGTGAAAGAGAAAGAGCAAGAGAAGAACGTGTGAACACAGAGTGAAGACAGTTGAGAAGGTAGAGAGAAAAGAAAAGACAAGATACACGGGGATGTAGAAAGAGTGAAGAGGAAGACGAACCTGTTACAGGGGGTGAAAGAGAAAGAGTAAGAGAAGAACGTGAACACAGGAGTGAAGACAGTTGAGAAGGTAGAGAGAAAAGAAAAAGACAAGATACACGGGGTGACAGAAAGAGGAAGAGTAAGACGAACCTGTTACAGGGGGTGAAAGAGAAAGAGCAAGAGAAGAACGTGAACACAGGAGTGAAGACAGTTGAGAAGGTAGTAGAGAGAAAAGAAAAGACAAGATACACGGGTGATGTAGAAAGAGTGAAGAGGAAGACGAACCTGTTACAGGGGGTGAAAGAGAAAGAGCAAGAGAACAACGTGAACACAGGAGTGAAGACAGTTGAGAAGGTAGAGAGAAAGAAAAGACAAGATGTACACGGCATGTAGAAAGAGTGAAGAGGAAGACGAACTAGTTACAGGGGTGAAAGAGAAAGAGCAAGAGAAGAACGTGAACACAGGAGTGAAGACAGTTGAGAAGGTAGAGAGAAAAGAAAAGACAAGATACACGGGGTGATGTAGAAAGAGTGAAGAGGAAGACGAACCTGTTACAGGGGGTGAAAGAGAAAGAGTAAGAGAAGAACGTGAACACAGGAGTGAAGAAGAGAAGGTAGAGAGAGAAAAGAAAAGACAAGATACACGGGGTAGATGTAGAAAGAGTGAAGAGTAAGACGAACCTGTTACAGGGGGTGAAAGAGAAAGAGCAAGAGAAGAACGTGAACACAGGAGTGAAGACAGTTGAGAAGGTAGAGAGAAAAGAAAAGACAAGATACACGGGGTGATGTAGAAAGAGTGAAGAGGAAGACGAACCTGTTACAGGGGGTGAAAGAGAAAGAGCAAGAGAACAACGTGAACACAGGAGTGAAGACAGCTGAGAAGGTAGAGAGAAAAGAAAAAGACAAGATACACGGGGTGATGTAGAAAGAGTGAAGAGGAAGACGAACCTGTTACAGGGGGTGAAAGAGAAAGAGCAAGAGAAGAACGTGAACACAGGAGTGAAGACAGTTGAGAAGGTAGAGAGAAAAGAAAAGACAAGATACACGGGGTGATGTAGAAAGAGGAAGAGGAAGACGAACCTGTTACAGGGGGTGAAAGAGAAAGAGTAAGAGAAGAACGTGAACACAGGAGTGAAGACAGTTGAGAAGGTAGAGAGAAAAGAAAAGACAAGATACACGGGGTGATGTAGCAGGAGTGAAGAGGAAGACGAACCTGTTACAGGGGGTGAAAGAGAAAGAGTAAGAGAAGAACGTGAACACAGGAGTGAAGACAGTTGAGAAGGTAGAGAGAAAAGAAAAGACAAGATACACGGGGTGATGTAGAAAGAGTGAAGAGGAAGACGAACCTGTTACAGGGGGTGAAAGAGAAAGAGTAAGAGAAGAACGAACACAGGAGTGAAGACAGTTGAGAAGGTAGAGAGAAAAGAAAAGACAAGATACACGGGGTGATGTAGAAAGAGTGAAGAGGAAGACGAACCTGTTACAGGGGGTGAAAGAGAAAGAGCAAGAGAAGAACGTGAACACAGGAGTGAAGACAGTTGCGAAGGTAGAGAGAAAAGAAAAGACAAAGAATACACGGGGTGATGTAGAAGAGTGAAGAGGAAGACGAACCTGTTACGGGGGGTGAAAGAGAAAGAGCAAGAGAAGAACGTGAACACAGGAGTGAAGACAGTTGAGAAGAGTGAAGAGAAAAAAGACAAGATACACAGGGTGATGGAGAAAAGTGAAGAGGAAGACGAACCTGTTACAGGGGGTGAAAGAGAAAGGGCAAGAGAAGAACGTGAACAGGAGTGAAGACAGTTGAGAAGGTAGAGAGAAAAGAAAGACAAGATACACGGGTTGATGTAGAAGAGTGAAGAGGAAGATGAACCTATTACAGGGGTGAAAGAGAAAGAGCAAGAGAAGAACGTGAACACAGGAGTGAAGACAGTTGAGAAGGTAGAGAGAAAAGACAAGATACACGGGGTGATGTAGAGAAGAGTGAAGAGGAAGACGAACCTGTTACAGGGGGTGAAGAAGAAGAGCAAAGAAGAACGTGAACACAGGAGTGAAGACAGTTGAGAAGGTAGAAGAAAAAAGAAAAGACAAGATACACGGGGTGATGTAGAAAAGAGTGAAGAGGAAGACGAACCTGTTGGGGGGTGAAAGAGCAAGAGAAGAACGTGAACACAGGAGTGAAGACAGTTGAGAAGGTAGAAGAGAAAAGAAAAGACAAGATACACGGGGTGATGTAGAAAGAGTGAAGAGGAGGAGCAGACCTGTTACAGGGGGTGAAAGAGAAAGAGCAAGAGAAGAACGTGAACACAGGAGTGAAGACAGTTGAGAAGGTAGAGAGAAAAGAAAAGACCAGATACACGGGGTGATGTAGAAAGAGTGAAGAGGAGAAGACGAACCAGTTACAGGGTGAAAGAAAAGAGCAAGAGAAGAACGTGAACACAGGAGTGAAGACAGTTGAGAAGGTAGAGAGAAAAGAAAAAGACAAGATACACGGGGTGATGTAGAAAAAGTGAAAGGAAGACGAACCTGTTACACGGGGTGAAAGAGAAAGAGTAAGAAGAACGTGAACACAGGAGTGAAGACAGTTGAGAAGGTAGAGAGAGAAAAGAAAAGACAAGATACACGGGGTGATGTAGAAAGAGTGAAGAGGAAGACGAACCTGTTACAGAGGGTGAAAGAGAAAGAGTAAAAGAAGAACGTGAACACAGGAGTGAAGACAGTTGAGAAGGTAGAGAGAAAAGAAAAGACAAGATACACGGGGTGATGTAGAAAAGAGTGAAAGAGGAAGGTGAACCTGTTACAGGGAGTGAAAGAGAAAAATGAGAAGAACGTGAACACAGGAGTGAAGACAGTTGAGAAGGTAGAGAGAAAAGAAAAAGACAAAATACACGGGGTGATGTAGAAAGAGTGAAGAGGAAGGCAAGAACCTGTTACAGGGGGTGAAAAGAGAAAGAGCAAGAAAGAACGTGAACACAGGAGTGAAGACAGTTGAGAAGGTAGAGAGAGAAAAGAAAAGACAAGATACACGGGGTGATGTAGAAAGAGTGAAGAGGAAGACGAACCTGTTACGGGGTGAAAAGAGAAAGAGTAAGAGAAGAACGTGAACACAGGGAGTGAAGACAGTTGAGAAGGTAGAGAGAAAAAGAAAAAGACAAGATACACAGGGTGATGTAGAAAGAGTGAAGAGGAAGACGAACCTGTTACAGGGGGTGAAAGAGAAAGAGCAAGAGAAGAACGTGAACACAGGAGTGAAGACAGTTGAGAAGGTAGAGAGAAAAGAAAAGACAAGATACACGGGGTGATGTAGAAAGAGTGAAAGAGGAAGACGAACCTGTTACAGGGTGAAAGAAGAGTAAGAGAAGAACGTGAACACAGGAGTGAAGACAGTTGAGAAGGTAGAGAGAAAAGAAAGACAAGATACACAGGGTGATGTAGAAAGAGTGAAAGGAGAAGACGAACCTGTTACAGGGGGTGAAAGAAGAAGAGTAAGAGAAGAACGTGAACACAGGAGTGAAGACAGTTGAGAAGGTAGAGAGAAAAGAAAAGACAAGATACACGGGGTGATGTAGAAAAGAGTGAAGAGGAAGACGAACCTATTACCAGGGGTGAAAGAGAAAGAGCAAGAGAAGAACGTGAACACAGGAGTGAAAGACAGTTGAGAGGTAGAGAGAAAGAAAAGACAAGATGGGGTGATGTAGAAAAGAGTGAAGAGGAAGACGAACCTGTTACAGGGGGCAGAGAAGGGCAAAGAGAAGAACGTGAACACAGGAGTGAAGACAGTTGAGAAGGTAGAGAGAAAAGAAAAGACAAGATACACGGGTTGATGTAGAAAGAGTGAAGAGGAAGATGAACCTGTTACAGGGTAGAAAGAGAAAGAGCAAGAGAAGAACGTGAACACAGGAGTGAAGACAGTTGAGAAGGTGAGAAAAAAGGGCAAAAGATACACGGGGTGATGGGAAAGAGTGAAGAGGAAGACGAACCTGTTGCTGGGGGTGAAAGAGAAAGAGCAAGAGAAGAACGTGAACACAGGAGTAGAAGACAGTTGAGAAGGTAGAGAGAAAGAAAGACAAGATACACGGGGTGATGTAGAAAGAGTGAAGAGGAAGACAGAAACTGTTACACGGGGTGAAAGAGAAAAGGGAAGTAAGAGAAAAGAACGTGAACACAGGAGTGAAGACAGTTGAGAAGGTAGAGAGAAAAAGAAAAGACAAGATACACGGGGTGATGTAGAAAGAGTGAGGGAAGGCAGACCTGTTACAGGGGTGAAAAGAGAAAGAGTAAGAAGAACGTGAACACAGGAGTGAAGACAGTTGAGGAGAAGGTAGAGAAAAAGAAAAAGACAAGATACACGGGGTGATGTAGAAAGAGTGAAAGAGGAAGACGAACCTGTTACAGGGGGTGAAAGAGAAGAGCAAAGAGAAGAACGTGAACACAGGTGAGGCAGTTGAGAAGGTAGAGAGAAAAAGAAGAGCAAGATACACGGGGTGATGTAGAAAGAGTGAAAGAGGAAGACGAACCTGTTACAGAGAAATTGAAAGAGAAAGAGCTGAAGAACGTGAACACAGGAGTGAAGACAGTTGAGAAGGTAGAGGAAGAGAGAAAGAAAGACAAGATACACAGATGATGTAGAAAGAGTGAAGAAGACGAACCTGTTACAGGGGTGAAAGAGAGAAAGAGCAAGAGAAGAACGTGAACACAGGAGTGAAGACAGTTGAGGAGGTAGAGAAAAAGAAAGACAAGATACACAGGGTGATATGAAAAGAGTGAAGAAGAGGAAGACGAACCTGTACAGGGGGTGAAAGAGAAAGAGCAAGAGAAGAACGTGAACACAGGAGTGAAGACAGTTGAGAAGGTAGAGAAAAGAAAAGACAAGATACACATGGTGATGTAGAAAGAGTGAAGAAGACGAACCTGTTACACAGGGGGTGAAAGAAGAGAAGAGTAAGAGAAGAACGTGAACACAGGAGTGAAGACAGTTGAGAAGGTAGAGAAAAAGAAAAGACAAGATACACACAGGGTGATGTAGAAAGAGTGAAAGAGAAGGTGAACCTGTTACAGGGAGTGAAAGAGAAAGAGCAAGAGAAGAAATTGAACACAGGAGTGAAAGACAGTTGAGAAAGGTAGAGAAAAGAAAAGACAAGATACACGGGGTGATGTAGAAAAGAGTGAAGAGGAAGACGAACCTGTTACCAGGGGTGAAAGAGAAAGGGCAAGAGAAGAACGTGAACACAGGATTGAAGACAGTTGAGAAGGTAGAGAGAAAAGAAAAGACAAGATACACGGGTTGATGTAGAAAAGAGTGAAGAGGAAGATGAACCTGTTACAGGGGGTGAAAGAGAAAGAGCAAGAGAAGAACGTGAACACAGGAGTGAAGACAGTTGAGAAGGTAGAGAGAAAAGAAAAAGAAGACAAGATACACGGGGTGATGTAGAAAGAGTGAAGGAAGACGAACCTGTTACAGGGGGTGAAAGAGAAAGAGCAAGAGAAGAACGTGAACACAGGAGTGAAGACAGTTGAGAAGGTAGAGAGAAAAGAAAAGACAAGATACACGGGGTGATGTAGAAAGAGTGAAGAGGAAGACGAACCTGTTACACGGGGTGAAGAAGAGTAAGAGAAGAACGTGAACACAGGAGTGAAGACAGTTGAGAAGGTAGAGAGAAAAGAAAAGACAAGATACACGGGGTGATGTAGAAAGAGTGAAGAGGAAGACGAACCTGTTACAGGGTGAAAGAGAAAGAGTAAGAGAAGAACGTGAACACAGGAGTGAAGACAGTTGAGAAGGTAGAGAGAAAAGAAAAGACAAGATACACGGGGTGATGTAGAAAGAGTGAAGAGGAAGACGAACCTGTTACAGGGGGTGAAAGAGAAAGAGCAAGAGAAGAACGTGAACACAGGAGTGAAGACAGTTGAGAAGGTAGAGAGAAAAGAAAAGACAAGATACACGAGGGTGATGTAGAAAGAGTGAAGAGGAAGACGAACCTGTTACAGGGAGTGAAAGAGAAAGAGTAAGAGAAAGAACGTGAACACAGGAGTGAAGACAGTTGAGAAGGTAGAGAGAAAGAAAGAAGACAAGATACACGGGGTGATGTAGAAAGAGTGAAGAGGAAGACGAACCTGTTACAGGGGGTGAAAGAGAAAGAGCAAGAGAAGAACGTGAACACAGGGGTGAAGACAGTTGAGAAGGTAGAGAGAAAAGAAAAGACAAGATACACGGGGTGATGTAGAAAGAGTGAGAGAGGAAGACGAACCTGTTACAGGGGTGAAAGAGAAAGAGCAAGAGAAGAACGTGAACACAGGAGTGAAGACAGTTGAGAAGGTAGAGAGAAAGAAAAAGACAAGATACACGGGGTGATGTAGAAGAGTGAAGAGGAAGACGAACCTGTTACACGGGGTGAAAAAGAAAGAGTAAGAGAAGAACGTGAACACAGGAGTGAAGACAGTTGAGAAGGTAGAGAGAAAAGAAAGACAAGATACACGGGGTGATGTAGAAAGAGTGAAGAGGAAGACGAACCTGTTACAGGGGGTGAAAGAAGAGCAAGAGAAGAAATTGAACACAGGAGTGAAGACGATTGAGAAGGTAGAGAGAAAAGAAAAAGACAAGATACGGGGTGATGTAGAAAGAGTGAAGAGGAAGACGAACCTGTTACAGGGGGTGAAAGAGAAAGGGCAAAGAGAAGAACGTGAACACAGGAGTGAAGACAGTTGAGAAGGTGAGAGAGAAAAGAAAAGACAAGATACACGGGTTGATGTAGAAAGAGTGAAGAGGAAGATGAACCTGTTACAGGGGGTGAAGAGAAAGAGCAAGAGAAGAACGTGAACACAGGAGTGAAGACAGTTGAGAAGGTAGAGAGAGAAAAGAAAAGACAAGATACACGGGGTGATGTAGAAAGAGTGAAGAGGAAGACGAACCTGTTACAGGGGGTGAAAGAGAAAGAGCAAGAGAAGAACGTGAACACAGGAGTGAAGACAGTTGAGAAGGTAGAGAGAAAAGAAAAGACAAGATACACGGGGTGATGTAGAAAGAGTGAAGAGGAAGACGAACCTGTTACAGGGGGTGAAAGAGAAAGAGCAAGAGAAGAACGTGAACACACAGGAGTGAAAGACAGTTGAGAAGGTAGAGAGAAAAGAAAAGACAAGATACACGGGGTGATGTAGAAAGAGTGAAGAGGAAGACGAACCTGTTACAGGGGGTGAAAGAGAAAGAGCAAGAGAAGAACGTGAACACAGGAGTGAAGACAGTTGAGAAGGTAGAGAGAAAAGAAAGACAAGATACACGGGGTGATGTAGAAAGAGTGAGAGAGGAAGACGAACCTGTTACACGGGGTGAAAAAGAAGAGTAAGAAGACGTGAACACAGGAGTGAAGACAGTTGAGAAGGTGAGAAAAGAAAAGACAAGATACACGGGGTGATGTAGAAAGAGTGAAGAGGAAGACGAACCTGTTACAGGGGGTGAAAGAGAAAAGAAGATAAGAGAAGAACGTGAACACAGGAGTGAAGACAGTTGAGAAGGTAGAGAGAAAAGAAAAGACAAGATACACGGGGTGATGTAGAAAGAGTGAAGGGGAAGACGAACCTGTTACAGGGGTGAAAGGGAAAGAGCAAAGAAAGGAGCGTGAACACAGGAGTGAAGACAGTTGAGAAGGTAGAGAGAAAAAGAAAAGACAAGATACACGGGGTGATGTAGAAAGAGTGAAGAGAGGAAGACGAACCTGTTACAGGGGGTGAAAGAGAAAGAGCAAAGAAAGAACGTGAACACAGGAGTGAAGACAGTTGAGAAGGTAGAGAGAAAAGAAAAGACAAGATACACGGGGTGATGTAGAAAGAGTGAAAGAGGAAGACGAACCTGTTACAGGGGTGAAAGAGAAAGAGTAAGAGAAGAACGTGAACACAGGAGTGAAGACAGTTGAGAAGGTAGAGGAGAAAAGAAAAGACAAGATACACGGGGTGATGTGGAATACATAAGAGAGTTGAAGTATTAGGCAGGAGGAGAGTGAAGAGAAAGATGAACCAGTCACAGTGGGTGAAAGAGAAAGAGCAAGAGAAGGATATGAACACAGGAGTGTTAGACAGTTACGAAGGTAGAGAGAAAGGAAAAGAACAAGATACACGGAGTGATGTGGACAGGACTGGAGTCAAGTAGACAAGAGATGGGTATTGACATTGCATTTAAATTCTTGGAGGTTTTAGCCACCAGGAAAGAAAGTATATGGAAGGGAGTTCCACAGGCGGAAAGCGCGAGAAAAGAAGCTATTGGAGTAGAATTCTCGCCTGCATTTAGTTGATCTAACTGTAAAATGATGCCACTTGATGCCGCTCTGGTTGCCCGAGTAAATTCTTGTGTAGGGGGCACCACTGACCTAAGTTGTTCAGATCAGAAGCCATGAAAATATTTGGGAAAGTCCTAAGAACACCGTTTCCTAACCAGGGTTCACTGGAGTCTTGTGGTTCCACTAAAGTTCCCTGAACCTTCTGCAAGAACAATTGAGATAAGCTAATGCACTTTTTACGGCCATACTACGTTGAATACACCGGTTCTCGCTCGATCACCGAAGTTAAGCAAAGTTGAGCCTCGCCAGTACTTAGATGGGTGACTGCTTGGGACTACCAGGTGCAGTAAGCGTTTAGTGACGAATGTGCGTTGTGGTGCAGTGGATACCGGCTCGGAAAAAGAAATCGGTGAGCCGAGTTCGAATTCCGGTTGAATACCCTGCATTCGCTTAAGCACTGGTACTCTTGGGAAAGATATTAATCCGTCCCTTCCCTCCAGTTATGGGTTAAATAACAAGGATAACAGTTGTGAACCCTGCCCTTAAAAACACATCCCAATAAATTTTGGTACTCGGAAAAATAAATTAATACTAGACACAAAACTTATATAAAAACAAAAATAAATTGTTGAAAGACAAAGGTATTACCAGCAATAAATAAAAAACATTTAGTTGGCAATAAATGACCCACCGAGGTTGATATGCCAGAAAAATCATTTTATTTAATTTCATATACGTAATATTGCTAAATACGCTCACTATATTTGGTTATTGTAATATATACATCATCCCATCTAACCTATTATGTTATCTAAACTTATTTATAAATAGTACTTTGTCTGTGTATGTGTGTGTGTGTGTGTGTCCGATACCTATAGACTCCGAAACGGCTGAACCGATTTTCTTGAAAATTTACACAGTTGTACTATAAGCATCTGCGAGTGTTTTTAGCTAGGTTTTGTGTCGACGTACCTTCCAATAAGTTATAGAAGGAAGGGTCCGATTTTAATCAGATTTGATACACTCCTAGACCAAGACATAAGAAACGATATTCTGAAGTTTCAAGGTTACAGTTCTTACAATAGTGCAGAAAATCGATAATAAATATATATATATAAGGCAAGATGTTTGTGTGTGTGTGTCTGTTTATCTGCCTGTATGCCTGTATTTTTTTCAACCCTTGTATTTTAGTTTTTCCTTCGGATTTGGCTATAAGTATGTATAATTGTAGTTCTTAGTCTCAGCCATGATACCATTTACTCAAACGACGAAAAGACTTGTTTGATATCGATACTAGGAAATCAAAATTTGACTTACATCCATTCATTTTTCTTTCAGTCTACAGTTTCGCTTTAACTGGAAACAACTCTTGCTTTTTAGTCTTTCGTGCCAACATCCAAAGAGTCTTCGCTCCAGGACCATGGATTAGTTTTAAAGCTTTCATTACACCCGAGCAACGCCGGGCTATCTTGCTAGTAGCGAGTAATCGAAGTTCCGTGAATAACGACCCAATTGTGAATCCACTGTGGATTAATTATATTACGAGTAATGAACTGGATATACAAAGACCAAGATATACAACCGTGTGATGCCGACACCTTACTGAGGTGTAAGCTACAGCTAACAAAACCAGATTGCAATTTTTTCTTATTCTTATTCATCTATGTGCCCTGTCCCTTCAGGACGTAGGCGATCATGGTTCTCCACTCCTCCCTATCTCTTATGGCTCTTAGTATATTTGCTCGTGTTACACCTCGTAAGCCCCGTTCCGTCATCCACCTGATCAGGCCCGGCAAATATGTTATCCGTTGCCTTCCTCTGTCTCTTTTTCCTTCTATCTGGCCAGTCAGTATTAGGTTCTCCAAGCTCTCCTTCCTCATTGCATGTCCCAGGAACTTTAGTTGTCTCTTCCTGATGCGCAATATTACTTTCCTTTTCGTTTCCATCATTTCCAAAACCTCATCATTGCTCACATGCTTAGTCCACGATATCCTCAGCATCCTTCTGTAGAACCACATTTCCGCTGCTTGACGTTTTGTCTTCATTTTCGATGATATTGTCCAGCATTCACTGCATTGGAGAACTGATATCACATAGCAGTCCAGCACTCTTTTCTTTGTTTCTAGTGAGATTTTCCTGTGTCTTAATACTTTACTCAGCTTCTGGAACGCTTCCTTTGCCATGCCAATTCGCTTTCGGAACTCTGTGTCGCACTTTCCATCTCCTGTTAGAACACTTCCTAGGTATTTAAATTGTTGTACTTGCTTGATTCTGGTATCCCCCACCTGTATTTGGCATTTTGGGTTGCACCTTTTGCTGATGACCATGCATTCAGTTTTCTTAAAGTTTATTTGTAGTCCTTTTTTGTCACTCTCCACCGATACCTTCTGTCGGAGGTCTTGTAGTTTTCTTTCCGTGTCTGCAATCAGCACTGTATCATCTGCATACCTTATGTTGTTCAAGTTGTGGCCTCCAATAATAAAGTGGTGTCATGGGAAAAATTGTCCTTGTGACACTATGTCTTACTGCAGGTACAAGGTCCATGTTTGCCACTTTTGGTTTTAGTGTAGGGGAAAAAACAGCCCGTAACTGTCATGCAAAATATAAATGCTGACGCATGGGTTTGAACACTGATTACCAGTTAAAGAATAAAACAAGAAAAATGGATTATTCGACAGGTGATCAGCTGACCACAAATTAACTATAAAAGTACCTAATTGGAGTCTGGGGTGATGTGTGTTGAACGTTAAGCTTATAGCAAATATCCAGATGAACATTAAGCATTGAGTAAATAGCAAGTCAGTCAGTTAATTAAGTGCCATACGTGAAACATGCTGGGCTGATCATGTCTCGAAAGAGATGCATTATATTATTAAGTAGTAATTAGTGGGGGATCAGTTTATTAAGTAATAAAATGATCCCCCACTAATTACTACTTAATAATATCTCTCTTCCCCCTCTAGCTATGAGTTAAATAACATGACAGGTTGGGTTCTATAGCCTTGTTTGGCAACCAGTTTACCTCAGAAAGTAATGGCAACCTACTGCGGGGAAATCTTCTGCCCTGTCAGTCATGTCTCTTTCGAGACATGACTGACCTAATCGTATATACTGTATGGCACTTAACTGATTGGTTGACCGTTAGGAAGGTAGAGTACTGATGGACGACTCTTCTCGTCACAATCAATACGTGCATATTTATAAAACTAAAATTCATTAGTGCATTGATTATTATTGTCATATCTTGTCTTTTGATATTTTCTCCAGAATCTTGATAAAATTTTTAAAAAGATGTCTGTTATGTCATCGACCCTGACTGCCATTTCGATCAATTTCCCACCGACATGATGTGGCTTCCGTCAGTCTGCTTCATAAATATTCCCAAGGTCTGGTTTTCTAATAAGCTCGTTCTCTTGGTTCATCGACCACATTAATTTCAAATGTACACTACCAATACTCAATAAAATCAACTTTAAAACAGGAAATAACATATTACATTGCATTTGAATTAATGGTTTTGTTGTCATTTCGCGCTATCCCGCGGTGTGACGTCATAAAACCGCATCGCAAACTTAAGAACTGCGTTTATTATTTTTGGTAACTAATGCCGTTGCCAAGCGGAGTTTTATGTCAACACAAAATAAAATCGTCGGTGATGGTGGATTTTATTGCATTACACTCTAAATAACCTCTCTGAAGATGGCTCCTGTGAGCCGAAAGCTTAGAAGAAAACCAATAAATAATTATCCAAATGTTGGAGAATTTTTGTTTTTATTTTCAACTGAAATTAAAGCAAAAATACGACGTTTAGAACGGCTCATGATTAAACATAATAGACATTCATTGTCTCTTATATTTAATAGCATATGTTTAGAAAATTACTTGCTGCCTCGATATAATATATATATATATATATATATATATATATATATATATATATATATATATATATATACTACCGACCATAAGTTTGGGACTACCCAAATTTTTAGCAGAATCAAATTCGCCGAGTTTGTATTTTTTGTTATTCTTATGCAGATGTCAAGTAAAAAAAAAAAAGTATTCTTTTCAAATTTAAATTAAACATTTACTCAGTTTGCTATTTGACTCCTCTTATTGTGATCAAGTTTTTCCCGAAAATTCAGATTTATTCAGATATTTTAATTAAGGTATAATTTATTTTTGTAAACCATATTACTACGGTATAAATGGCAAGGAAGAAACAGATTAGCATTGAAAAAAGAGCTCAGGTTGAAATTCTTTTGAAAAAAGGATATTCTGAACGTGTTATCGCTAAAAAAAATGGCGTGCATTATTGCCTTCAACGACTTCGTAAAACTGAGTTAAATATTGATAGAAAAAGATCTGGTAGGCCCAGAGTAACATCTATTGTAGAGGATAGGCACTTGATCATATCTAGCATGAGGAATAGAAGAAAAACCGCTCCGGAATTAACAATTGAAATGAATTCTACTCGGCAACATCCAGTATCTGTTACTACTGTTAAGAGACGACTTCATTCTGCTGGAATGTTACTACTGTTAAGAGACGACTTCATTCTGTTTCTTAACTGCTACACAGCCTTTAAGGCTGTGTAGCAGTTAAGAAACCACTATTAAAGAAGGA
This sequence comes from Ascarosepion bandense, assembly GCA_037127315.1. Lineage (NCBI taxonomy): Eukaryota > Metazoa > Mollusca > Cephalopoda > Sepiida > Sepiidae > Ascarosepion > Ascarosepion bandense. Next base: position 618,037 of record JBBBDQ010001679.1, read on the forward strand.
AAATACGAGATAAAATTGATCGTACAGTTCGAAATGAACTTCCTAAAATGAACAAATGTTGTTTAAATGCTTGCAGGATGTTTGGAAATCACTTTCACCAACTTATTTTTATAAGTTATTAGAAAGAATGCCAAAGATTTGCTCTGCAGTAATAAAGGTTCGTGGTGGTTTCTTTGATGAAAAGAAAATATGAATTAACTTTAATTAAATTTCAAATTACTCTATGTTAATTTTGGTTTTAATTATTGTACAATTATGAGCAACAGTAAAATATATCTATATTTATTCTTCTAAGACATAAATTTTTTTTATTTCTTTCTCTTACAGAATAAATGTAAGTGGTCCCAAACTTATGGTCGGTAGTGTACATACGTACTTAAGCATATACTCTTTTAACAATTACTACTACGAACATTTCTACAACTCTTGATACCCTTGACTCATTACTTGTTTCTCATTAAATATTAATTTCTACCACAATTCATGTTTTCCTTTTCATTAATAAATTTCTATTTTAACATGAAAAATGTATATTTTTATTCTTACACAATTCCACGCCATTTCACACAATTCCACACATTCCAACCTTCTGCTGTCAACATAATAAAAACCTTCTGATGATAACGATAACAACCCTCTGATAATTCTGGATAAATTTGTAAGCTGCAGGGAACCCGGTTATGTATGAAACAAGGCCGTGTCAAAGAAACATTGACCATCGCCCGGTTCACACTCCACCCACGTCTATTGAACAGGTGTAGAGGCTCATCCCTTGTTCCCTGTTTAGGATGTGGTTTCCGGCTATCTCTTTTCCAATCTTTTCACTTTTCATTTCTTTTTTTTTTTTTTCATTTGGAGTAGATAGACTGAACTATCGCCCGGTTCACACTCCACCCACGTCTATTGAACAGGTGTAGAGGCTCATTCCTTGTTCCCGGTTTAGGATGTGGTTTCCGACTTTCTTTTTTCCAATATATTCACTCTTATGTAGACCCCTGCACACCAGTGGCCTTACTGCCTTGCTTGGGGTGATGTGATTAAAAAAAAAATCTCCCAGTAGCTTCTGATCTACCGTAGATCAATCGTATTACGAGAAACTAACTGAATATACAAAGACCAAAATAGACAACCGTGTGATACCAACACCTGAGTGAATGTCCAACTTTACAACACAACAGACGAGATTACAATATAGTGGGTTATCCGTTTTAATGAAAAGTAGTTGTGTGTTCAAACAGATTAACTGAATATATATATATATATATATATATATATATATATATATTCAAAACATATGATGTTAAATATATTCTAAACATATATTGTTAAATATAAGAGACAATGAATGTCTATTATGTTTAATCATGAGCCGTTCTAAACGTCGTATTTTTGCTTTAATTTCAGTTGAAAATAAAGACAAAAATTCTCCCACATTTGGATAATTTTTTATTAATTTGCTTCTAAGCTTTCGGCTCACATGAGCCATCTTCAGAGAGGTTATTTAGACTGTAATGCAATAACATCCACCATCACCGACGATTTTATTTTGTGTTGACATAAAACTCCGCTTGGCAACGGCATTAGTTACCAAAAATAATAAACGCAGTTCTTAAGTTTGCGATGCGGTTTTATGACGTCACACCGCGGGATAGCGCGAAATGACAACAAAACCATTAATTCAAATGCAATGTAATATGTCATGTCCGGATTTAAAGATGATTTAATTGAGTGTTGGTTGTTTAGATTTGATGTACATGGCCTCTAATATCTGCAGGTTCCTCTTACTGTGTGTATGAGTAAGGATCACCGTATTGTTGACCAAAATCTGTCTGATATTACCTACATGTTTATGTTTATCAGAGAAATGTTGTTTAATAGTACTCTGATCAGAAAAATGACATGTAAGTCATTGGGAGAGAGTGGTTGTAGTAAAACAAATATATGTACTGGGTTTTTGATTAGTATCAGAGATGCAATCTCCGAATAGGCATGTAAATTGGTACACTACATTAGTTTTTTGTAGAGAATTTAGTTTAGTGCTTGTAGTGTTATTAGAGACTATGAGGATATATATATATATATATATATATATATAGTCATCCGCAGACAGATCTGTTTCGCTGTATCACAGCTCATCAGTAGAGTTAGACAGCCGATTGCTTTTTACCCAGGATTGAAACCCGACCGAATCGGCGTCAGTCGGCGATTCTACCTCTAAACTATGGGTGCTCGGTAGAAGGAGGCAGACTTTCTAGCGTGTATATTATCATTATACACGCGTAATAGTAAGAGTGTTCTAATTAATTTCTGAATGAACGATGCATATATGCTAGAGTAGCTACTGTTTTTCACAGCCTACCATTCCTCCAGAGTGCTCAATCAGGGTATGATATATATATATATATATATATATATATATATATATATATATATATATATATATCAAGTTTTTTTTTACAAATAAAAGTAATGTCTTGCGGTTGGTACAATGGTCGTTAAAATGTTCATAGCAGTAAATGCCGAAAAGTGTTTGTGTGCATGTGTGAGCGTTTGTCTGTTAGGAATGTCTTTGAAGTCTCCGCTCAGTCCATCGGGTAAGTGGCTCAGCAAAGACGATGAGAGAGAAAGGAGAGGCGAGCATGATGTGATTGCTTGACGTGGTCAAGGAACGTGCTAATTATGCTCGTATTTTCTCAACTGGCGATACTTCCTGTGTCGGCTTTCTATTTCTTCTTTGGGGGTCCAAACAAGTCATTTTGGAATTCACACCCGGATTTAATTCTGGGCTTCCCATTGGACGATAAATAAAATTCACGTCGACTCGCGAAAAGGGTCCGTAAAAGGAATTTGATATTTATTTATTTTTTGGTTTTCTGCCGGAACATATGCGTGGAGCCAGATGCACAAAGACCAGTTTTGGTCATTTGCTTTCTGGACATCTAAGAGCAAACATCCGGCCCCTGGTATCTCCACAACAATATTATTATGATTATTATGTTTAAATTTGGAATGGGCATGAGTTTATTCTTCAGCTAAAAATATTTTAACGGTATTTTCTTAACAAGTTAACGCTATGATGTGCCATTTTTACTGCATGAGAATAATACTCCGAATAATAAAAACAATGAAACATAGAAATAGAATCCGTATACTGTGCGTTGTGGTACAGTGGATATCGGATCGGAACGAGAAACCGGAGAGCCGAGTTCGAATTCCAGTTGAATCCATTGTATTCACTTACGCGCAAATACCCTTGGGAAAGGTATTAATCTGTCTCTTCCTTCCAGTTATGGGTTAAATAGCAGGACAGATTGGGTTCTATAGCCTTGGTCGGCAACCAGTCTACCGCAGAAAGCAATGGCAACCTACTGCGTGATAATCTTCTGCCCAGTCAGTCATGTCTCTTTCGAGACATGATCGCCCAAGCGTGTATCACGTATGGCACTTAACTGACTGAATGAAGATAATAGTTAGAAACATAAGTAAAGCTTCTACTGGGCAAAAAGTGGGGGATCAGTTTTCTATTGTTATTAAGTAATAAACCGATCCCCCACAATTACTACTTATTAATACAATCAGTCTCTTCTACCTTCAGCTATAGTTTAAATCTTCTGCCCAGTCAGTAATGTCTCTTTCGAGACATGATCGCCCAAAGCGTGTATCACGTATGGCATTTAACTGACTGAATGAAGATAATAGTTGGAAACATAAGTAAAGCTTCTACTGGGCAAAAAGTGGGGGATCAGTTTCTATTGTTATTAAGTAATAAACCGATCCCCCACAATTACTACTTAATACAATCCGTCTCTTCTACCTTCAGCTATAGTTTAAAGAGCAGGATAGAAAATCTTCTGCCCAGTCAGTCATGTCTTTTTCGAGACATGATCGCCCAAAGCGGGTATCACGTATGGCACTTAACTGACTGATACTACATATATTCTACTGCATTCGTTATTGGTCTATAGAACGTGATAATTATCTTCATGGTGTTATTGTTGTTTTTGTTGTTACAGGGGGTAAAAGAAGGGGTCGAAACCGTAAAGCAATTACCATATGAACGAAAAAAATGTTTTCAACTGATAATACTGAAATTTCTTATTAAAGAATTTCAATTTTATTTTGTTTATCATAAATTCCGGTTTTAATATTTTAATAAAAAGCGATAATCTTTGGATAAACCATATTAAAAAAAAAAAAAATTCTGTTTTGAAAATGAATATCACTTTTTCTCTTTAAATGTGATTCCACCTCAGTGTTCCTTTTTTTTTCTTTTTCTTTTTTTTTTTTATGGTTTTTGTTTTTTATCGTATTTCCCATTTCGGTTTTAAATTTCAAACGGAACAAATAGAATCAATGATGTGTAGATAGCGAAAACTTTCCGTTTCCTTTGAGCGAATGAGGCGAGATAAAAGAAAAAATTCTGTCGGTGAGGTGTGATGAAAAAGAAAGACGTGGAACAGGACGAGAAGGAAGAGTGGGGTGGGGGTTGGAGGGGGAATCGGTTGACGATTCTTACATAGAGAGAATTAGAAGCGAGAGACGGCGTGGAGAGAAGTAAAGACAAAAAATTAAAAAAAAAAGGTTTCTGAAGTGAGAGAGAGAGAGAGAAAGAGAAAGAAAGAGAGAGAGAGAGAAACGGACTAAAAAAAGAAAGAGGCAAAAAAAGGAAAAGGCTGAGAAATAAGAGAAAATCATAGAAAAAGAAGAAGAAGAAAAAGAAGAAGAAGAAAAGGCAGCGAACGTAAAAGAAGAAAAGGCAACCAACGTAAAAGAAGAAGAAAAGGCAACCAACGTAAAAGAAGAAGAAAAGGCAACCAACGTAAAAGAAGAAAAGGCAGCCAACGTAAAAGAAGAAGAAAAGGCAACCAACGTAAAAGAAGAAAAGGCAACCAACGTAAAAGAAGAAAGGCAGCCAACGTAAAAGAAGAAGACAAGGCAACCAACGTAAAAGAAGAAGAAAAGACAACCAACGTAAAAGAAGAAAAGGCAACCAACGTAAAAGAAGAAGAAAAGGCAACCAACGTAAAAGAAGAAAAGGCAACCAACGTAAAAGAAGAAGAAAAGGCAGCCAACGTAAAAGAAGAAGAAAAGGCAACCAACGTAAAAGAAGAAAAGGCAACCAACGTAAAAGAAGAAAGGCAGCCAACGTAAAAGAAGAAAAGGCAACCAACGTAAAAGAAGAAGAAAAGGCAACCAACGTAAAAGAAGAAAAGGCAACCAACGTAAAAGAAGAAGAAAAGGCAGCCAACGTAAAAGAAGAAGAAAAGGCAACCAACGTAAAAGAAGAAAAGGCAACCAACGTAAAAGAAGAAAGGCAGCCAACGTAAAAGAAGACAAGGCAACCAACGTAAAAGAAGAAGAAAAGGCAACCAACGTAAAAGAAGAAAAGGCAACCAACGTAAAAGAAGAAAGGCAGCCAACGTAAAAGAAGAAGACAAGGCAACCAACGTAAAAGAAGAAGAAAAGGCAACCAACGTAAAAGAAGAAAAGGCAACCAACGTAAAAGAAGAAAGGCAGCCAACGTAAAAGAAGAAGACAAGGCAACCAACGTAAAAGAAGAAGAAAAGGCAACCAACGTAAAAGAAGAAAAGGCAACCAACGTAAAAGAAGAAGAAAAGCAACCAACGTAAAAGAAGAACAAGAAAAGGCAACCAACGTAAAAGAAGAAAAGGCAACCAACGTAAAAGAAGAAGAAAAGGCAACCAACGTAAAAGAAGAACAAGAAAAGGCAACCAACGTAAAAGAAGAACAAGAAAAGGCAACCAACGTAAAAGAAGAAAAGGCAACCAACGTAAAAGAAGAAGACAAGGCAACCAACGTAAAAGAAGAAGAAAAGGCAACCAACGTAAAAGAAGAAGAAAAGGCAGCCAACGTAAAAGAAGAGGAAAAGGCAACCAACGTAAAAGAAGAAGAAAAGGCAGCCAACGAAGAAAAAGATGAATGGAAAGAGAAAGTAAAATGAAAAACGAACGAAAAAGAAAAAAGGAAAAACAAAATAAGAAGAAAAAATAACGAAAAAGGAAAAAGAAATATGCGAAGTAAGAAGAAAAAAAGGAAGAAGAACGAAAAAGAAAAAAAGGCGCAGTGAGAGGAAGAAAAATGAAAGAGAAGCGAAAAAGAAAAAAGGAAAAAGGCCAAGCATGAAGAAGAAAAACAAAAACAAAAGAAAGAATAAAAAAAGGAGTTTATGTGGTTAATAAAAGAAAGAAAACACGAAGGACTAATTTGAATCAATGAGGGCCATTAACTCGAGACCGTTCTGTGACTAAACAATCATGACTGACGAATTCACCTTACAAGGTAGATTTTTTGTGGGGTCTACCTTAATTAAAAGCTCGTCACCTTTGATGGATGTGTATCTAAAAACGAGAAAGGGGCGGCGTGTGGTGGAAACGAGGCACCAGAGAAGAAAGCCGGGAGTTTGAAAGGGAGATAGTAAATAGAAGGATATATATATATATATATATATATAGAGAGAGAGAGAGAGAGAGACAGACAGACAGACAGACAGACAGACAGACAGATATACAAAAATTAAAAGAAAGACAGGGAGGAAAAAATGAAATTAAGTAAAGGAGAGAGAGAGAGAGAGAGAACTTAAAAAGAGTAAAACAAATTGATGGAAGTTTTTAGAAGAAAGAAAGAAAGAAAGATGACGTGATAACAAAGAAAAAGAGAAAGAAAATGGTTTTGTTAAAAAAAAAAGAAAGAATGAATGAAATGAATGAATGAATGTATGAAATAAACTAACGATGTTACAGTAATTAAAACGCCGAGTAGAGTATTAACAGACGAAAAAAACTTCGCTAGGAACAAAGAAAAGATTGCTATGTGATGTCAGTTCTTCAATATGGCAGTGAATGCTGGACAATATAATCGAAGTTGAAAAAAAAACTTGAAGCAGCTGAAATGTGGTTCTACAGAAGGATGCTACGAATATCATAGATTGAGCATGTGAGCAATGAGGAGGTTTTGGAAATATTGGAAACGAAAAGGAAATTAATACCGAGCGTCAGGAAAAGACAGCTAAAGTTTCTGGGACATGCAATGAGGAAGGAGGCCTTGGAGAACCTGATACTAAGAGGCCAGATAGAGGAAAAAAAGAGACGAGGGAAAGCAGCGGATAACATATTTGAAGGGCTCGATCAGGTGGATGATGGAACAGGGGTTTCATGGTGCAACAGGAGAAAGTGTGCTAAGAGCCACCAGGGATAGGGAGACGTGGAAAGCCATGATCGCCGACGTCCTGAAAGGACAACGCACATAGAAGAAAAAGAAGAAAAGAAAGAAAGAAAGAAAAGGTAACGAAGACACCGTAATAAAAAAGTATGAAAGAAAAACAGAAAGAATAAACAAGAAAGAAAGAAAGAAAGAAACAAACAAACAAACAAAAGAAACAAAGAAAGACAGAAAGAAAGAATGAAAGAAAGAACAAAAGAAAGAAAAAAAAAAACAGGTAACGTCGACGCTATAATAAAAATAGTATGAAAGAAAAACAGAAAGAATAAAAACAGAAAGAAAGAAAGAAAGAAAGCAAAAACATAAGAAAGAAAGACAGAAAGAAAGAAAGAAAGAAAAAGAAAAATGCTAACAAGGTTACAGTATTAAAAAAGTAAGAACGAAAAACAAAAAGAATAAACAAGAAAGAAAGAAAGAAAGAAAGAAAGAAATAAGCTAACGACGTTACCGCATTAAAAAAGAAAGAAACAAACAAACAATAAACATAAGAAAAGAAAGAAAGAAGCTAACGACGTTACCGCATTAAAAAAGAAAGAAAGAAAGAAAGAAAGAAACAATAAACATAAGAAAGAAAGAAAGAAAGAAGCTAACGATGTTACCGCATTAAAAAAGAAAGAAAGAAAGAAAGAAAGAAACAATAAACATAAGAAAGAAAGAAAGAAAGAAAGAAAGAAAGAAGCTAACGACGTTATCATATTAAAAAAGTAAGAAAGAAAAACAGAAAGAATAAACATGAAATAGGGAGAAGGGTGAAAAGAAAAAACGAATAAAAGAATAAAAGAATAAAAGAATAAAAGAATAAAAGAACCTCACGATCTTATAATAACTAAGAAAAGAAATAATAAAAAACAAAAAAAGAAATGCTATTACAATATCTAAAAAGAAAAAAAGAAATTAAGAATGACAGAATAGGTTGTAGCAAAAGAATGAAAACAGGAATGAAAACCATATAGAAAATAGAGGCAAGTATGAAAAATAACGAAAATGGTGGAATTAGAAAGAGTGTCAATGAAGGAGAGAGAGAGAAAGATATGACGATGATATAAAGAATGAATATAAAAATAACAGAACACAAAATGTGAATAAGAACTTAGATCATAAAGAAAAAAAAACGGATAAACCAAAAATGAATGAGTAAAACAAAGATAAAATCAAATAAAAAAACCTATCTAAGGAATAGCGAGTTGCCCCCATTCCTAAAAAAAGAGTTAACTATAAAGCAACAAATGGGAAAAGATGTTCATACCGATGATCTGATTACTTTCCCGCTTTTCAGAAATAGGCCCGCCATTTTGAATTCACATCGAGGCTGTCAAGACGGTTTCTGCTTTGCGATAATCTAGTATTCTACGATAGAATGATATGCATTAAAACACAACAAAAGGGTATAATAACGACAACAGAAGCAATGTGCTGTGTACCGGTGTCTTCTTGATTTTTTTTTTTTTTTTTCTGCGGGTTTTTCCTTCAAAATATTCTTGGGACTCGCTGTTAACACCAAGGAACGTCCCGTAGTTTGAGCAGAGAGACAAGTTAAAGGATTAAGCTAATAATCAATAAATAAAAATGAAAGGAAAACATTGGGATATTGTAAGCTCTTTAAAAAAAATGGAGGGCAAAGGTTTATAGAAGAATAGGGAATGAAGTGACAAAAAGAAATATATTAATTTAAAACGAAGATAATTCCGATACCAAAGTAAAAAGATGGAAGAAGCATCAGCAGGAGCATATTCTGAACGAAGTCGGATAAGATGAAGAAGAAATAAGGCTTAATGGAAGAGTCTAGAAGAAGAAGGAGTAGGAGCAGTAGGAAGAAGAGGAATAATGGAGAATGGCAAAACCCAGAAAATAGAAGAACGTAAGAAAAAATGAGAGATAATGGAGGAGTCCAGAATGAAGAAGATGAAGGAATCAGTATTAATGGACACATCCTGAAGGAAAATGATGAAGAAGAAAAAAATAAGAGTTAATGGAAGGGTCTAGAAAAAAAAAGAACGAAAGAAAGAATGAAATAATGAAAGAGTCCAGAATGAAAAAGAAAGAATAAGAAATAATGAAAGTAACCTGAACGAAGACAAAAGAGAAGATGAAGAAGAAGAAAAAAATAAGAGAGAATGGAAAAGTCCCCTCCCAAAAAAAAGAAAGAATACGATAATGAAAGAGTTCAAAATGAAGAAGTAGGATTAGGAGATAATGAAAGTATCCTGAACGAATAGGAAAGAGAAGATGAAGAAGAAGAAAAAATAAGAGATGATGAAAGAGTCCAGAATAAAGAAGGAATGAGCGATAATGGCTGTATCTTGAACGAAATTGAAAGAGAAGATGAAGAAAGAAAAAATATAAGCGATAATAGAGGAACCCAGAAAAAAACGAAAGAAAGAATAAGAGATAATGAAAGAGTTCAGAATGAAGAAAAAGAAGAGAAGGAGGAAGAGGAAGAAGCAGGAATCGAAGATTTTAGAAGTGTCCTGAACGAAGATGAAGTAGACGATGAAAAAGAAGAAAGAATAAGATAATGGAAGTACCTAGAAAGAAGAAGAAGAAGAAGAAGAAGAAGACGAAGAAGAAGACGAAGAAGAAAAGGTGATAATGGAAATATCAAAGACGAAGGGGAAGAAAATGAATAAGAAGAAAATTAAAAGATAATAGAAGATCGCAGAAGAAAGAAGAACGAAAGAAAGAATAAAAAATAATGAAAGAGTTCAGATTGAAGAAGAAGAATAAGTCGAAGAAGAAGAAAATGAAAGATAATGGAAGTATCCTAAATGAAGATGAAAGAGAAGAAGACGAAGAATAAAAAGTAAGAGATTATTGAAGTACCCAGAAAGAAGAAGAAAAATAGACGATAATGGAAGTATCCTGAATGAAGAAGGAAGAGAAAAAGCTAAAGAAGAACAAAGAACAAGAGAATTATTGAAGTACCGAGGAAGAAGAAAAAAAGAAGAAGTGGAAGAAGAGGAAGAAGAAGAGGAATAGAAAGAAGAAGAGGTAGAAGAGGAAGAAGAGGAATAGAAAGAAGAAGAAAAGGAAGAAGAACAAGAAGAAAAAGAAGAGGAAGAGGAAAGAAGAAGAGGTAGAAGAGGAAGAAGAAAAGGAATAGAAAGAAGAAGAGGTAGAAGAGGAAGAAGAGGAATAGAAAGAAGAAGAATAAGAAGAAAAAGAAGTGGAAGAAGAAGAGGAAAACGAAAGAAGAAGAGGTAGAAGAGGAAGAAGAGGAATAGAAAGAAGAAGAAAAGGAAGAAGAACAAGAAGAAAAGAAGAGGAAGAGGAAAGAAGAAAAGGTAGAAGAGGAAGAAGAAAAAGAATAGAAAGAAGAAGAAAAGGAAGAAGAACAAGAAGAAAAAGAAAAGGAAGAGGAAAGAAGAAGAGGTAGAAGAGGAAGAAGAAAAGGAATAGAAAGAAGAAGAAAAGGAAGAAGAAGATGAGGAAGAAGAAGAAAAAGAAAATGAAAGAAGAAGAGGTAGAAGAGGAAGAAGAAGAGGAGTAGAAAGAAGAAGAAAAGGAAGAGGAACAAGAGGAAGAAGAGGAAGAGAAAAAAGAAGAGGTAGAAGAGGAAGAAAAACAGGAATAAAAAAAGAAGAAAAGGAAGAAGAACAAGAAGAAGAAGAGAAAGAGGCAAAAGAAGAGAAAGAAGAGGAAGAAGAAATGAAATAGAAAGAAGAAGAAGAAGAAGAAGAGGAATAGGAAGAAGAAAAGGAAAAAATGAAATGAAAAAAAGATCACGTAAAAGCAAAGAAAACCAAATTCCAAAAGGTTTTTTTCCAAGAAATAATAATGTGTATAATAAAAAAAAAAAAAAAAAACAGGAACAAATTCACTTTATTTTTTTCCTTTGTATTTTTATTTTCTCTTTTGAGAAGCATCACAATGACAGAGGCCATGGTGGGTACAAGGTGATTATCAAGAAAAGACAGATTTGAATAAATTCTTTTCCTGAGGTAAGCAAAGACGAAGAGCAGGAAATAATATTCGATTAGGTAGATTTCAGATAAATTCAACCGCTACGTATGTAAGCATCTATAAGTAACTATTATATGTAAGCACTTGAGAAGTCCTCACCTGTTATGAGTAAGCAAGGAGTATAATTCACTAAGAAAGAATGCGTACGCGACAAAGAAAATGTCTCACATTCAGATATACAGAACTGTGCAAAAGTTTGAGGACAAGAACTATTTTATCTTTTACGAGGCATCAAAATAAAGTTTAACATCACCCCTGTCCTAACACATTTGCACACTACAAGTAGTGTTCAAAAGCATTAAAACAGGGGTGATTTTCCTAAAAACCTCACTGAAATTCAAATCCAGGATGAAAAGCCAAACCTTTGTAAGAATTATTTAACTAAAAAGGGAGAGGAAGGAAGACTTCGGGATTTGGGTCTCCAGAAAGCCCTGATCTCAGTCCTATTGAACATCGATAGGATTTTTTGGATAAAAAATTGATAAATCTAATGTTACTTCGCAAGACACATTTTGGGGACAAATGCAAGCTGCTTGGCAGGAGATACCATTAGATACATTGAAGAAGCTTGTGATGTCAATGCCTGACAGAATGAAGGCTGTGATCTAAGCAAAAAGCTATTATATTAAATATTAAATTTATTTTGCAACAAGTACTTTTTCTTGTTAAAGAATTTGTTGAGTAAATCAAATAAAATGATTTTAATTAAATTGTTTATTTTCTGTCAATATACCTCATAAAAGATAAAATAGTTCTTGTCCTTAT
>JBBBDQ010001679.1:632500-677500 GCA_037127315.1 Ascarosepion bandense
GGGTGTCAGGAAGTGGGTAAGAGAAGGATGAGAATACTGATGAGAGTAGAGTGGACGGAGAAAGGAGCACGAGAGAAAGTTATGAGAAAGAGTGACAGGTTATAGGGGTGTCAGGAAGTGGGTAAGAGAAGGATGAGAATACTGATGAGAGTGGAGTGGACGGAGAAAGGAGCATTAGAGAAAGTTATGAGAAAGAGTGACAGGTTATAGGGGTGTCAGGAAGTGGGTAAGAGAAGGATGAGAATACTGATGAGAGTAGAGTGGACGGAGAAAGGAGCACGAGAGAAAGTTATGAGAAAGAGTGACAGGTTATAGGGGTGTCAGGAAGTGGGTAAGAGAAGGATGAGAATACTGATGAGAGTGGAGTGGACGGAGAAAGGAGCATGAGAGAAAGTTATGAGAAAGAGTGATAGGTTATTGGGGTGTCAGGATGTGGGTAAGAGAAGGATGAGAATACTGATGAGAGTGGAGTGGACAGAGAAAGGAGCATGAGAGAGGATGCAGGTTAGTGAGATAGGAGATGACTATTGACTTTAGATTTAAATTGTTGGAGATTGTAACTGTCGTGGAGGCAATTAAATGGAAGGGAATTCCATAGGCGGGAAGTGCGAGAAAAGAAGCTGATGGAATAAAATTTACGTTTACATTTTATTGGTTTCACTGTAAAAGGGTGGGACCTAGTTGCTAATCTTGTGGCTCGAGTAAATTCATTTATAGGGGCACCAGTGAGCTAAGTTCATCGGAGCAGAAGCTGAGAAAGTGTTTGTAGAGGGGGAAGCCATATTATGCCGGTGAGAAATTGACTGTATCTGAGCTGACAAGTCGAGATCTGTCACATTACAGATTCTCCGTTGGAATTTTGTCAACGACTCCTAGAGAAAGGATTGCGTTTTTCTATCATAACAATCTTGTCTTAGGACCCGGCTTCTGATATCCGCCGTCTAAACTCTTTTTTACGGTGACATGATCTCGAGTCCCATAACCTGCTAAGGTCTACATAGCTTAATGTCAGCGGTATATCTTGAGCAAGATAGATCGACGGAGCCCAAACGTCTTTTGGTAGGCTTGAATTTAGAGCCTTCTTTGTCCCAGGTGAGTCGCCACCCAAGGCTATAGGATCCAGTGTTTCCTGCAATTTACCATTAGCCGAGGGAATATGAGATAGTTTCATTACCTTCCTTGAGGGTATTTGCAAGAAAGTGAATATAATTATCTCGGGTGGAACTCGAACGCCAGCCGCTATCAACCGTACCTCCCCTGCTTTACTGTCGAGGCTCCGAATATACATAAGCCTGGTCTAGTCTAACTTAAGAACGCAGAAATGTATCACTCGATAAGGGTAGAGTTTACAATCAATAGTTTTAGAGATCTGGTTGTTAACATTCATTCTTTCTCGGTCCTCACTCGTTGTTGGAAATCAAGGCATAATCAATAAAATGTTACCGGATATTCCTCTTAAAACAGTACCTCCTCATTACATTAGAAAGTGTATCGTTAGCCTGTGCTTTGAATATTCCTCGTTTGGTGCCCCTTTTATAAAATTAATTTGCTTTTTTTGTAGATTGTGATAGTAGTTTGTTTTATTCCTACAGGAAAATAAGGATTTTTTGTTAAATGTGTTTGTATTTTTTGTTGTTATTCCTGTAGTAAAATAAGTGATATTCTTTAACTTATATTGAATCCTTGCTTTCTTCAAACAAAGAAAATTTAATCACATATTTAATAACATGGTTCTTTTCCATGACTCTGGAGCCACAGCTGTTTGGCCCTCCTCCGTGATTCTACATAGCTTTTTGGCCCTCACTCTCCAAACGCTTGCAGAACCCTACTCTAGGGAGATGGTTAATATTTATTAATTCGGCCTTGTGTCAGACATAACTGAACTCCCTACAGCTTACGGATTCATTCGTTATTTTCATCAGAAGGTTTTCATCAGGTTGGAATGTGTGGATTAGTGTGGAAGAGTGGAAGAATATAAATATACATTTTTCATGCTTAAATAGAAATTTATTTTTAAAAAATAACAAGAATTAATGTTTAATTACAAACAAGTTATGAGTTGTGGTCCAGTGGATAGCGGCTTCGAACGAGAAATCGGCGAGCCGCGTTCGAATTCCAGTTGAATTCCTTGCGTTCACTTACGAGCAAATACCCTTATGAAAGGTAATGATCCGTCTCTTCCCTCCAGTTATGGGTTAAATAACAGGACAGATTGGGTTCTATAGCCTTGTCTATTAAATGTGTTTGTATTGTTTTTATTCCTGTAATAAAATATGTGATATTGTTTAAATACAATTAAATTATATTGAATCCTTGCTTTCTTCAAACACAGAAAATTTAATCACCTATTTAATAACATGTTTTTTTCCATATCACTGGAGTCATAGTTGTTTGGCCCTGCTCCATGATTCTACATAGCTTTTTGGACGTCACTCTCTAAAATGTTGCCGACCCTGCCTTAGAACGTAGCAGGCAAATCATCTTGGTGCAGTTATTTCATAAAATAAGTGATATTGTTTAAATACAATTAAATTATATTGAATCCTTGCTTTCTTCAAACACATAGAAAATTTATTCACATATTTAGTAACATGGTTCTTTTCCATGACACTGGAGCCATAGCTGTTTGGCCCTCCTCCATGATTCTACATAGCTGTTTGGCTTTCACTCTCCAAAATGTTGTTGACCCCTGCCTTAAAGTAATCAAGAACCTTTACTAAAAACAAACTGCCTGCTTATGAACAGGAAACAAGTTCAGCAGATACACAAATATAAAAAGGGGTGTAAGACAAGGATGTGTCTTCTCACCAGATCTATTCAATCTATACAGTGAGACCATTCTGAGAGTTCTAGAAGTCCTGTCAGGATTTGTCTTTGGCGGCCACAGACTAGACAATATAGGATACACAGATGATACAGTGCTGATAGCAGATACAGGAAAGAAACTACAAGACCTCCTACAGGAAGTAGTTAAAGAAAGCGGAAAGAAAAGGACTACATATAAACTACAAGAAAACCGAATGCATGGTCATCAGTAAAAAGAGGAGCCCAAAATGCCAACTATAGGCCGGGAATACTAAAATCAAAGAAGACACGGAAAGGAAACTATAAGACCCACAGGAAGTAGTTAAAGAAAGCGGAAAGAAAAGGACTACATATCAACTACAAGAAAACTGAATGCATGGTTTTCAGTATAAAGCGGAGCCCAAAATGCCAACTACAGGCCGGGAATACTAAAATCAAAGAAGACACGGAAAGGAAACTACAAAATCTACAGGAAGTAGTTCAAGAAAGCGGAAAGAAAAGACTACATATAAACTACAAGAAAACTGAATGCATGGTCATCAGTAATAAGAGGAACCCAAAATGCCAACTACAGGCCGGGAATACTAAAATCAAAGAAGACACGGAAAGGAAACTACAAAATCTACAGGAAGTAGTTCAAGAAAGCGGAAAGAAAAGACTACATATAAACTACAAGAAAACTGAATGCATGGTCATCAGTAAAAAGAGGAACCCAATATGCCAACTACAGGCCGGGAATACTAAAATCAAAGAAGACACGGAAAGGAAACTATAAGACCTACAGGAAGTAGTTAAAGAAAGCGGAAAGAAAAGACTACATATAAACTACAAGAAAACTGAATGCATGGTCATCAGTAAAAAGAGGAACCCAAAATGTCAATTGCGAGTTGCTGATACTAAAACCAAAGAGGCGCAGAAATTTAATAATCATTTCTGCAACTCCGAAATTTTTCACTTCCTGTAGAGTTCTTTTTTTCTTTTTTTTGAAATAAAAACAAGAAAAAAAATGAAAATATGTTTTCTGAAGCCAAAGTTATTGAAAATAATTTTATAGATTGTGACTGTAGTTTTATTTTATTTCTACAGTAAAATAAAGATTTTTAAATGTGTTGAATCCTTTCTTCAAACACAGAAAATTTATTCACATATTTAATAACCTTATTTTTTTCCATGACACTCGAGCCATAGCTGTTTGGCCCTCCTCCATGGTTCTACTTAGCTTTTTGGCCCTCACTCTCCAAAAGATTGCCGACTCCTGATCTAGAATTTTAACAATTAACATTAAATTTGTTGATTTTCCCGCCTCCAAAAGCATGCTAGACAAGAATAGACTGTGGTGTTATTTTGAATATAAACATGTTTCTTGCAAATTTTAGAAGAATATAACTTCAGTGATCATATATATATATATACTAGTAGTATAACCCGGCTTTGCTCGGGTGTAATGAAAGATTTTATATATATATTACCGATTTTCTGCACTATTGTAAGAACTGCAACCTTGAAACTTCTGAATATCGTTTCTTATGTCTTTGTCTATGAGTGTATCAAATTTGATTAAGATCAGACCACTCCTTCTATAACTCGATTTTTTCGATTATCGATTTCCGATATTTATCCGGGGTACCTCGACACAAAACCTGGCTAAGAACACTCACAGACGCTTATAGTACAACTGTGTAAATTTTCAAGAAAATCGGTTCAGCCGTTTCGCAGTCTATTGGTAACGGACACACGCACACACAGACACACGCACACACACAGACAAACTTCCATTTATAAATAAGTTTAGATTAGATATTTTTTGATATTTTCAAAATCGGGTATGATATACTCATGGTTAATAGTGGTGTAACTATAATTGATGGTTAGTGTTCCAAGCTTAATGTTACTATGTCAGTTTTTCAAGAAAAACGGGTCAACCGTTTCGGAGTCTATAGGTAACGGACACACACACACACACATATACACACACAAAGTTCCATTTATAAATAAGTATATATATATATATATATATATATATATATATATATATATACACGCTCTCACACTCTGATTGAGCACTCTGGAAGAATGGTAGAATTTGAAAAACAGTATCTACTCTGGCATCTACGCATTGTTCATTCAGTAATGAATCCGAACACTCTCAGCTATTGGGCGTGTATGATGATAATATACACGCTAAAAAGCGTGCCTTCTCCTACCGAGCGCCCACAGCTCAGAGGTAGAATCGCCAGCTGACGCCAATTCGGTCAGGTTTCAATCCTGGGTTAAAAGCAATCGGCTGTCTAACCGTACTGATGAGCTGTGATACAGCGAAGCAGATCTGTCTTCGGAAGACTATATATATATATATATATATATATATATATAACTTAGCTACTCCCAAAATAAAAATAATCTGTTTTATAATTCATTTGCTGGGCGTAACATTCACCTATTTTCTTCAGGGACTTTTTAGAGAAAATTCTTTATTTGATATTTAAAATAGGCTTAAAATTTTCGTTTTTTTTTAATTGTGCATGGGATATTTCGTCTAATTTTATTTTTAAATTGGCATAGAGAATCCAAAAATAGCATCTGTTTTCTACCATCATGTTTAGAATTCTCGCACTAGTAAAAAAGTTCATGATTCAATTAGATCACTGTCAATATGAAGAACAAGTTGAATGTCTTCTTCTTCTTCTTCTTCTTCTTCTTCTTCTTCTTCTTCTTCTTCTTCTATGTGCGTTGTTCTTTCAGGACGTAGGCGATCATGGCTTTCCACGTCTCCCTATACCTGGTGGCTCTTAGCACGCCTTCTCCTGTTACACCACCCAAACCCCACTCTGCTATCCACTAGCTCAAGCCCATAAATCTAGAATATAAATATATAGAAACTAGCATGGCCACAATATGAGGGATCAGTTTATATATTGATTATAATATAGAATTTATTCCCCATTATATAATCACATTATGACTATATATATATATTTAGAGACTTACTTAAAATCCAAAGGAGTTATTTTTAAAAACCAACACCATTTTAGCTGTTTTCATTGATTTTGGGGGGGCAGGAGTTAGACATTTTTGACAATGTCAGCTTCAATATAAGTTCTGACACCTTTCAAACAAATCTCATTGGAAACAAAATAAAAAAAAAGACTGCTTGAATTCTGTCCTTCTGTATTGCTGCGAATGTTGGAGGATCTCTTCAAAAAGGAAGGAGAGACACGAGGCAGCAGAAATGTAGTACTACAGGAGGATGCTGAGGATACCATAGACCGAGCACGTTAGCAACGACGGCATGATGGAGAGGCTGCAGATAGATAGATAGATAGATAGATAATGAACAGACTGAGATAGACAGATAGATAGATAGATAGATAGATAGATAATGAACAGACTGACATAGATAGATAGATAGATAGATAGATAGATAGATAGATAGATAGATAGATAATGAACAGACTGACATAGATAGATAGATAATGAACAGACTGACATAGATAGATAGATAGATAGATAAATATGAAGAGACTGAGATAGATAGATAGATAGATAGATAGATAGATAGATAGATAGATAGATAGATAGATAGATAGATAGATATAGAAAAAAAACTGATAGAAAGTTTAAAATCAGTTTACCAACGATGTTACCATTCAATGAATATTGGATTTTTCGAATGATAAATTTGTACCGAGATGTCGCGAATCTAATTAATTGTCTTCTGACCAATGATTAATGTCAATTTAACCTCGTCCACAGGTGAGACAAGTCAGGTGTCTGAGAAACGCAATACTCTCTGACGTACCCGGCTGTTATCTACACGCGCTGTCGCTCTTTACTCAAATGACATAGTAACATTAAGCTTGGAACACTAACCATCAATTATAGTTACACCGCTACTAACCATGAGTATATCATACCCGATTTTGAAAATATCAAAAAATATCTAATCTAAACTTATTTATGAATGGAAATTTGTCTGTGTGTGTGCGTGTGTCTGTGTGTGCGTGTGTCCGTTACCAATAGACTGCGAAACGGCTGAACCGATTTTCTTGAAAATTTACACAGTTGTACTATAAGCGTCTGCGAGTGTTCTTAGCTATGTTTTGTGTCGAGGTATCCCCGATAAATATCGAAAATCGATAATCGAAAAAATCGAGTTATAGAAGCAGTGGTCCGATTTTAATCAAATTTGATATACTCATAGACAAAGATATAAGAAACAATATTCAGAAGTTTCAAGGTTGCACGTCTTACAATAGTGCAGAAAATCGATATATATATATATATATATATATATATATATATATATATAAGGCAAGATGTTTGTGTGTGTGTCTGTTTATCTGCTTGTATGTCTGTATTTTTTCAGCCCTTTTATTTTAGTTTTTGCTTTGGGTTTGGCTCTAAGTAGGTATAATTGTACTTTTTAGTCTCAGCCATGATACCATTTACCCAGAGAACTTATTTAGCCTTCAAAATTCAGTTTACGTCGAAAAAAGTTTATTTGATATCGATACCAGGAAATCAAAATTTGACTTACATCCATTCATTTTTCTTTCAGTCTCCGGTTTCACTTTAACTGGAAACAACTATTGCTTTTTAGTCTTTCGTGCGAACGTCCAAAGAGTCTCAGCTCCAGGACCATGGATTAGTTTTAAAGCTTTCATTACACCTGAGTAACGCCGGGCTATACTGGTGGTTAAATATAATTCTTTATTTGAAATATTTTACATTCTGGCACTTCAAAATTTGTACTTTGAGTTAACATTAATAGGAACTGAAAAGCCATATAAGAAAATCAGATATTGAAAATTTAATTAAATTGTAATTAAAATGGCATCATTTGCGCTAAGTACTACACTATTACATTTAATACTATTATTAAAAAATGATGTATTTCATACTATTTTTAGTATTTATTGTTAAATGAATAATTCTAAATGAAAATAGAATGGTTCTTTTGTTATTATTACTTTGCAAAATTTTACAAGGCAAATACCGACAATTTACACATCGCACCTTGTAGATTTACTATATATATATATATATATATATATATATATATATATATATATACTGCCGACCATACTTATTAGGCCATCTCAGTTTTTTAAAAGAAATGATGTATTTCATACAATGTTTAGTATTTATTGCCAAGTGGATAATTCTAAATGAAAATAGAATGGTTCTTTTGTTATTAATTACTTTGCTAACTTTAACAAGGCAAATAGCGACAATTTAGCCATCGCACCCTGTAGATTTGCTATCTATCTATATATATATATACTACTGGTCATAATTATTAGGCTATCCCAGTTTTTTTTTTTTAAGAAATGATCTATTTCATACTATTTTTAGTGTTTATTGCCAAGTGGATAATTCTAAATGAAAATGGAATGGTTCTTTTGTTATTATTACTTTGCAAAATTTTACAAGGCAAATAGCGACAATTTACCCATCACACCCTGTAGGTTCGTATATATATATATATATTTAAAGAAATGATGTATTTGATACTATTTTTAGTATTTATTGCCAAGTGAATAATTGCAAATGAAAATAGAATGGTTAATACTGCACAATAACATGTGCATCCAATGAACTGTTCTGGTGTCCAGTTTTTGTGCTCTCTTCCCTATGCTAGTCTCTTCTTATTGGCTGGGGAAACCACCACTTAAGCTAGCGCGTCTTAGACCTCTCGACCACAAATGACCAACAGTCTTAACGAAGTCACATCAAGACTATGTTTAAATATTATTTTTGATCGATACTTATAATTAAATGTACAGAGTCGCAGTTTCGAATCCTACCAAATGAAACACAATTTTGTAACAAAGATGTATCGTAAATAATCAGGCCGGTAGAAATAAATATATTTATACTGTTTCAGGTACAGTGGATATCGGCTCGGAACGAGAAACCGGGGAGCCGAGTTCGAATTCCAGTTGAATCCATTGCATTCACTTACGCGCAAATACCCTTGGGAAAGTTATTAATCCGTCTCTTCCTTCCAGTTATGGGTTAAATAGCAGGAGAGATTGGGTTCTATAGCCTTGGCCGGCAACCAGTCTACCGTAGAAAGCAATGGCAACCTACTGCGGGATAATCTTCTTCCCAGTCAGTCATGTCTCTTTGGAGACATGATCGCCCAAGCGTGTATCACGTATTATCCCGCAGTAGGTTGCCATTGCTTTCTGCGGTAGACTGGTTGCCAGCCAAGGCTATAGAACCCAATCTGTCCTGTTATTTGACTCATAGCTAGAAGGGGAAGAGATGTATTATATAAATAGGTAGTAATTAGTGGGGGATCAGTTTATTACTTCATAACAATAGAAAAACGATCCCCCAATTTATGCCCAGTAGAAGCCTTAAATATTTCCAACTATTATATTCAGTCAGTCAGTTTAGTGCAATACGTGATACACGCTTGGGCGATCATGTCTCGAAAGTGACTGGGCAGAAGAACATAATCCTGCAGTAGTTTGCCAATGCTTTCTGCGGTAAACTGATTGCCAACCAAGGCTATAGCACCCAATCTGTCATATTATTTAACCCATAACTGGAGGGAAGAGACGGATTAATACCATTCCCGAAGGTTATTTGTGCGTAAGTAAATGCAAGGAGTTCAACTGGAATTCGAACTCGGCTCCCCGATTTGTCGTTCCAAGTCGATATCCACTGCACCACAGCGCACATAAACTTTTCACTCGACCCAAATCAATAACTTTGTAAGGACAATCCTGTCAATATTAGAAAGGGCTATAGCAATCGACTTCAGAATTCTGATTTCCTAAACAACTGTTTTCAGAGAATATAAATGTCAACTAACTATAACATAAACTGAATTTCGAAAAAGAAACAATAGTTTTTTTTTTCTCAATAGGAGCAGATAAGTTCGCTTATCGCCCGGTTTACACACAGCCCCGGTCTTTGAACAGGAGTGGAGAGTAATCTCGTCTTTTTCTTTAGAATTTGGTTTCCGGTCACTTGTTTAGTATTTTTTTCTTCTCTTTCTCTTCAAATAGACTTTCAGATTTTAGTGACATTATCAACTTCCTGTGGAGAATTGGGCCGACCTGAAGGAGACTACCACCAACTTTAAATTTGTTGGTTTTCATTTTTTTTTTTTTTTTTACTGTTTTCAGCGCAGTCTTATTTATTATAATATAAAGTTTCCGATTATCAAAAAAATTTGAAAATTTTTCAATATTTAAACAATTTTAGGTGGGGGCTCAGTTTTTCATACAACGTTATAGTAAATCGATCCTCCATTTTCGAACCACTCCCCAGTACGACATTACCACCACCTGTAAATTGGTTGATTATCATTTTTTTTTTACTTTTTTCTGTGCAATCTTATTGATTAAAACCTAAGTTTTCTGATTGACAAAAAAAAAATTGTAAAAATTTCAATATTTCAACAATTTTAGTGGGGCTCAGTTTCTCATACAACGTTATAGTAAATCGATCCTCCATTTTAGAACCACTCGCGTTGGGATCGCTTTTTTTTTTCGTTTTTTGTTTTTTTTTAGGACGAGTTGTTGCTCTTGATTGTGTCTTTTTCAAGTTTTTTTCAGTTCTGACGATGGCACCTTCCTCGGAAACTCCAAGAATAGCTTTATTCAAAAATTTCGCCAAGGATTCAGTAGTTGAATATGCGCAAGCCAAAAAGTTAATTACACAGGATCGATTTACTATAAGGTTGTGTGAAAAAAATTATCCCTCCGCCTAAAATTGTTTAAATGTTGAAATTTATACAAATTTTTTTTGACAATCGGGAAGTTTAGGGTTTAATCGATAAGATTGCAATGAAAAAAGTAGAAATATATATATATATAATCAACACATTTACAGGTGATGGTAATCTCGTACCGGCGAGTGGTTCCAAAATGGAGAGTCGATTTACTATAATGTCGATTTACTATAACGATAAGACTGTACTAAAAACTAAAAAAAAGAAATGACAAACAACAAATTTAAATGTGGTGGTAGTCTCCTTCAGGTCGACCGGGAATTGATGAAATTACTTGTCAAGTCAGAACAAATATATATAACACGCTATTGCATCTTCCTTTCTCAGAGGTGCACCGATAGCTTGATAGGTGGATAGCCGACTGCTGATATATCAGTCGGATTTCAGTCCTGGCTTGAAGCAAAAGGTTAACCTAGTCACACTGATGAGCTGTGATACAGTGAAACAGGCCGGTATTCGGATGATTTATGTATATATTAATTCGGAAGTCAGTCGATTGCGCAACCTTGGTTTCAGCTTAAAAGAAAAAAATGGCAAAAACACTTATGTTTATTAAAAGAGGCCATATCATACAACAGTAGTGATGCTTGAACATTATGCCAAGAAAAGTTAGCCATATGATTTGCAGAACGAGAAAGGTTACTAAATGAAAGATCTGAAATAATGAACGGATTTAAATACATCAGAAAATATACTTTAGGATCATACAAACCTGGATGAAAGTGTTTACAATTCTTGACTGGCGCCTCCCTTAATTTGAACTTCCAGTAATTTTAAACTTCCAGTTATTCATTCTGAAAATTCATGTTGTGCGTTTGAAAAAAAGCGTTCGAGAATCAATTGATGTATAAAGATACCTAAAGTTGAAACCAAGGTTGCGAATGAAAATATCTAAAAGTTCTACATAATATATGTATTGAGTCAGTCAGTTAAGTGCCATATGTGATACACGCTTGGGCGATCATGTCTCGAAAGAGACATGACTGACTGGGCAGATTATCCCGCAGTAGGTTGCCATTACTTTCTGGGGTAGATCGGTTGCCGACCAAGGCTATAGAACCCAATCTGTCCTGCTATTTAATCCATAACTGGAAGGAAGAGACGGATTAATACCTTTCCCAAGGGTATTTGCGCGTAAGTGAATGGATTCAACCGGAATTCGAACTCGGCTCCCCGGTTTCTCGTTCCGAGCTGATATCCACTGTACCACTACGCACACATGTATTAAGCACTTTTCAATAAAACTGTATACTAGCCGAATTTAATTCTGACCAATAATTAGTATATATATATATATATATATATATATATATATATATATATATATATATATATATATATATATATATATATATATATATATATATTAGCCATCCACATACAAGCCCGTTTCGCTGTATCACAGCTCATCAGTGTGGCTAGACACATCCACTTGTTTCTGGCCGGGATCGAAACTTGCGCAATTTCGTGTCAGTCGGAGTCGATACCCCGTAAGCCATAGGCGCATGGAATCAGAGAAAGGAAATTTTGACGTGTTGTATATAAGCAGTGTATACACACGCCAGTCTCCGAAAGAACTCAATTCATTTCTGAAGAGTCACGCTTTTATATATATATATATATATATATATATATATATATATATATATACATTGAGCACTTTATCCTATGAATATAGCACACCTTAAAACTATATTTATTCATATATATATACATATATACACACACTAGTCATCCACATTAGAGCCTGTTTCACATCAGTGCGACTAGACACACCCATTTGCTTCTGGCCGGGATCGAAACTCGACCGATTTGGTGTCAGTCGGAGTTGCCACTCCCTAAGCCATAGGCGCATGGAATCAGGGAAGGGGAATTTTAACGTAGGTATATAAGCCGTGTATACACTCGCCAGTCACCGAAAGAACTCAATTCATTTCTGAAGAGTAATGCTTTTATACAGCAGGAGTGGGAACTGTTTTTAAAATTATCTTCTCAAGAGAGCTCAGTCTTAATGAGAGCAAAATATATTCGTCATCCACAAGTGAAAAATCGAATCTTGCTTGCTTATGCGTGAAGGATGTACCAAACAAATTTATTTTATTTACAATCCACGTTGGACTGCTTCCCTTGCTAAAGAAAACCATTTTACAAATTTGAAACTGTGTCAAAATTTTATTGCCTTAATAATGTAACCGTTAATGTTTTCGTTCGTGCCAAACGCATTGAATTATAAGATCTCAGTTTTACTGGGTAGGACAGCTACGGCCATAATATTCGTTGATTGAAGAGATAAATATGTTTATTGCATTAGCCTGTTGGGAATATCTTATATACGGCCATATTTATAACCATGTAAGCCTTAAAATATCTATCTATCTATCTATCTATCTATCTATCTATCTATCTATCTATCTATCTATCTTATTCTGTTGATATCTATCTATCTATCTATCTATCTATCTACCTATCTATCTATCTATCTATCTTATTCTGTTGATATCTATCTATCTATCTATCTATCTTATTCTGTTGATATCTATCTATCTATCTATCTATCTTATTCTGTTGATATCTATCTATCTATCTATCTATCTATCTATCTATCTATCTATCTATCTATCTTATTCTGTTGATATCTATCTATCTATCTATCTTATTCTGTTGATATCTATCTATCTATCTATCTATCTATCTATCTATCTATCTTATTCTATCTATCTATTCTATCTATCTATCTATCTATCTATCTATCTTATTCTATTCTATCTTATTCTATTCTATCTATCTATCTATCTATCTATCTATCTATCTTATTCTATCTATTCTATCTATCTATCTATCTATCTATCTATCTATCTTATTCTGTTGATATCTATCTATCTATCTATCTATCTATCTATCTATCTATCTATCTATCTATCTTATTCTATTGATATCTATCTATCTATCTATCTATCTTATTCTGTTGATATCTATCTATCTATCTATCTATCTATCTATCTATCTTATTCTGTTGATATCTATCTATCTATCTATCTATCTATCTATCTATCTATCTATCTATTCTTATTCGTTGATATCTATCTATCTATCTATCTATCTTATTCTGTTGATATCTATCTATCTATCTATCTATCTATCTATCTATCTATCTATCTTATTCTGTTGATATCTATCTATCTATCTATCTATCTTATTCTGTTGATATCTATCTATCTATCTATCTATCTATCTATCTATCTATCTATCTTATTCTGTTGATATTCTATCTATCTATCTATCTATCTATCTATCTATCTATCTATGTTGTGTTCATATCTATCTATCTATCTATCTATCTATCTATCTATCTATCTCGGCCTCTTCATATTCATATCTATCTATCTATCTATCTATCTATCTATCTATCTATCTATCTATTTCTTTCTGTTCATATCTATGTCAGTCTCTTCATTTTCTATCTATCTATCTATCTATCTATCTATCTATCTATCTATCTATCTATCTATCTATGTTTTCCATATTTATCTAGGCCACCCCAGTTTTTTTAAAAGAAATAATGTATTTCATACAATTTTTAGTATTTATTGCCAAGTGGATAATTCTAAATGAAAATAAAATTGTTTCTTTTGTTAATACTGCACAATAACATGTGCATCAAATGAACTGTTCTGATGTCCAGTTTTTGTGCTCTCTTCCCCATGCTAGTCTCTTCTTCTAATTGGCTGACTGAAGCAAAAGCTTCCTCGCTGCCTTGTAAAATTTTGCAAAGTAATAACAACAAAAGAACCATTCTATTTTCATTTAGAATTATCCACTTGGCAATAAATACTAAAAATAGTATGAAATACATAATTTTCTTCAATATTGGAGTAGCCTAATAATTGTGGCTGATAGTGTATATCCCCATGGTTAGTGTTTTCGGGTTAAAGCCACAATACGGACGCACTTTAACACAAAGATATTTGGTTACGGGTCAGATTCATGTAGAGTAGGACCCACACACCAAACGTGCATATACCTGAAGACAAATACACGTATACAAAGCATAGGATAGGCAGACTAAGAGCTAAAGAGGAGTTAGAGGAGAATGCAAGGTTACCGTATTTTTTGTAATATGAGACGGGTGGCCTAATTGTTATGGCCGGTAAGAAAAAGGACAATTTCGCTAGAAACAAAGAAGAGAGTACTGGATTGCTACGTTCTGTCCGTCCTTCAATATGGCAGTGAATGCTGGACAATACCATCAAAGATCAAGGAAAAACTTGAAGCAACCGAAATGTGGTTCTACAGAAAGATGAGGGATATAAAATGGGGGATCAGTTTTACATTACAATCAATATATAAAATGACCGCTCACTTTGTGGCCACAGCAGTTTCTATGCATTTATATTCCTGAGATCCAAAAGCACAAGGATGCATTCCAGGACCTGAGAAGAATATTAAGAAACAGGACAATTTCACTAGAAACAAAGAAGAGAGTACTGGATTGCTATGTGATGTCCCTCCTTCAATATGGCAGTGAATGCTGGACAATATCATCAAATATAAAGGAAAAAGTTGAAGCAACTGAAATTTGGTTCTACAGAAGGATGATGCGAATATCATGGATTGAACGTGTGAGCAATGATGAGGTCTTAGAAATGATGGAAACAAAAAGGAAATTAATACTGAGCATCAGGAAGAGACAGCTGAAGTTCCTGGGACAAGCAACGAGGAAGGAGGGCTTGGAGTACCTGATACTAACTGGCCAGATAGAGGGAAAAGGAGACAGGGGAAAGAAACGGATAACATATTTGAAGGACCTAATCAGGTGGATGACGGAACGAGGGTTGCATGGTGTAATAGGAGAAGGCGTGCTCAGAGCCACCAGTGATAGGCAGAGGTGGAAAGCCATGATCGTCTACCTCTTGAAAGGACGGAGCACATAGAAGAAGAAGATATATGCCAACTGTTCATAAGAAATTATATTGTGGATATAAAATGGGGGGTCCAATTCTATATTTCAATGAATATATAAATTGACCCCTCATTCTATGGCCATGCTAGTTTCTATACATTTATATTCTAGATTTATGGGCTTGAGCTAGTGGAAGGCAGAGCGGGGTTTGGGTGGTGTATCAGAAGGCGTGCTCAGAGCCACCAGGGATAGGGAGACGTGGAAATCTATGATCGCCTCTGTCCTGAAAGTACAAGGCACATAGAAGAAAATATATATATGCCAACTGTATATAAGAAATTATAATGTGGCTATAAAATGGGGGATCAATTCTGCATTATAATCAATATATAAACTGATCCCTCATTTTGTGGCCATGTTACTTTTTATACATTTATATTCTAGATTTATGGGCTTGAGCTAGTGGATGGCAGAGCGAGGTTTGGGTGGTGTAAGAGGAGAGGATGTGCTAAGAGCCACCAGGGATAGGGAGACGTGGAGGGCCATGATCGCCTACGTCCTGAAGGGATAGGGCACATAGAAGAGGAAGTGTATGACAGTGTTATTCTCATTTCTGCGTAATTTAGACGACAATTTATCCGTGTGTGGAGAAGAGAGAGAGAGAGAGAGATTTACTGCGTGTCAATTTTTGTATTTCTTGAATCATAATGCCTTTCTCGATCGGTTCCTGCCTCTCTTTCGCTCTTATCAGATGAGTTGATTGACAAGTAGAAATAAGGCCTCTCACTGGGGCGTATTCGCTGGGTGGGTGGGGGCACGGCTCCAGTAATGAACTGGTGGGGAAGGCACCAGTTTTTTCTTTCCCTAAAAATTGATATTCGACATCTTATGTCTCATTTCTCTTGAGATTGATCTCGTCGCAGATCGAAGAATATTTGAAGACATGAAGCCATTTCTGACAAGCCTGACAAATTTACATCTATCTGTCTATCTAAGGCTTTTCATATCTATCTATCTATCTATCTATCTATCTATCTATCTAAGTCTGTCATCTATCTATCTATCTATCTATCTATCTATCTAAGTCTGTTCATCTATCTATCTATCTATCTATCTATCTATTCATCAATCTCAGTCTTTTCATATCTATCTATCTATCTATCTATCTATCTATCTATCTATCTATCTCTGTCTTTTCATATCTATCTATCTATCTATCTATCTATCTATCTATCTATCTCAGTCTGTTCATTATCTATCTATCTATCTATCTATCTATCTATCTATCTATTCATCAATCTCAGTCTTTTCATATCTATCTATCTATCTATCTATCTATGTCTTTTCATATCTATCTATCTATCTATCTATCTATCTATCTATCTATCTATCTATCTCAGTCTGTTCATTATCTATCTATCTATCTATCTATCTATCTATCTATCTATCTATCTCATAAACTCATATTTAAGAGAATATTTAAGAGAAGAGATGCATTCAGACCATCGAAAATATATTTGTGCATAAGTTAATATACCAGTCTCAAATGGAATTCGAAATTGGCTCTCCCGTTTTTATTGCAAGCTACTATCAATTACACCAACTGCACATCCACACTGTAGAAAGATAACGCACTTACTCTCTATACGAGCTTTCCCTTCCCCTCTATCTTTTTAAACGCTACTCTCCTCAGCCTTTCTCTCAACTTTGCCAAACAGAAGTGTAGTAAGGAGTGAGATAGTAGGAGGAGAAAATCTATAGCATTACCGTAGCAGTAGCAGCTTAAGCTGGTGGTTGTAGCGGTACTTGTGTGTGTGTGTATGTGTGTGTACTGTACAATAAAGTAAAAATAGGTAGGTTTGTTGTCGTATCCCGTGATGTAATAACGAAATTTCTGGCCTCTACACCCTTGGCCCTTACTCAGTTGGTCTTTTTTGTTTACAATGGACACAGGAGCCATGATTTTTCAGTAATAAAAACACATTTTCTCTTTCAAAATTTCTCACAAAATAGCGTACAGTATTTTGGTTATGGTCTGTGCATACGCTGCTTAATGTAAGATTACAGTAAAGTATGGACATTACTTTTATAGATATTTTAATAAAATTACACTCTGTGTTATCGTTATTGTATTATCCAATACCTTTATGTTTGAAGACGTTACTATCATTTGTAGTATGACAAAGTAAAATTTTTCCAGGAAATCATAATTATCCTTCCGTAGAAATTCCATGGATTCCGATAGTTATTATTATTATTATTATTATTATTATTATTATTATTATTATTATTATTATTATGTTGTCATTTTTCATGATATTTCGATTTCTGCTATGGTCGCACTACCTGCCGAGTCTGCAAGAAGACCTAAGGCTGGTCGTGTTGTGTTGTTATGGCTCCATTTCATATTTTTATACCTTCCCCATCATCCCTAGCGTTACATAGACAAAGTTCTCCTTAGTGTGTTGGCTGTACTTAATAAGACAATGTTTTGTATATCTCTTAAGCTGGGGTTTCCAGGGATTCTTTCAATGTTTTTTTTTTTTAACTTCTATTTTTTTATCATTCCAAGTGCACCTACTATCACTGGCACCACTCTTGTTTTCAATTTCCACATTTTTTCTATTTCACTTACCAGGTCTTTATATTTGTAAAGTTTTTCGAATTCCCTGGTTGTTATGTTACAATCCGCTGGACAAGCCATATCAATTATTAGGCAAGTTTTTCTTTCTGGTTTTTAACAATAATGTCCGGCCTATTTGCTACAGATAGTGTAGATAGTGTAATCCCATGGAATGGTGACATCTTCTATTTCTGTAACCGGTGTGGATCATGTTCATATTAGTGTATTGCCACAATCTATCGTAACGATTTTTATATTCATTTGAGGCAAATACAGAACATCCTGAGATTAGATGGTTTATTGTTTCTTGGTATTTATCACGGAACCTGCATTTTGGATCTACATTAATATTTGCCTGAAAGTTCCTAGTGAAAAGATTATGGTTTTGCACTGCAAGAACAAAGCCTTCAGTCTCAGACTTTAATCCAGATGCACGTAACCATCGATGAGTATCAACTTTGGACTTATTAGCACGTTCTAGATATTGGCCATGCAAAGGTTTGTCTTGCCAGCATTGTTTCATCTGTTCAAAAGCTTTATCTTTGGCTTTCATTTTCATATTTCTTGCCGCAATAGTTGGTTCTTGGCTTCTGTTTTGCTTTTCTATAGAATCTACTAAATTTAAATCTTGTTTGTATTTACTACCTTCTTTTATTATTGAATATTTTCTTTCTGTTTTCATGTTGCTTGACTAGTTGTATCATCCAGTCCTTTGTTGTTTCCATGTATGTTAGTAAGCCAATAGTTGTTGTCTTGTATGACAATTCTAGCTAAATAAGACCTCTTCCACCTTCTTTACGGGGTATGTATAGACGGTCTATATCAGCCTTTGGATGATGCATCTTATGCTAAGAAAGAAGCTTTCAAGTTTTAGAATCTGATGTCGTTTAGAGTCCAGTTTAAAATGTTGAAACTATATTGGACAACTGGTATTGCAAGGCTATTAATGGCCATAATTCTGTTCTGAGAATTCAATTCAGTTTTTAATATCAGTCGTAGCCTTCTATAGTACTGTTTATGCACTATTTTTTTAAATTTTTTTTCTGGTGAATTTTTTCACTCTCATTTACACCTAGGTATTTATAAGCTTCTTCTGGATTTAATTCTTTTATTATTACAGCAGGGTCTAAGCTAATAGAGTATGTTTGTTTTAGCGATCCACGTAAAACTGTAGCTTTAGCACATTTATTCAAATTGAATTTCATTCCAATGTCTTCACTGAAGCATTTTACAGTTTGCAGAAAACCTTCCAGTTCATTATCATTTTTAGCATTCAACATTAAGTTATCTATGTAAAATAGATGGCTTATTTTCGTTTGAGCTATTTGTAACCACAATCTGTCTTGTTACGTTGGCTGGTTAGTGCTATTAATGATATGCAGAATAGTAATGGAGACAAAGAGTCACCTTGAAATATACATCTTTTGATGTTTATTTCATCAGATCCATAGTTTCTATTTATATGATTGATGTAAAGGGTTGTTTTCCATATCGACATGCATTGTTTGATGAAATTGATGATGACGGGTGATATCTTGTATATATTTAAAGTCTTTAAAATCCAGGAATGTGGCACACTATCGAATGCCTTACGATAATCTATCCAGGCAGAACTAAGATTTTTCTTTGCACTGTAGCAGTTCTCCAGTATCATTCTGTTAATAAGCAATTGGTCTTTACATTTGTAACTGCCACGTTTGCACCCTCTTTGTTCAAGCTGAAATATGTCATTTCTTTCCAAGAATAAATATGTCTGTTTTGTTAAATTAGATGTTAATACTTTGTATGTTGACATAAAGCATGTAATTGGTCTGTAGTTTTTCGTGTTGTTCGTGTCACTATTCTTGGGTAGAAGAAACGTAATTCCTTTGGTCATCCATGCAGGAATTTTAGTGGGATCGTTAACCATTTCTTGAAGTTCTTTGGCTAGTTTTTATGTGCTGTATTTAAATAATAGAGCCAAAAGTTGGGAATTTTACCTATACCTGGAGATTTCCAGTTGTGTGCTTTTTTCAGTGCAAAATTTTTCTGTAATATGTATTATTATTATTATGTCATTTTTCATCATATTTCGATTTCTGCTTTGGTCTCACTACCAACCAAGTCTGCGGGGAGACCTAAGGCAGGTAGTGGCGTGTTGTTATGGCTCCATTTCATGTTTTTCTATCTTCCCTATCATCCCCAGCATTACATAGATAAAGTTTTCCTTAGTGTGTGGGCTGTACTTAATAAGACAATTTTTTGTATATCTCTTAAGCTGGGGTTTCCAGGGATTCTTTCAATGTGTTGTTTTGTTCCATTTTTTATCATTCCAAGTGCACCTCCTATCACTGGCACAACTCTTGTTTTCAATTTCCACATTTTTTCTATTTCAATTTCCAGGTCTTTATATTTTGACAGTTTTTCAAATTCCTTGATTGCTATGTTACAATCTGCTGGACAAGACATATCAATTAATAGACAAGTTTTCTCCTTCTGGTTTTTAACAATAATGTCTGGCCTGTTTGCTTCAATTTTTCTGTCTGTGTAGATGGTGTAATCCCATAGAATGGTGACATCTTCTATTTCTGTAACCGGTGCTGGATGATGTTCATACCAGTGTTTGCTTACAGCTTTTCCAAAATGTTTGCACATTGTCCAATGTAAATATTGCCCAACTCTATCGTGACGATTTTTATATTCGTTTGGGGCAAGCACAGAACAGCCTGAGATTAGGTGGTCTATTGTTTCTCGGTGTTCATCACAAAACCTGCATTTTGGATCAATATTATTATGCATAATATTTGCCTGAAAGTTTCTCGTGAAAAGACTTTGGTCTTGTGCTGCAAGTATAAATCCTTCAGTTTCAGACTTTAATCCAGATGCACGTAACCATCGATGAGTATTAACTTTGTCAACATTGGATTTATTGGCACGTACTGGATATTGGCCATGCAGAGGTTTGTCTTGCCAGCGCTGTTTCATCTTTTCAAGAGCTTTATCTTTGGCTTTCATTTTCATATTTTTTGCCGCAATAGTTGGTTCTTGGCTTCTGTTTTGCTTTTCTACAGAATCTACTAACTGTAAATCTTGTTTGTATTTACTGCCTTCTTTTATTATTGAATATTTTTTCTTTCTTTTCTTCATGTTGCCTTACTAATTGTATCATCCAATCCTTTGTTGTTTCTATGTATGTTAGTAAGCCAATAGTTGTTGTCTTTTATGACAATTCCAGCTGAATAAGACCCCTTCCACATTCTTTACGGGGTATGTATAGACGGTCTACATCAGCCTTTGGATGATGCATTATTATTATTATTATTATTATTATTATTATTATTATTCTGTCATTTTTCATCACATTTATATTTCTGCTCTGGTCGCACTACCTACCAAGTCTGATGGAAGACATAAGGCAGGTCGTGGTGTGTCGTTATGGCTGCATTTCATGCTTTTTCTATCTCCCCTATCATCCCTAGCGTTACATAGACAAAGTTCTCCTTAGTGTGTGGGCTGTACTTAACAAGACAATTTTTTGTATATCTCTTAAGCTGGAGTTCCCAGGGATTCTATTAATGTGTTTTATTTCATTTTTTCTCATTCCAAGTGCACCTACTATCACTGGCACGACACTTGTTTTCAATTTCCACATTATTATTATTATATCATTTTTCATCATATTTCGATTTCTGCTTTGGTCTCACTACCAACCAAGTCTGCGGGGAGACCTAAGGCAGGTAGTGGCGTGTTGTTATGGCTCCATTTCATGTTTTTCTATCTTCCCTATCATCCCTAGCATTACATAGATA
Organism: Ascarosepion bandense; assembly: GCA_037127315.1. Taxonomy (NCBI): domain Eukaryota; kingdom Metazoa; phylum Mollusca; class Cephalopoda; order Sepiida; family Sepiidae; genus Ascarosepion; species Ascarosepion bandense. The sequence continues at coordinate 654,367 of JBBBDQ010001679.1, forward strand.
AAGTTTTCCTTAGTGTGTGGGCTGTACTTAATAAGACAATTTTTTGTATATCTCTTAAGTTGGGGTTTCAAGGGATTCTTTCAATGTGTTGTTTTGTTCCATTTTTTATCATTCCAAAGTGCACCTACTATCACTGGCACAACTCTTGTTTTCAATTTATTCAAATTATTATTATTATTATTATTATTACAAATATTATTATTATTATTGTTGTCAAAGTCATATATACTAAAACGTTCGCGGTAGAAACGATTAAATTATTTTTTTCTTCCATATTTTCGCACGTCTAATCTTTTATTTTTTATTCTGCGTCTCGGCTTTTAATGTCTCTCTGAATCCCGACTAAGCGAGCCGCTAAAATATATCTTGGTCAGATTTCGCAGTCAATCGCTCAAATTCCACGAGACGCCGCTGCCTTCGCTGCTGCCGACTCCCACTTGTCTCCTAAATGGCATGTAACTCCCCACTCCCGGGCCGATGCCTAAGCGATTCGTCGAAGAAGATGCCATCTTCGCGTCTTTAACTTCCTTCCTGCGACTGCACAAGGCGACACCATCAGGACTCAACTCAGTCACCAATAACAAAAAAAAAAAAAAATCTATATATATAAAATAAAGTAGCTCGTTCATTTTAAACTCTTCAAAATGGAGAAATCCCGCAAGAAACAAAAAATGAAATTGTCGAGGAGCTGGAAGTCATTCGAAAGGGTTTTAACAGCTACGTATTTATGAATATATTAAATAAAATCCGAAAAACATAAATATATTTACCCTTCGTTTTAATGGTTTCTGTCAGGATTAAAAATGGCGATAACAGCCTTTCTGTTATATCTACAGAAATTCAATTATGTATATATACTCCACCCACGTCTATTGAACAGGCTAAGAGGCTCATCCCTTGTTCCCTGTTTAGGGTGTGGTTTCTGGCTTTCTCTCTTCCAATCTTTTCACTCTTCTCTTTTTTATTTTTTCCAATTGGAGTAGATAGACTAAACTATCGCCCGGTTCATACTCTACCCACGTCTATTGAACAGGCTAAGAGGCTCATCCCTTGTTCCCTGTTTAGGATGTGGTTTCCGGCTTTCTCTCTTCCAATCTTTTCACTCTTCTCTTTTTTATTTTTTCCAATTGGAGTAGATAGATTAAACTATCGCCCGGTTCATACTCTACCCACGTCTATTGAACAGGTGAAGAGGCTCATCCCTTGTTCCCTGTTCAGGATGTGGTTTCCAGCTTTCTCTCTTCCAATCTTTTCACTCTTCTCTTTTTTATTTTTTCCAATTGGAGTAGATAGACTAAACTATCGCCCGGTTCATACTCTACCCACGTCTATTGAACAGGCTAAGAGGCTCATCCCTTGTTCCCTGTTTAGGATGTGGTTTCCGGCTTTCTCTCTTCCAATCTTTTCACTCTTCTCTTTTTTATTTTTTCCAATTGGAGTAGATAGATTAAACTATCGCCCGGTTCATACTCTACCCACGTCTATTGAACAGGTGAAGAGGCTCATCCCTTGTTCATTATCAAGGATGTGGTTTCCGGCTTTCTCTCTTCCAATCTTTTCACTCTTCTCTTTTTTATTTTTTCCATTTGGAGTAGATAGATTAAACTATCGCCCGGTCCATACTCCACCCACGTCTATTGAACAGGTGAAGAGGCTCATCCCTTGTTCATTATCAAGGGTGTGGTTTCTGGCTTTCTCTTTTCCAATCTTTTCACTCTCAGTAGCCCCCTGCACATCAGTGGCGTTACCGCCTTGCTCGGGGTGATATGATTGAAATTGAAAAAAAAACAATATATATATATATATATATATATATATATATATATATATATATATATATATATATTTGTGTGTGTGAAATGCGGATGCCCCGGCTATTCTCCTCGGGGTTCTTGAAAAATACAACGGAGAGTCTGTAACTTGACCGATACCGACTTGGCAGACCAGCTTCAGTCTCTCTCTCACCGGCGCGACGTGGCTTCCCTGTGTCTCTTCTATCAATACTTTCACGGCTTCTGCTCCGATGAACTTAGATCACTGGTGCCCCCTAAATACGAATTTGAACGAGATACTAGATTAGCAACAAGATCCCACACTTTTACAGTGAAACCGATAAAATGTAACCGCAATTTCTACTCCAACAGCTTCTTCTCTCGCACTTTCCGACTGTGGAATTCCCTTCCACATGGTGCTTCCCCGACAGCTACAACCTCCAGGAGTTTAAATGTAAGGTCAATAGACACCTCCAAACACACTAACTTACTCCCATTCTTTCAAACACTCTTCCCATCTACCCAATCCTCAGCCTCGGTATCCTTACTTGTCTATCATCCTCCTTCTGACATTTCTTATATCTCACCACTCTTTCTCTTTACCTTCCCCTATGTAACCCCTTGTGCAATAGTGGCAGTGGAATGCTTTGCTTGGGGTGAAATGATTTTAAAATATATATATATATATATATATATATATTGGAGTAGATAGACTAAACTATGGCCAAGTTCATACTCCACCCACGTCTATTGAACAGGTGAAAAAGGTGAAAAGGCTCATCCCTTGTTCCCTGTTTAGGATGTGGTTTCCGGCTTTCTCTTTTCCAATCTTTTTACTCTTTTCTTTTTTTTTTTCAATTTGAGTAGATAGACTAAACTATCGCCCGGTTCACACTCCACCCACGTCTATTGAACAGGTGAAGAGGCTCATCCCTTGTTCCCTGTTTTGGATGTGGTTTCCGGCTTTCTCTTTTACAATCTTTTCACACTCGCAGCCCCCTGCGCATCAGTGGCGTTACCGCCTTGCTTGGGGTGATATGATTAATATATATATATATATATTTATATATATACATATGAAGTTAATTGTTTGATTTTTTTTATCGATACTCGTATTTAAGCAGATATTCTGTTTTTAATTGAACATATATATATATATATATATATGCAATTTGTAATATATATTATATTATTTCTATATTATATCTACGCGGTACTTATTTGAAAGCGTTCAATATCAGTGATAGAGATGACACATTCATATAGATAGGTCTGATTTTGCGACCATGGGTTTCACTCAGTTGCGATCGTCAGACAAACTAAATCATTTTTTAAAATACTATAAGCAGACCTACATATATCAAATATTTTTTTAAAAAGTAAATTGTTTTTGATCGTTGCTGATGAAATAGCTATTCAACGGAATGTATATTTCGGAATTTATATATATATATACATATGAAGTTAATTGTTTGATTTTTTTTTATCGATACTCGTATTTAAGCAGATATTCTGTTTTTAATTGAACAGTATTGTATATTTATATCTACTGGCCTGATTATTTACGATAGATTTTTATTACGAAAATGTGTGCCCTTCGGCAGGATTAGAACCTGCAACCCCTATCTACATAGGCGAAGCTACTATTTGATATGGCAATGTCTTAGACCGCTCGACCACGAATGACCTCTAGTCTAAAACGACGTTTTAATCAAGCTTATATAACACAATTTTCGTTTAGTCGCAACAACCATATCTGCTCTGAAATGTATCGTAATGTCAACAAATCAGGCCGGTAGATATAAATATAAAATACTGTTTAATTAAAAACAGAATATCTACTTAAATACGAGTATCGATGAAAAAAAAAAATAGAATAATGTTTAAGCAACTCATTTCAAATTGTCGGTTGTTGATAACCAATTTTCGTTAAAATTCGTCAATTTCCGTAACATAAAACAGAATATCTACTTAAATACGAGTATCGATCAAAAATAATGTTCAAACAAATCATTTCAAATTGTCGGTTGTTTATAACCAGTTTCGTTAATCTTCGTTAATTTCCGTAATATAAAACAGAATATCTACTTAAATACGAGTATCGATAAAAAAAAAAAATGTTTTCTGAACACATAGCAGATATTTTAGAAGGCATAACAGGAAGTTCTAAATAAAGTAGAAGTTAGTCAAGACGAGCGAAATAATATTGTAAACGCCTTCATCCGGGTTTGTAAGAGCCCAAAATTTATTTTCTAAGGTACACGGACAATATTTCGAATTGTTCGTTTAGCAACCTTCCTAACCCTAACCCTTCTTGGCACAACCTGCAGACATCAAGCAGTTTTTTTTAACATATTCCATTTAGTTCTTTTCCTTATCTATATTAATTATTAATTATTACATCTCCCCAATGTAAAAAGTTCCCAAATAGGCATATACGCTGACACTACAGTTTACTCTCGTCTGGATAAAAAATCTACCGCGGCTGTCAAAGCAAACCTCGCGGCCGAGCTTGAAAAGGACCTCCAATGTGTAGTCGACTAGGAAATGGCTCGTAAATTTTAATGGTTCTAAAACGAAACTGCTATCTATTAACAATCACAGACAATCGTTCCTGCTGCCCATTAGCATGGATCAGGCTAGTGTCTCTGAAAGTAACACTGCGCTTCCTCGGGTTAACTCTCACATCAGACCTCAAGTGGAACAACTATACAGAATCCATAGCTAAATCCGCTGCTAAGGAGGTCGGTTCTCTGTGCAGGGCCAGGAAGTTTTTACCGTCTGAAATAATCCTGCACATGTACAAATCGACCATCTGTCCGTGCATTGAATACTGCTGCCATATCTGGGCGGGTGCTCCTGCTATCCACCTAGGGGTCCTTGACAAAAACCAATGGAGAATCTGAAATGTAATCGATCTAGACGTGGCAGCTCAGATACAGTCATTTTCTCACCGGCGCAATGTGGCTTCCCTGTGTCTCTTCTACAAATACATTCACGACTTCTGCTCCGATGAACTTAGCTCACTGGTGCCCACTATGTATGAATTTACTCGAGCAACAAGATTAGCAATTAGGTCCCAACCTTTTACTGTGAAACCAATAAGACGTAAACGCAAATTCTGCTCGGTCAGCTTTTTTTCTCTCACTTTCCGCCTGTTAAATTCCCTTACGTTTACTTGATTTCCCGACAGCTACAATCTCCAAGAATTTAAATGTAAAGTCCACAGTCATCTTCAATCTCACTACCTGCATCCTTTCTCTCATGCTCCTCATCAGTATTCTCATCCTTCTCTTACCCACTTCCTGACGCCCCCTATAACCTGTCACTCTTTCTCATAACTTTCTCTCATGCTCCTTTCTCCGTCCACTCCACTCTCATCAGTATTCTCATCCTTCTCTTACCCACTTCCTGACACCCCCTGTAATCTGCCACTCTTTCTCATAACTTTCTCTCATGCTCCTTTCTCCGTCCACTCCACTCTCATCAGTATTCTCATCCTTCTCTTACCCTCTTCCTGACACCCCCTATAACCTGTCACTCTTTCTCATAACTTTCTCTCATGCTCCTTTCCCCGTCCACTCCACTCACATCAGTATTCTCATCCTTCTCTTAACCTCTTCCTGACACCCCCTATAACCTGTCACTCTTTCTCATAACTCTCTCTCATGCTCCTTTCCCCGTCCACTCCACTCTCATCAGTATTCTCATCCTTCTCTTACCCTCTTCCTGACACCCCCTATAACCTGGCACTCTTTCTCATAACTTTCTCTCATTTTCCTTTCTCCGTCCACTCCACTCTCATCAGTATTCTCATCCTTCTCTTACCCTCTTCCAGACACCCCCTATAACCTGTCACTCTTTCTCATAACTTTCTCTCGAGCTCCTTTCTCCGTCCACTCCACTCTCATCAGTATTCTCATCCTTCTCTTACCCACTTCCTGACACTCCCTATAACCTGTCACTCTTTCTCATAACTTTCTCTAATGCTCCTTTCTCCGTCCATTCTACTCTCATCAGTATTCTCATCCTTCTCTTACCCACTTCCTGACACTCCCTATAACCTGTCACTCTTTCTCATAACTTTCTCTCATGCTCCTTTCTCCGTCCATTCCACTCTCATCAGTATTCTCATCCTTCTCTTACCCACTTCCTGACACCCCCTATAACCTGTCACTCTTTCTCATAACTTTCTCTCATGCTCCTTTCTCCGTCCATTCCACTCTCATCAGTATTCTCATCCTTCTCTTACCCACTTCCTGACACCCCCTATAACCTGTTACTCTTTCTCATAACTTTCTCTCATGCTCCTTTCCCCGTCCATTCCACTCTCATCTGTATTCTCATCCTTCTCTTACCCACTTCCTGACACCCCCTATAATCTGTCACTCTTTCTCATAACTTTCTCTCATGCTCCTTTCCCCGTCCATTCCACTCTCATCTGTATTCTCATCCTTCTCTTACCCACTTCCTGACACCCCCTATAACCTGTCACTCTTTCTCATAACTTTCCCTCATGCTCCTTTCTCCGTCCACTCCACTCTCATCAGTATTCTCATCCTTCTCTTACCCACTTCCTGACACCCCCTATAACCTCTCACTCTTTCCCATAACTTTCTCTCATGCTCCTTTCTCCGTCCGCTCCACTCTCATCAGTCTTCTCATCCTTCTCTTACCCACTTCCTGACACCCCCTATAACCTCTCACACTTTCTCATAACATTCTCTCGTTTTCCTTTCTCCGTCCACTCCACTCTCATCAGTATTCTCATATTTCTCTTACCCTCAAGCTTACACCCCCTATAACCTGTCACTTTTCTCCTATGTAAACCCCCTGCAAAACAGTGGCAGTAAAATGCCTTGCTTAGGGCGATATGATTATAAAAAAAGAAAACTTTCTATACTATTATAATGTGTATATGAAATAGGGGATCAATTCTACATTACAATTAATATATAAACTGATCATTCACTTCATGGCCACAGCTATCGTTCTCTTACCCACTTCCTGATACCCCCTGTTACCTGTCACTCTTTCTCATAACATTCCTCCTATGTAACCCCCTGCAAAACAGTGACAGTAAAATGCCTTGCTTGGGGCGATAGGATTATAAAAAAAAGAAAATTTGGAACAGTTTTTCAGTCTTTCTTCCTTGAATGTTAATTTATGATTGTAGCATCGTTTTCTAAAATTGCATTCAGTGCAACTTACATATATTTTTCTTTCTCCATTTCTATCTTGAATGTCTTCTTTGTAAATAACTCTTTCGCTTTTACAAACTCGGTCAAGTGGACATTTGCTTTTTTCATGAAATAATATTTTCGTTGACGATATTTTGTTGCAGGTTATTTTTCAAATTCTTATATATATATATATATATATATATATATGCGGATGACAATATATATATTGTCATCCGCAGACAGATCTGTTTCGCTGTATCACAACTCATCAGTACGGTTAGACTGTTAGACTCCGATTGCGTTTTCACCCAGGATTGAGACTCGACCGAATTGGCGCCAGTCGGCGATTCTACCTCTGGGCTATGGGCGTTCGGTAGAAGAAGGCAGATTTTTTAGCGCATATATTATCATTATACGCGCCCAATAGCTAGAGTGTTCTAATTCATTGTACTGAATGAGCGATGCGTACACGCCAGAGTAGCTACTGTTTTTCAAAGTCTACCATTCTTCCAGAGTGCTCAATCAGGGTGTGAGAGCGTAAATAATGTCATCCGCAGACAGATCTGTTTCGCTGTATCACAGCTCATCAGTACGGTTAGACTCCGATTGCTTTTTAACCCAGGATTGCAACCCGACCGAATTGGCGTCAGTCGGCGAATCTACCTCTGGGCTATGGGCGTTCGGTGGAAGAAGGCATACTTTTTAGCACATATATTATCATTATACATACCCAATAGCCAGAGTGTTCTCATTCATTTTACTGCATGAGCGATGCGTACATGTCAGAGTAGCTACTGTTTTTCAAAGTCTACTAATTTCACAGAGTGCTCAACCAGGGTGTCAGAGATATATGTATGTATGTATGTATGTATGTATGTATGTATGTATGTATGTGTGTGTGTGTCTTGAGAGTGTGTGTTGAGAGTGAGTACTGAGCACCGACACTTTTATACTTACACACGATTCAGACATGAGATAATGCAGTTTTACCCTTAAATATACGATACCTTAAAAAACGGAATGGAATATTTGTGGGTAAACGGATCATGTTGTAGTGTATGTTACTTACTATCGATTACTTATGAACTGATTTTATTGACCAATCGATTTCAATCAGTGCCGATTGCGATTTCTTACTTTTTTACCCTCCCTTTCTCATCCGCTGCGATTTACCTGACGTGACGTGATCAAAATATTGTCCCGTTTTTCGTTGGTCAATCTATGGATTTGGTCGTATCTATCTATCTATCTATCTATCTATCTATCTATCTATCTATCTATCTATCTATCTCAGGGTCTTCATTATCTTATCTATCTATCTATCTATCTATCTATCTATCTATCTATCTATCTCAGGGTCTTCATTATCTATCTATCTATCTATCTATCTATCTATCTATCTATCTATCCCAGTCTGTTCGTATCTATCTATCTATCTATCTATCTATCTATCTATCTATCTCGGTCTGTTCATTATCTATCTATCTATCTATCTATCTATCTATCTATCTATCTATCTATATCATCATATTCATGATCTATCTATCTATCTATATATATATATATATATATATATATATATATATATATATATCTTTCACAGCTTGTTCGTTATCTACCTATCAATCTATCTCAGTATATTCATGATCTATCTATCTATCTATCTATCTATCTATCTATCTATCTATCTATCACAGCTTGTTCATTGTCTATCTATCTATCTGTCTGTCTGTCTGTCTGTCTGTTCATATCTATCTATCTATCTATCTATCTATCTATCTATCTATCTATCTATCTGTCTGTCTGTTTGTCTATCTGTCTGTCTCAGTCTGTTCATTATCTATCTATCTATCTATCTATCTATCTCATCATATTCATGATCTATCTATCTATCTATCTATATATATATATATATATATATATATATATATATATCTTTCACAGCTTGTTCGTTATCTACCTATCAATCTATCTCAGTATATTCATGATCTATCTATCTATCTATCTATCTATCTATCTATCTATCTATGTCTTCTCATCTAAGAGTGTATAAATACATTTATAGCTCAATAGATAGATAGATAGATAGATAGGCAAACAGCCGTTTTTGTATGTGCTTGTATTTTGTAAAATGCGTGCAGATGTGGCGAGCCTCTAAACCAACTTCCATTGATGTACAGAAACGTTTCATTTGTCAAATGACTTTGAAGCGAATGAAAAACTGATTTCTTTGAACCTTTTCTTCCTCCCCCCCCCCTGCCTCTTGCTTCTCGCTCGATATTTACTCAACTGCTCAGCCATAAGCGATTCTTTCGGAGTCGGCGTTGTTCAGTACTAAGACGCCCAAATCGGAGGTTAACTTGTTACTTACAAGAGAATCGAAAAGATTATTTCTTTTCTTATCATAACGTCGTTCAGAAATATTAATCCTGAATTCTTTTCTTCCGTTGGAGCCGTAGGGAGACGTTTAATGCTTATTCGATTCGTCCTTGTGTCATACATGATTGAACTCTCTACAGCTTACAAGTTTTACCCAGAATTATCATCATCATAATTATCAGAAGTTTGGTTGTCGGCAGGTTGGAATCTGTGGAATAGTGTAAGAATAAAAATGTGTCTGAAGCTGTAAGGAGATGGTTAAGGTTATTTATTTGGCCTTGTGTCAGACATAACAGAACTCCCTACAGCTTACAAGAATTATCATCAGAATTATCAGAAGTTTGGTTGTCGGCAGGTTGGAATCTGTGGAATATTGTAAGAATAAAATATACATTTTTCATGTTAAAATAAGAATATTTTAAAAGGAAAGAATGACAAGAACGTGTAGCAGTTAAAAGTTTTCTGAGAAAGTTAAAGGTATCAAGATTTGTAGGAAATGTTCGTAGTAATACTTGTTGAAAGAGTCTATGCGTACGTACGTACGTATGTATGAACGTTTGTTTCGTAGGAATGTCTTTGGATGGAGAAGAAGAAATAAAAGAAACCAACACACGAGAAAGAAGGAGAAAGAGGACAAGTGTGTGACGCGACCTTATGTCCGGGTCGTATTTGAAGTTTCTCCCGTTACATTTTAGTTGTTTCGTCTCGCTGCTCGCATCTGATTGACTTGGCTAGTCAGGGAATGTCTTTAAGTAATTAAATCTGGCCAGAGGCATTATCTTCTTTAGGAGTGAAAAACGTTTGATTGACGTCATAGATTTCTATTTCGTACAGAGTCAGGATCCAGAATTTTGCTTTTCACACTGATTTGTGAAAGTTGTCATGGTTTGGTTTTTTCAAAAAGGTTTTAAGTCGTTTGAAACCACTTTTGCGGGTGTACAATTTTACTGTGCATGTTTTAGCTGGGTTTTTCCAAAATTTACCAATCGCACCTAGTATATATATATATTCTAATCTTATACTGTTAAATATAAGAGACAATGAATGTCTATTATGTTTAATCATGGGCCGTTCTAAACGTCGTATTTTCGCTTTAATTTCAGTTGAAAATAAAGACAAAAATTCTCCAAAATTGGATAATTTTGTATTAAGTTGGTTCTAAGCTTCAGCTTGCATGAGCCATCCTCAAAGAGGTTACAAGGTCGTTAAAATAAAAACATCTACCATAAGCGACGATTTTATGTTGACATAAAACTTTGCTAAGCAACGATAACAGTTACCAAAAATATCAAACGCATTTCGCAAATTTCTATATATATATTATGATGTTATTTTTCATCATAATTCGATTTCTGCTATGGTCGCACAACCTACCAAGTCTGCGGAAAGACCTAAGACAGTTTGTGGTGTGTCGTTATGGCTCCTTTTTTTTCTATCTCCCCTATCATCCCTAGCGTTACATTAGACAAAGTTCTCCTTAGTGTGTGGGCTGTACTTAGCAAGACAATTTTTTTGTATAGCTCTTAAGTTGCGGTTTTCCAGGGATTCTTTCAATGTGTTGTTTTGTTCCATTTTTTTATCATTCCATTCACTATCACTGGCACGATTCTTGTTTTCAATCTGTCCTGTTATTTGACATAGCTAGAGGGAGAAATGAAGCATTATATTATTCTGTAGTAATAAGTGGGGGATCAGTTTATTACTTCATAACAATAAAAAACTGATCCCCCGCTTTATGACCAGTAAACGACTTAATCACGTTTCCAACTATTATATTCAGTCAGTTAAGTGCCATACGTGATACAGTTAAATTATTATGTTGTCATTTTTCATGATATTTCGATTTCTGTTATGGTCGCACTACCTGCCAAGTCTGCGGGGAGACCTAAGGCAGGTCGTGGTGTGTTGTTCTGGCTCCATTTCATGTTTTTTCTATCTCCCCTATCATCTCTAGCATTACATAGATAAAGTTTTCCTTAGTGTGTGGGCTGTACTTAATAAGACAATTGTTTGTATATCTCTTAAGCTGAGGTTTCCAGGGATTCTTTCAATGTATTATTATTATTATTATTATTATTTTTATTATTATTACGTTAGAACATGTGAGAACTACAAACTACTACAAAATTGTACATTTTGTTTTGACATTGAAAGAACAATATCTCATCAGGTAGTTAACAATAATAGTAATAAACGTTTTTATTTTAAAAGATTTTTCTCTTTTACGAACAACAGTTCCTTTTTGGTGATTTTTTTTTTCGTACGAGGTAATAAGTTATTAAAAAAAAAAGAATTTAAAACAAGGGAGAAGGAAAGGTCAGAAAATAAGAAGAAAAGATCAGGAAATAAGATGAATGATAAAGTAAAAGAATAAAGAAAGGGAAAAAGGAAAAACACAGGAGAAATAGAAAGAGAAAAGGAAAATAGCCGAGAAAGTATGGAGAGGGAAGAGCCAATGAAAACGGCTAAGAGAGAGAAATTTCAGTTTCTATTTCTTCTGAATCTTGCCTTTTTCCCGTTCTTTTCCTTTTCTAAATTCTTCTTCTTCTTCTTCTTCTTCTTCTTCTTCTTCTTCTTCTTTTCAGGACGTAGGCGATAATGGCGTTCCACGTCTCCATATCCCTGGTGGCACGCTTTCTCCTGTAATATCTTGCAACCCCGTTCTGCCGTTCTGCCGTTCTATCTATCTATCTATCTATCTATCTATCTATCTATCTATCTATCTATATATCTATCTATCTATCTATCTATCTATCTATCTTAGTCTCTTCATTATCTATCTATCTATCTATCTATCTATCTATCTATCTATCTATCTATCTATCTTAGTCTCTTCATTGTCTATCTATCTATCTATCTATCTATCTATCTATCTATCTATCTATCTATCTATCTTAGTCTCTTCATTATCTATCTATCTATCTATCTATCTCAGTCTGTTTATTATCTATCTATCTATCTATCTATCTATCTATCTATCTATCTATCTATCTCTCTCTCTCTCTCTCTCTCTCTCTATATATATATATATATATATATATATATAGGCGAGACCTTAATAAAGTGCTCGATACGAAAGTACGAAATTACGAAAGTAGAGCTACAAATGCAAAAAATTTAAACATGAGCCAAAACCTACCGCGGTTTAACACTACGGTAGGTAGGTTTTGGCTCACGTTTTGATTTTTTGTATATATATATATATATATATATATATATATATATATAGTTACGTCTTGAAGGCTGTCACAATGCGTATAGTAAAATAAAGCCAGGTAAAGACGTTTTTGGGTATTACCTATTTATTAAACATTAATATTTCGAGATCAAAAGATATAGCAGAGAAGCGTGTGTCTGTCCGAATGTGTTCCTGGCCTTCAGACACAAGGCTCCTCTGCCATTCTGAAGATGAGATTTTCATCTCGAAATATTAATGTTTAATAAATAGGTAATACCCCAAAACTTCTTTACCTTACTTTATTTGACTAAAGGCATTGTGACAGCCTTCAAGACCTAACCATATACCTAATATACACAATGCTTCAAGAAAATTACAAAACATTACTATATATATATATAGTAAAGTTTTATAAACTTCATATCGCTCTGGTTAACACCCATGAAGCTCTCTATATGGATTTACATATTAATAATTTATATTAAGGAAATCTTGTTGAATTATTCTCACCGTTTACGGACTGACAACTATACATATATATATATATATATATATATATATATATATATATATTATCCGCAGACAGATCTGTTTCGCCGTATCACAGCTCATCAGTCCGGTTAGACTCCAATTGCTTTTTTTTACCCAGGATTTTACCTGGGCTATGGGCGTTCGGTGGAAATAGGCAGACTTTTTAGCGCATATCATTATACGTGCCCAATAGCTAGAGCGCTCTAATTCATTTCACTGAATGAGCGATGCGTACATGCCAGAGTAGCTACCGTTTATCAAAGTCTACTATTTTTCCAGAGTGCTCAATCAGGGTGTGAGAGCGTAAATATTGTCATAAGTCCAAAACGTAAAGAAAAATGAGATCGGAAGAGAAAAATTACGCCAAGAGACGACATATACGTGAACAGGGACCGTGTGAAAGATCCGCAGAAGACATTCTTCGCTTTGTTTCAATTAATTTGCACAAGATTCTACGTTTTACGTCATAACACCCTCTAAAAACAATAAATGACCAGGTTACTTGGCTCTGATGTGAAGAATTTAACTGCTTTTTAATAGTTTTTGCATTTGATTATCACTACGCACCAAATAACCAACCTGTTTATTAATTTAGAGACAGAAACCCGGGAACTGTACTTCTTTTATTATGGAGCTCAGAATCAAACACACAGCGTCAATTTATAGACGAACATACATGTCTGTCCGTTTAAGTATAATAATTGAAGAATTGAATACTTCCAGTGGATATATAAATATTTAATTGTGGCAACAGCTGACAGTTAAAAGCTTGGCAAGATATCTCGCTAAGACGAGATTTGGCTGGAGATGTTAGCGATAATTGAAAAAAGAGTCAAAAGAAACAAAAATGACGAAAAATATTGATTGAATATCTTTGCCAGGTTGCAATATATTTTACGAAGTCGGCATGTTTTTTAGTTTGTAATTATCTTAAGTTTTTTTAAATTTTTTTGGCTTCTACTGTGAATAGTTTTCAACAATTTTTCACACTTTAATGATGTTTCCAAGCAGTTCTAATCAATTTTAAAGTTCTCAACCGAAGAAAATTTTCTGACATCATTTTTGAGGACAATAAGGTTTTGGTTTATTCATATGGTAAAATATAGAACACATTTTTTTTTTTATTGGATGCCATTAACTATAGTAAAACCGTTGATAACACCGGTCAACACGATCTCTTGTGCCAAGAAGCAAAACATATATGTGCGTTGTGGCGCAGTGGATATCGGCTCCGAACGAGAAATCAGGGAACCGAGTTCAAAATCCAGTTGAATTCCTTGCATTCACTTACGCAGAAATACCCTTGGAAAAACTATTAATCCGTCTCTTCTCTCCAGTTATGGGTTAAATAACAGGACAGATTGGGTTCTATAGTCTTGGTTGGCAATCAGTCTAACGCAGAAAGTAATGGGAGCCCACTGCAGGATATCCTTCTGAGACATGATCGCCCAAAACGTGTATTACGTATGGGACTAACTGACTGACTGAATATAATAGCTGGAAACATGATTAAGGCTTCTACTGGGCATAAAGTGGAGGATCGCTTTTCTATTGTTATGAAGTAATAAACTGATCCCCCACTAATTACTACATAATAATATAGTACATCTCTTCCCCCTCTAGCTACGAGTCAAATAACAGGGTAGATTGGGTTTTATAGCCGTGGTTGGTCAACCAGTCTACGCAGCAAGCAATGGCAACCTACTGCCGGATAATCTTCTGCCCAGTCAGTCATGTCTCTTTCGAGACATGATCGTCCAAAGTGTGTACCACGTATGGCACTTAACTGACTGACTGATGGCGCTGATGTGCGTCATGTTGCAGTGCGTATCGACACCGAACGACAAATCGGGGAGCCGAGTTCGAATTCCAGTTGAATTCCTCGCATTCACTCATGCGCAAACACCCTTAGGAAAGGTATTAATCCGTCTCTTCTCTCCAGTTATGAGTTAAATAATAGGACAGATTGTGTTCTATAGCCTTGGTTGGCAACCAGTCTACCGCAGAAAGCAATGGCAACCTATTGTGGGATAATCTTCTGCCTGTCAGTCTGTCTCATTCGAGACATGATCGCCCAAGCGTGTATCACGTATGGCACTTAACTGACTGACTGAATATAATAGTTGGAATAATGATTAAGGCTTATATTGGTCATAAAGTGGGGGATCAGTTTATTACTTCATAACAATAGGAAACCGATCCCCCACTAATTACTACATAGTAATATTACAGATTTCTTTTCCCTTTACCTATGAGTCAAATAACAGGACAAATTGGGTTCTATAGCCTTGGTCGGCAACCAGTCTACCACAGAAAGCAATGGCAACCTATTGTGGGATAATCTTCTGCCCAGTCAGTCATGTCTCTTTCGAGACATGATCGCCCAAAGCATGTATCACGTATGGCACTTAAATGACTGACTGAATACAATAGTTGAAAACAAGATTAAGGCTTCTACTGGGCATAAAATTAGGGATAGGTTTTCTATTGTTATGAAGTAATAAACTGATCCCCCACTAATTACTATTTATTAATATAATACATCTCTTCCCTGTCTAGCTATGAGTCATATAACAGGACAGATTGGGTTCTATAGCCTTGGTTGGCAACCAGTCTACTGCAGAAAGTAAATTACAAGTTTCTGCGTGATAATATTTTGTCCAGTCAGTCTGTCTTTTACGAGACATGATCGCCTAAGCGTGTATCACGTATGGCATTAAACTGGCTGGGTGAATATAATAGTTAAAAATATGATTGAAGATTCGACTGGGCATAAAGTGGGGGGCCGATTTTTTATTGTTATGAAGTAATAAATTGATCTCCCAATGACTTAAATATTCTTGAACATGACAGACAATCAAGAAAGGGAAAATTTTTACCCTAGTTCTTATGTTCACAAAGGTCTTAGGCATTCGCCTGACTGCTCTATGACACTGTCAGCCCTCTGTCTTCGGGTAGAGAGCGCTCTCTGCTTCCGAGCAGAGAGCACAAACCCAGTCGTGGTTCCGTCGAAGGGTAGAACCACGACTGGGGAAAAATAGACAGACATTTTTTGGCCCGGCTATATGGCCGGAAATACCCACTATAATATGACCATGTGTCACATCTGGCCTTGCGTGGGAAGGCTAGTAAATGCAAGAAGGTGTTATTTCTGCCGTTAGTTTATTAAATGATTTGATGAAAATACTTGTTAGTCTTGATATATTCAATCGTGTTATTTTTAAAACCTTAGGGATCTGATTGTAACTGAAAAATAATATTTCTCAATAATCAAACCAATATTTGTTGGTTTAAATACAAATTGAGATGATTTTACTTTGAGAAATATTGTCATCGGTCAATATGGTAGATACAGAAAACAAATGAAAAAAATGAGGCCAAAACAGTAGCTAACCAAGAAAAAGTAAGGTAATTTTCAGATTTAAATTCAAATACCTATGAAGTAGATAGACTCAATTGGAGTAGATAGACTAAACTATCGCCCGGTTCACACTCCACCCACATCTATAGAACAGGTGAAGAGGCTCATCCCTTGTTCCCTGTTTAGGATGTGGTTTCCTTTGGCTTTCTCTTCCAATCTTTTCACTCTTTTCTTTATTTATTTTTTTCAATTGGAGTAGAGTGAAAATATTGGAAAAGAGAAAGCCGGAAACCACATCCTAAACAGGAAACAATGGATGAGTCTCTTAACCTGTTCAATAGATGTGGGTGGAGTCTGAACCGGGCGATAGTTTAGACTATCTGCTCCAATTGAATAAATAAATAAATAAATAAATAAAAATAAAAAATAAATAAAAAGAAAAAGAAAAAAAGTGTGAAAAGATTGGAAAAGAGAAAACCGGAAAGCGCATCCTAAACAGGAAACAAGGGATGAGCCTCTTCACCTGTTCTATAGATGTGGGTGGAGTGTGAACCGGGAGATAGTTTAGTCTATCTACTCCAATTGAAAAAAATAAAGAAAAGAGTGAAAAGATTGGAAAAGAGAAAACCGGAAACCGCATCCTAAACAGAAAACAAGGGATGAGCCTCTTCACCTGTTCTATAGATGTGGGTGGAGTGTGAACCGGGCGATAGTTTAGTCTATCTACTCCACCCACATCTATTGAACAGGTGAAGAGGCTCATCTCTTGTTCCCTGTTTAGGATGTGGTTTCCGGCTTTCTCTTTTCCATTCTTTTTACCCTTACGTAGCCCCCTGCGCATCAGTGGCTTTATCGCCTTGCTTGGGGTGATATGATTAAAAAGAAAAAAGTGTTTTGACAGAGGATGGAAAGTGTGACATGGACACATTTCAGAAACTAACCAGAGTTCTGAAAGACAGGAAGATCTCATGAGAAACAAAGAAAAGAGTGCTGGATTGGGCGGACCAGAGGGAGACTACCACCACCTTTAAATTTTTTTTTTTTTACTTTTTTCAGCGCAGTTTTATCGATTATTACATAAATCTGTCCAGTTATTTGACATACCTAGAGGGAGAAGAGATGTATTTTATTATTAAGTAGTAATTAGTGGGGGATCAGTTTATTACTTCATAACAATAGAAAACCGATCCTCAACTTTCTACCAAGTAGAAGCCTTAATCATGATTTCAACTATTATTTTCAGTCAGTCAGTTAGTGCCATACGTGATACACGTTTTTGGTGATCATGTCCCGAAAGAGACACGACTGACTGGGCAGAAGATTATCCCACAGTAGGTTGCCATTGCTTTCTGTGGTACACTGGTTGCCAGCCAAGGCTATAGAACCAAATCTGTCCCGTTATTTGACATAGCTAGAGCGAGAAGAGATGTATATATTGTTGATAGTAATTAGTGGGGGATCAATTTATTACTTCATAACAATAGAAAACTGATCCCCAACTTTATACCAAGTAGAAGCCTTAATCATGTTTCCAAGTATTATCTTCAGTCAGTCAGTTAAGTGCCATACGTGATACACGCTTTGGATGATCATGTCCCGAAAGAGACATGACTGACTGGGCAGAAGATTATCCCGCAGTAGGTTGCCATTGCTTTCTGCAGTAGACTGGTTGTCAGCCAATGCTATAGCACCCAATCTGTCTTGTTATTTAACTCATAACTGGAGCGAAGAGACAGATGAAAACCTTTCTCAAGAGTATTTGTGCGTAAGTGAAGACAAGGAATTCAACTAGAATTCGAACTCGTCTCCTCGATTTGTCATTCTGAGTCGATATCCACTGCACCACAACGCACATATCAGTGCAATTTCTCGACTGAAATCGCTTTGCTTTTTCGTGTCATTTTTCTCAAAAACAAACAGCGAAATACTTTAGACCCGCCCCACTCTGCTTGATGACACAATTCGACGATTGGTTGATTTAGGAGCGTCTGATATGACGAAGCGACTGGGAAGAGACAATTGGGTGGGGCCGTTCTGTTTGAATTGTTTAGAAAAGGCAATGGAACGAGGAAGTGAATCCTATTTTTAGAAACAAAGTAAAAAAAAAAAAGAAATTCTCTGGCACAACATCAGACGTGAACAGAATTCTTCTACAAAGAGGGAGGGTCGCCATGAAGACGAGTTCGGAAAGTGTTCTTCGAATATGGGGAGTGGGCTGTCACGTTCTCTATTTCTGAAAATGGATCGATAGAATCTTTTTTTTATCAGGATATATTCGTAGCGATTAAACTCATTGCAATACGTCAAACGAGAACAACAACAACAATAATAATACTAATAAGAACAACATCATCAATAATAATAATAATATTAATAACTCACATGTCTTATTATCTTAATTGTATATTTCAATCGTATTTGTCCTGGTGAACTCTCGTCTATAGCACCTAGACTTTAGGAATTTAGATTGGCGAAATTGTTTCATCATTTTACAGGTTTGAATAGCTAAATAAAACCGTAAGTTCTGTGCTAAACTAGGAGCCTCGGTAATGTTTATTAAACTGGTCTTAACGTTTATTAAACTGACCAATATCCAGAACGTACCAATAAATCCACTGTTGATAAAGTTAATACTCATCGATGGTTACGTGTATCTGGATTAAAGTCTGAGACTGAAGGCTTTATTCTTGCAGTGCAAGACAAAAGTCTTTTCACTAGGCACTTTCAGGCAAATATTATACATAATAATGTGGATCCAAAATGCCAGTTCTGGGATAAATACCAAGAAACAATGGACCATCTAATCTCAGGCTGTTCTGTGCTTGCCCCAAATGAATATAAAAATCGTCACGATAGAGTGGGACAATATTTACACTGGACAATGTGCCAACACTATGGAAAATATGTAAACAAACATTAGTATGAACATCACCTAGCACCGGTTACAGAAATAGAAGATGTCACCATTCTATGGAATTACACCATCTACACAGACAGAAATATTGAAGCAAATAGGCCGGAGATTATTGTTAAAAACCAGAAAGAAAAAAACTTGCTTATTAATTGAAATGGCTTGTCCAGCGGATTGTAACATAGCAATCAAGGAATTTGAAAAACTGTCAAAATATAAAGACCTGGAAATTCAAAACAAGAGTTGTGCCAGTGATAGTAGGTGCACTTGGAATGATAAAAAATGGAACAAAAAACACATTGAAAGAATCCCTGAAAACCCCAGCTTAAGAGATATACAAAAAAAAATGTCTTGTTAAGTACAGCCCACACACTAAGGAGAACTTTGTCTATGTAACGCTAGGGATGATAGGGGAGATAGAAAAAACATGAATTGGAGCCATAGCAACACACCACGACCTGCCTTAGGTCTTCCTGCAAAATTGGTAGGTAGTGCGACCATAGCAGAAATTGAACTGTGATGAAAAATGACAACATAATAATAACACACACAAATATTTTCATGGTATTTATTCTGGTGAATTCTCGTCTATGGCACCTAGAGTTTAAGTGCAGTGATCGATTGGCGACAATATTTTATCATTTTCCAGTTTAAATAGCTAAATATAACCGTAAATTCTATGCTAATGTAGGGGCCACGGGGATGTTTATTAAATTGGCCTTGTGCCAAACATAACTGAAATTCCACAATTCAAAATATCAAGAGGTTGAAAGAGTAAAAGTGTTTTGTCTTTAAAATAAATTGATTTTATTAGCTGAACAGAATAACATCAAATGTAGGCGAAATGAAATTACTAAATAGATAAATGTTCAAAGAGAAGATGTCGTGTCGACTTAAAGGAATCAAGAGTTCGTAGATGTAACTATCAGTTCTAATTGTGCGTATGCAAAGATAAACAGAAAAGTAAAGAAGTCTGTGTTCCTTCCCTTTTTTATAGCCAGCGAGAAAGTGAAAAAGAAGAAGAAAGTGAAAAAGAAAACATAATTAAGGAGAGAGAACAATAAAAGAAGACGAATCCAGAAGACAGTGAATAACGATTGATATTGCATTTAAATTTTTCAATATCAAAGTTGACTGAAAAGCAAGAAGCCGGAAGAGAGTTCCACAAGCGAAAGAAGAAACTGTTAGCATAGGACTTATAATAATATGAGAAGAAGAAAACATAATTAAGGAGAGAGAACAATAAAAGAAGAGGAATCAAGAAGACAGTAAATAACGATTGACATTGCATTTAAATTTTTGAAGATCAAAGTTGAGTGGAAAGCAAGGAGCCGGAAGAGAGTTCCACAAGCGAAAGAAGAAACTGTTAGCATAGGACTTATAATAATATGAGAAGAAGAAAACATAATTAAGGAGAGAGAACAATAAAAGAAGAGGAATCAAGAAGACAGCAAATAACGATTGACAGTGCATTTAAATTTTTGAAGATCAAAGTTGAGTGGAAAGCAAGAAGCCGGAAGAGAGTTCCACGAGTGAGAGAAGAAACTGTTAGCATAGGACTTATAATAATATGAGAAGAAGAAAACATAATTAAGGAGAGAGAACAATAAAAGAAGAGGAATCAAGAAGACAGTAAATTACGATTGACATTGCATTTAAATTTTGGAAGATCAAAGTTGAGTGGAAAGCAAGGAGCCGGAAGAGGAATGAAATGAAAGTTGTACTTCTCGGACGTTAGTTTTTAAGAGTCAGTTCAAGATGTCTTGTTTTTGTTTCGTTGACGGCCTGTGAGTGAAGACGAAGAAAGAAAAATTGGAATGATAGGAAGAACGAATGTATGTTGACGGGACATATCAGGTTCAGCGTTTTGAAATTTCTCCCTTACATTGTGGCGATGTCTTTATCAAATCAATGCTCCCATCAGACTGGCCGGCCAAGAAATGTGGATAAGTAGTGAAATCGAGTCACGTGGTGGGCTCCGAATGCAAAACCAATTTTTTGAAGTGTTAAGAAAATTTGACAGTTTGTTATTTCCTGTCTAATCAGAATCCAGAATTTTAGTTTTCAAATCGGTTTGTGAAATTTGCCTTGGAAAAACCATTCCAAAAAATCTTTTCCGTTATTCTGATCTGATTTTATGGATATACAAATTTACGTTTTTTTGTTTTCGTTATTTGTTGGAATGATATATTTGAATCCTATACGAGCAGTTTCTTCTCTCGCACATACGATTGTGAAATTCCATCATGTCTTTTTAATTCCGAGTCTTACAAAAATATCTTTTGATAATAATTATAACAGTAATAATAACGAGCCAAATCCCCGTCTTACGAATATTTCTCTAAATGATAATAATAATAATGAGCCAAATCCCCGTCTTACGAATATTTCTCTCAATAATAATAATAATAATAATAACGAGCCAAATCCCCGTCTTACGAATATTTCTCTAAATGATAATAATAATAATAACGAGCCAAATCCCCGTCTTACGAATATTTCTCTAAATGATGATAATAATAATAACGAGCCAAATCCCCGTCTTACGAATATTTCTCGAAATGATAATAATAATAACGAGCCAAATCCCCGTCTTACGAATATTTCTCGAAATGATGATAATAATAATAATAACGAGCCAAATCCCCGTCTTACGAATATTTCTCTAAATGATAATAATAATAATAATAACGAGCCAAAAACCTGTCTTACAAACATTTCTTTTAATAATAATAATAATAATAATAATAATAATAATAATAATAACCAAGGAATTCGAAAAACTGTCAAAATATAAAGACCTGGAAATTGAAATAGAAAAGAATGTGGCAATTGAAAACAAGAATCGTGCCAGTGATAGTGGGTGCACTTGGAATGATAAAAAATGGAACAAAACAACACACTAAAAGAATCCCTGAAAACCCCAGCTTAAGAGATATACAAAAAAAAAATGTCTTGTTAAGTACAGCCCACACACTAAGGAGAACTTTGTCTATGTAACGCTAGGGATTTTAGGGGAGATAGAAAAAACATAAAATGGAGCCAGAATAACACACCACGACCTGCCTTAGGTCTTCCGGCAGACTTGGCAGGTAGTGCGACCATAGCAGAATTAGAAATATCATGAAAAATGACAACATAATAATTTAACTGTTTTACGTATGACACTTAACTGACTGACTGAATATAATAGTTGGAAACATGATTAAGTCGTTTACTGGTGATAAAGGGGGATCAGTTTTCTATTGTTATGAAGTAATAAACTGATCCCCCACTTATTACTACATAATAATATAATAAATCTCTTCTTGTTCTAGCTATGAGTCAAATAACAGGACAGATTGGGTTCTATAGCATTGCCTGGCAACCAGTCTACCGCAAAAAGCAATAGCAACCTACTGCGGGATAATCTTCTGCCCAGTCAGTCATGTCTCTTTAGAGACATGATGGCCCAATGGCACTTAACTGACTGACTCTGTCTTCGTAATTCATTTGAGTCTCTGCGCACAGGTCTAAAATGGAAATACTTTTTAGAGGTTCCCGATCTCGGAAAATAGTTCCACTGCCCCTGTACCTCACTCATTCACGCGAAACGGACGGTTGCGGAAGCTGGTTCTTTTGGAAACTGGTCCAGGTACACGCGCCACATTTTTCGGGATTCTTGATAAAATACAGCGAAGAATCTGTAACGTGATTGATACCGACTTAGCTGACCGCCTGCAGTCACTCTTTCACCGGCGTGACGTGGCTTCCCTGTGCCTCTTCTATAAATATTTTCATGGCTTCTGCTCTGATGAACTTAAATCACTGGTGCCCCCA
>JBBBDQ010001679.1:682500-737500 GCA_037127315.1 Ascarosepion bandense
TTTGTCGAATTTCAGTCCATATATTCAACTCATATATATATATATATATATATATATATATATATATATTCAAAAAACCAGTATGTAGATTGAGGTTTAATTTCATTCGTCAGGTACATGTCACGTGCAATGAAACAATGGCGGAATATTTTTAAATGTAGGAAAACCTATTCCTGTTTATTTATGTGTGTGCCAAGTGTAAGAAATGCAATAGATGTTTGTTTTAAATGTAAGTGTATGTATTCGAAAGTAATGCTTATGTGGATTAATAGACGGTGCTTGTGTTAAACTATAAACGAATTAAGTGTGATTATATGCCAGTAACTTTAGGATTTATGGGAAACATATTTCTGTTCAAAATTGTAGCAAAATAATGTAAGCAAATATCAAGTAATGAATGATTTTCTTTTTTTTTCAAATAATATATAAGGTTTGCTATATCTATGGGTTAAAGTGCTCAATATTTTAGATATAGCGTATGATAGAATGAAGTAAAAGAACAAAGTTGGTACACATTTACATTAACATGTTTCACTTTTATTAAAGACTAGCAGTATAGCCCGGCGTTGCTCGGGTGTAATGAAAGCTTTAAAACTAATCCATGGTCCTGGAGCTCAGGATAAAACTTGTGGATTTGTATAAAGGACATACAGGCAGATAAACAGACAGAGACACAAACATCTTGCCTTTTATATATATATATATATATATATATTCAATTTTCTACACTATTGTCAGAACTGCAACCTTGAAACTTCTGAATATCGTTTCTTATGTCTTTGTCTATGAGTGTATCAAATTTGAATAAAATCAGACCACTCCTTCTATAACCTGATTTTTTCGATTATCGATTTTCAATATTTATCGGGGGTACCTCGACACAAAACCTAGCTAAGAACACTTGCAGACGCTTATAGTACAACTGTGTAAATTGTCAAGAAAATCGGTTCAGCCGTTTCGGAGTCTATATGTAACAGACACACACACACACACACACACACACACACACACAGAGACAAAGTTCCATTTATAAATAAGTTTTGATTCTTCAGTGATCGAATTAAAAATTATTTGTTTTTGTTTTTTTTTACAAAGAGACAGTATACTAGGATGTTGTGATCTGGGGTGGATTCTTATTGGCCAGATATAGATTACGTGTATTAAAGCAATAAACGATTATTTTTAAATGTATGTGTATGGACTATTTAATAATACACGTGTCAAGAGTATTAAAAGATGGACAATTTTGTTTTCATAGAATATATTCCTTCCATTTCCGCGATGAAATAATTTATTTTCTCCTTTCTTGTATTGCCACAGTTGTATGATGCATTTGGCATAGGATATTCATCCAGTTTTATCGTTTTTATCAATTTCTAAAGAAGTAATGGATATCAGTCATATTTTATGGTGCAGTGGATATCTGCATAAAATCGGAGAGCCGAGGTCGAATTCAGGTTGAATTCGTTGCATTCATTTACGCGCAAACACCCTTTGGAAAGATACTAATCAGTTTCTTCCCTCCAGGTATGGGTTAAATAACAGGACAGATGAGGTCCTATAGCCTTGGTTGGCAACCACTCTTTTTTTGAAAATTGTATAAGACAGCAAAAACAATAGGTCAATATCCCGTAAAGAGAAAACACTATAACAATACAAGAGTGATAAAAATATCATTGTAGAAATGCAAGATATATATTTTATGAAAATGCTTTAACTAAGCGAATGCCAAATGTCTATATAAAAAAATAGAAAACCTTTATCAATACAAGATGATAAATACATCATTGTAGAAATGCACGATATATATTTTATGAAAATGGTTTAACTAAGCGAATGCCAAATGTCTATATAAAAAAAGAGAAAACCTTTATCAATACAAGATGATAAATACATCATTGTAGAAATGCAAGATATATATTTTATGAAAATGGTTTAACTAAGCGAATGCAAAACGTCTATATAAAAAAGAGAAAACCTTTATCAATACAAGATGATAAATACATCATTGTAGAAATGCAAGATATATATTTTATGAAAATGGTTTAACTAAGCGAATGCCAAATGTCTATATAAAAAAAGAGAAAACCTTTATCAATACAAGATGATAAATACATCACTGTAGAAATGCAAGATATATATTTTATGAAAATGGTTTAACTAAGCGAATGCCAAACGTCTATATATGAAAAGAGAAAACCTGGATCAATACAAGAAAAGAATGATAAACACATCATTGTAGAAATGGAAGATATATATTTTATGAAAACGTTATAACACACCAAAAACACAATGTCGATACCAACAAGCTCCCGTGTCAATGAAAAAATCCGAACAGACTTTGTAATTATACATGTGTCGAAAACATTCATAATTTATTTATTTGTTTTTATTTTTTTACGAAGACGAGCCTTTGCTTTTGAAGTCTTTTGAGTCATCGTCGCGTGAAAAAAACTACGGTTTTTTGCGAAATATTTCGGAAATTATATTTTAGATGGATAGATGAATTTGGATTAAAAGAGCTTCGTGTTCCATGTCAACAGTTATCTTTAAAAAACTGCTAAAAATATATACTTATCAATAAACAAATCAAAAGAAACATATGTAAATATTATAAAATTGCATAAGGCGTCTAAATCCGTTTAATCCGTGAAAGGGAGGAATAAAGGGGGGGATCAGTGGTTAATCAATAATCCTACCAATAGAATGTTACCTCACATCGGATATACCTTGCTTAACAGAGATTGAGATAGATAGATAGATAGATAGATAGATAGATAGATAGATAGATAGATAGATAGATATGGACAGACTGGGATAGATAGATAGATAGATAGATAGATAGATAGATAGATAGATAGATAGATAGATATGATAGATAGGGATAGACAGATAGGGATAGATAGATAGATAGATAGATAGATAGATAGATAGATAGATTAACAAACTGAGATAGATAGATAGATAGATAGATAGATAGATAGATAGATAGATATAGATAGATAGATAGATATTAACAAACTGAGATAGATAGATAGATAGATAGATAGATAGATAGATAGATATTAACAAACTGGGATAGATAGATAGCTAGATAGATAGCTAGATAGATAGATAGATAGATAGATAGATAGATAGATAGATAGATAGATAATGATAATGAATAGAGTAGATAGATAGATAGATAGATAGATAGATAGATAGATAGATAGATAGATAATGAAGAGATTGAGATAGATCTATCTATCTATCTATCTATCTCAATCTCTTCATTATCTATCTATCTATCTATCTATCTATCTATCTATCTATCTATCTATCTATCGTATTCAGTTAACCCCGGAACACTAACCATCAATTAAAGTTAAACCCCTACTAACCATAGATATATCATACCCGACTTTGAAAATATCAAAAAAATATTGAATATAATTCTTTATTTGAAATATTTTACATGCAGGCACTTCCGAATTTATACTTTGAGTTAACATTAATAGGAACTGAAAAACATTATTTAGGTAAGAAAATCAGGTACTGAAAATTGTTATTAAATTGTAATTATTATGGCGTCATTTGCTCTGGGTACTCTATAACCATGGTGAGTGTTCTCGGGTTAATTGCAATAATTAAATCATTCACATCCCTTATATTTTATTTTCACTTCAAAGTGATCAGCAGTTTTTTTTTTTTGGTGGAGATGGAGTGTTCCTCTGCTTTAATATATCAAATAGACATTGACGTCTGTTTGCGTATTTAACAAGACTTTTGTTTTTACCGTTGGCATGAATTGGAGAGATTAAATTGAATCAATTTCTAAGTCTGGACCCTAAGTAACTTGGTTCGCTGTGTAATGCTAGACAAATATTTTTCCCTGAAGCTATCTTACATATCTATACGTCTACCATTCATCCCGGCATTAAACATTGCTGTCACGTCTATTATGTTGCCCCTGATATATATGTATATATATATTGTTGTGGGATCTCTCTCTTTTGTATATGATAACAGACTCGACTGAGTATACATATACCCCTGCCATAGAGAGATGAGGGCAGTAGACAGTGTTCGTAGAGACCGGTTACAGTTATCGGAGAGCACCGGATCTGATACGTAAGTTACCGAGAGATACCGAAGTTATCCAGAGACTACCGCATCAGATGTCAGAATAGCTCTGAGCTCCACTCAGCTAGAATAATATACACGGATATACTATTTCCAACGAATTCACTTCAAGATTTGCATATAATTATTTTTTAGTAATAGTATTCCTGGATTTACTAACCGTGCGTTCAAGTTTGTATATTACGTTCAATATAACCTACTTTTCTATATCCACATCTGTTTTTGTTGTTCATTATTTTGTTCGGTTTCTCATCCGGAATGCACAACACTATCTTAATCTGTTCTTATTATCTATCTATCTATCTATCTATCTATCTATCTATCTATCTATTTTCGTCTGTTCATTACAATATATATATATATATATATATATATATATATATATATATATATATATATATATTAGCCTGTTCTGATCTATCTATCTGTTGTGGGATCTCCCCTTTGTCTATGATAATGGACTCGACTGAGTATACATATACTCCTGCCATTGAGAGAACAGCATTTGAGAGTTGAGACTCTTCGTAGAATTATCGGAGAGTACCGGAACTGATACGTAAGTTACCGAGAGATACCGAAGTTATCCAGAGATTACCGCATCAGAATTCAGACTAGCTCTGAGCTCCACTCAGCTAGAATGATATACACTGATAAACTATTTCCAACGACTTCACTTCAAGACTTGCATATATTTATTTCTTACTAATGGTATTCTTGGATTTACTAACCTGCGTTCAAGTTTGTATATTACGTTCAATATAACCTACTTTTCTATCTCCATATCTGTTTTTGTTGTTTATAATTTTGTGCGGTTCCTCACCCGGAATCCGCATCAAATTGGCGACGAAGTTTCGTACACAAGTCACTACAACAAAATGGAGACGAAAACTCGAACTCACGTATATCCACAACAAATTGGCAACGCCTATTTCGAACACAAGTCGCCACAATAACTGGACAACGGAAGATTCAAACTCACGTATGCCACACCACAACAGAACTCATACAGAACAAGGTAAATACCATAGAGCCACACAGGTCGACCACAAACAATTTTGGCGACTCTATCGCAGATAATCTGATGGCATTACAACCTTGGAACGATAAGAGATAGAATGAACAAAACTGTAAAAAGGAAATTGAACGTCAATATTTTCCCCTTAAACAGCATGTAGCCCAAAGAAAACACCCGAGACGAGTAATCACCTAACAAAAATACGCTCAATACTTAAACAGAGCAGAATAAGTAAATTAAACCTAGTGAACCAACAAACCTACCAAGGTTTCACCTGAACAGATCTTCAGGGAACGTTGGCTGAAAATCCGTTTAGGTGAACCCTTGGTAGGTTTGTTGGCTCACTAGGTTTAATTTACCTATATATATATACCTAGATTCTAGATAAAACATTAGAAAACATCAGCAATGTTAGGGTTCCTAACCTGGCAGCTAGGTTTTAGTCACCTTCCCACCGCCGTGAAGTAGCTTCGCTGTGCCTGTACTGGTTCTGATTAAATTTCGTCTTTGGTACCTCAATATTGCGAATTTAAGTACAGGATGTGCGTTGTGGTGCATTGGATATCGGCTCGGAACGAGAAATCGGGGAGCCGAGTTCGAATTCCAGCCGAATTCATTGCATTCACTTACGCGCAAATACCCTTGGGAAAGGTATTAATCCGTCTATTCCTTCCAGTTATGGGTTAAATAACAGGACAGATTGGGTTCTATAGCCTGGGTCGGCAACCAGTCTAGCGCAGAAAGCAATGGCAACCTACTGCGGGATAATCTTCTGCCCAGTCAGTCATGTCTCTTTCGAGACATGATCGCCCAAGCGTGTATCACGTATGGCACTTAACTGACTGACTGAATATAATAGTTGGAAACATGAGTAAGACTTCTACTGGGCATGAAGTGGGGGATCGGTTTTCTATTGTTATGAAGTAATAAACTGTTTCCTATGAGTAACTGGATGTGGAAGGACATGGAAAAATCAAAAGAGAAATAAAAGAAAAGGAATCCATCTAATATAACGATTGACATTGCATTTAAATTTTTCAATATCAAAGTTGAGTGGAAAGCAAGAAGCCGGAAGAGAGTTCCACAAGCGAGAGAAGAAACTGTTAGCATAGGACTTATAATAATATGAGAAGAAGAAAACAGAATTAAGGAGAGAGAACAATAAAAGAAGAGGAATCAAGAAGACATTAAATAACGATTGACATTGCATTTAAATTTTTGAAGATCAAAGT
Source organism: Ascarosepion bandense (assembly GCA_037127315.1). Lineage (NCBI taxonomy): Eukaryota > Metazoa > Mollusca > Cephalopoda > Sepiida > Sepiidae > Ascarosepion > Ascarosepion bandense. The sequence goes on from JBBBDQ010001679.1 coordinate 688,870, forward strand.
TGAGTGGAAAGCAAGGAGCCGGAAGAGAGTTCCACAAGCGAGAGAAGAAACTGTTAGCATAGGACTTATAATAATATGAGAAGAAGAAAACATAATTAAGGAGAGAGAACAATAAAAGAAGAGGAATCAAGAAGACAGTAAATAACGATTGACATCGCATTTAAATTATTTAAGCTCGAAGCAAAGAAGGGAGTATTGGATTGTTATGAGATGTTTGTCCTCAAATACATCAGCGAATGCTGGAAAATCTCATTAAAGACGTAGGAAAACTTGTAGCTCCTGAAATGTGGTTTTCTTTTTCGCATTCTTGCTTTCCTGATAGCTAGAATCTACAAGAGTTAAATTACAACGTCAATTGCCATCTTTTATCTTATGTTATGGTGCCCTATCTACATTGGAATGAACTCTTCCTCCTTCATAAATACTAACCTGCGATACTTCCCAGAACAGGGAGTTGAGACGCAGTGTAATTTGACAGTTCGGACGGACACTTCTATCTGCTGACTAATGACACTCTTATTTTGTATATATGTTCTGTTATTCCAATTCAATGGTTCAACCTACTTTCTTGTTTCCGTGTCTTTCTTACTGGCCCTAACAGGCCACAACAGACAGACAGACAGACAGACAGATAGATAGATAGATAGATAGATAGATAGATAGATAGATAGATAGATAGTATTATGATGCCCTTTCTACATTTCTACATTAACTTGATGTTACTTGGGTAATTTTAGCAAATGATAGTGTTATGGTGCCCTATCTACATTGGAATGAACTCTTCCTCCTTCATAAATACTAACCTGCAAGACTTCCTAGAGGAGACAGTCGAGACGCAGTGTAACTTAACAGTTTGGACAGACATTTCTATCTGCTGACTAATAATACTCTTATTTTGTATATATGTTCTGTTATTCCAATTCAATGGTTCAACCAACCTTCTTCTTTTCATGTCTTTCTTCCTGGCCCCTAACCAGGCCACAACAGACAGACAGACAGACGGACAGACAGACAGTATTATGATGCCCTTTCTACATTGGAATGAACTCTTCCTCCTTCATAAATACTAACCTGTGAGACTTCCTAAAGGAGGCAGTTGAAACGCAGTGTAACTTGACAGTTCAGATGGACACTTCTATCTGCTGACTAATAACACTCTTATTTTGTATATATGTTCTGTTCTTCCAATTCAATGGTTCAACCTACTTTTTTTTCGTGTTTTTCTTCCTGGCCCCTAACCAGGCCACAACAATCTCCTTGATTCCCATCTTTCTCTTATGCTTTTCCCGACCATCCACGTACCTCCTTTTTCATTTTTTGCTCTCTTATCATGTAAATCCCGACACACTAGTTATAGTTCTGTCTTGCTGGAAGTGAAACAATTATATATATAAAAATAATTTGTTTTGCCCTTGTGTTATGAACGAGTTTAAAGGTTTGTCCCAACGTAGGTCACTCTTATGTTCATAGATGCTGGTTTTTAGATTTCTTGATGTCTCATCAATGGAACTATTTCTACATTGCAAGTATTTTATTTACTAAATCTTAATATCTAAAGTGTTGTAAGATTTTCTTTTCTTCCTAACTATATAAATTTCTTTTTTTTCTATTCCATATCTTATCATCTGATGAAGGTTGAATAAAAGCAAAATCTGTTAGATTTATAAATGTGTCCTATTTGTTTCATTAATGATATTTTTCTTTCTTTTTTTTTTCTTCTCTCCTTTACTTGACAGTTATTATTTGACAAACATTGAGATCATGTCATACGAATACGTAAAAATACTGTAGAGGTGTGAAAAAAATATTATACAAATGGGATCTCATCTTTCACTATCGAAGTCACGTTGATCTCGTCACGACGCAGCAGTATCATGTGACTTTTTTGTAATGATCTATTGATGAATGTTTATTAACTATTTGTAAATATTTTTTTCATTTTTATTTACAATCTGTTTACCAAAATACAAAAAAAAAATAATTTATTTTCATCTTTTTATTTTTCATGATTCATTCCTGGGTAATTATTGGTTTTATGTATAGTTTTCTCATTTATTCTGTTTTCCATGTTTGGGAGATCAGACGATAATCACATCGAATTTGTTAGTATTTTTTTTCTTCTTTTCTTTTTCTTCTGATTTTTTTCTTTTCATTTTTTCTTTCTTTCATTTTTCATTTAATTTTCCCTCTTTCTCTTCTCATTTTCTTTTCTCTATTTCCTTTTCTTTTCATTTTTCAATTCTTTATTTTTGTTTCATTTTCTCTTTCTTTCTTTTCTCATTCGATTTTACGTTCTTTCTTTCTTAATTTCATTTTCACTTTCTTTCTTTTTTATTTTCATTTTCTTTTTCTTTCTCTTTTCTTCTTAATTTCTCTTTCTTTTCTCATTTGATTTTACCTTCTTTCTTTTTTAATTTCATTTTCTCTTTCTTTCTCTTTTCTTTTAATTTCCTTGTTTTTTCTTTTTTTTTTCGTTTCACCTTTTATTTTTTTCATTGAATTTTTCCTTTTTTTATTTAATTTTTCCTTTCTTTCTTTTACAGTTTATTTTACATTTTTCTTTCATTTTATTTTCCTTTTAATTTTATAATTTCATATTTCTTCTTTTTCTTTTTTTTTTTCATTTCCCCCTTTCTTTTTCTCTTTCTTTTTCTTTTCATTTCCCCCTTTCTTTTTCTTTTTCTTTTTCAGTCCATTATCTTTCTTTTTTATTTAATTTCTCTTCTTTTTTCTTATTTTCTTTTCTCGTTCGTTCTTTCCATTTTTCCATGTATTGTTTCTTTTTCTCTTTCTTTCTCTTTTCTTTTCATTTTCTCTTTCTTTCTCTTTTCTTCTTAATTTCTTTTTCTTCCTTTTTGCATTTTATTTTACCTTCTTTCTTTTTTAATTAAATGTTCATTTTCTTTCTTCTTTTAATTTCCCTGTTTTTTTCTTTTTTTTCATTTCACTTTTCATTCTTTTACATTGAATTTTTCCTTTCTTTTTCATTTAATTTTCCTTTTCTTTCTTTTTCAGTTCATTTTAATTTTTTCTTAATTTTATTTTCATTTCATTCTTTTTTGTTTCATATTCTTTGTTTTTCTTTCTCTTTTCATTTTCCCATTTTTTTATTTTTCAGTTTTTTTTCTTTTCCATTTAATTTTTCTTCTTTCTTTTTTAATTTTCTCTTCTTCTTTTCTTTCTTTTCCATTTTTCTATTCATTGTTTCATTTTCCTTTGCCCTCGAATTTTCTTTTTCGACTATTTGCATTTTCACTTTCTTTCTTTTCTCATGTGATTTTACATTCTTTTTTCATTTCTTTTTCACTTTCCTTCTTTTTTCTTTTAATGTCTCTTTTCTTTCTTTTTCGTTTCATTTTCCATTTCTTTTTTTTCATTTAATTATCTCTTTTTTTCTTTTACTTTTCCTTTTCCCCTTTCTTTCTTTTCTATTTTTTTTTCACTTTCTTTCTTTTTCAGTTCATTTTCCTTTTTCTTCCTGTTTTTCATTTCGTTTTACGTTTTTTCATTTCATATTCCTTGTCATTTATGTGTGTTGTGGATATCGACTCGGAACGGCAAATCGGGGAGCCGAGTTCGAATTCCAGTTGAATTCCTTGCATTCACTTACGTACAAATACACTTGGGAAAAGTATTAATCCGTCTCTTCCCTCCAGTTATGGGTTATATAATACGACTGATTGGGTTCTATAGCCTTAGCTAGCAACCGGTCTACCGCTGAAAGCAATGGCAACCTACTACGGAATAATCCTCTTTTGAGACATGATCACCCAAAGTGTGTATCACATATGGCACTTGATTGACTGACTGAATATAATAGTTGAAAACATGATTAAGGCTTCTAATGAGCATAAAGTGGAGGATCGGTTTTCTATTGTTATGAAGTAATAAACTGATCCCCCACTTATTACTATTTAATAATATAATACATCCCTTCCTTCTCTAGCATTGAGTCAAATAATAGGACAGATTGGGTTCTGTAGCCTTGGTTGGCAACCTGTTTACGTAAAAAAGCAATGGCTACCTACTACGGAATAATCTTCTACCCAGTCAGTTATGTCACTTTCGAGACATGATCACCCAAAGCGTGGCAAATAACTGACTGACTGAATATAATATAATCCGTCTTTTCTCCCTTTAGTTATAGGTTAAATAGGAGGAAAGATTAGAGTCTATACCCTTGGTTGGCAACCAGTCAACCGCAGAAAGAAATGGCGACCTACGGCTGGAAAATATTTTGTCTAGTCAGTCATGGTTTGAAAGAGACATGATCGTCCAAGCGTATATCACGTATGTCACTTAAATGGCTGAGTGATACTCACTTTCTTCGGGATACCAAGCTAAAAAAATATCATCAAGACATACACGTTTTACATACAGTACTAGGTCAAGAACTATTTTTATCTTTTATGAGGCATATTGACAGAAAATAAATTTAATTAAAGTAATTTTATTTGATTTGCTCAACAAATGTTTTAACTAGAAAAAATACTTGTTGCAAAATAAATTTAATATTTAGTATAATAGCTTTTTGCTTTGATCACAGCCTTCATTCTGTCAGGCATTGACGTCACAAGCTTCTTCAATGTATCTAATGGTATCTCCTGCCAAGCAGCTTGTATTTGTTCCCAAAGTGTATCTTGCAAAATAACATTAGATTTATCAATTTTTCATCCTAAATATCCCATAGATGTTCAATAGAGTAGTTTTGAAATAACTTGTTTAATAGAAAATAGGAAAAATTAAATATAATTTCTTTTTAATACATTTCTTTTACACCTAGTTTTAAATAATCAATATTTATTAGCAATTTACTTGACTTTTCACCCTGTATTTGAATTTCAGGGTGGTTTTTAGGAAAATCACCCCTGTCCAAATACTTTTTCTCACTACTGATAGTGGGCAAAAGTGTTAGGACAGGTGTGATTTTAAACTTTATTTTGATGCCTCATAAAAGATAAAATAGTTCTTGTCCTAATACTTTTGTACAGTACTGTACATAAAACCTAGCGTAGAGTGAGTTTGTGAGAATGTATATATTCCCTTACAGCATGGGTTACCAAAATTTCCTCAAAGTAGATGACTATGGATCTTGTCAAGAGATATAATGATTGTGAACAAGTTATTACTGATTGGTTGATAATTATGTCGGAGATTTTTTCAAAAACTTTAACCATACATTCATTACCGACAAAGATTAATGCCTTTGAAATGTTACGCAAAATGAACTCGTTAATCATTACTCGAAAACGACATTCCCACCCTCATTTACACCTGCATTCACGACTATATAAAACTAGCAGTATAGCCCGGCGTTGCTCGGGTGTAATGAAAGCTTTAAAACTAATCCATGGTCCTGGAGATCAGACTCAGCCTAAAGAATATTTGAAATAATTAAATAATTGCGACAATTTACCAATCGCACCAAGTATATATATATATATATATATATATACTAGTAGTATAGCCCGGCGTTGCTTGGGTGTAATGAAAGCTTTAAAACTAATCCATGGTCCTGGAGCTCAGACTCTTTGGACGTTGGTACGAAAGACGAAAAAGCAATAGTTGTTTCCAGTTAAAGCGAAACCGTAGACTGAAAGAAAAATGAATGGATGTAAGTCAAATTTTGATTTCCTGGTATCGATATCAAATAAGTTTTTTTCGTCGTAAACTGAATTTTGATGGCTAAATAAGTCCTCTGAGTAAATGGTATCATGGCTGAGACTAAGAACTACAATTATACCTACTTAGAGCCAAACCCGAAGCAAAAACTAAAATAAAAGGGCTGAAGAAATAGACATACAGGCAGATAAACAGACACACACACAAACATCTTGCAATTTATATATATATATATATATATATATATATATATATATATATTATCGAATGTCTGCACGATTTTAAGAACTGCAACCGTGAAACTTCTGAATATCGTTTCTTATGTCTTTGTCTATGAGTGTATCAATTTGATTAAAATCAGACCACTCCTTCTATAACCTGATTTTTTCAATTATCGATTATCGATATTTATCTGGGGTACCTCGACACAAAACCTAGCTAAGAATACTCGCAGACGCTTATTGTACAACTGTGTAAATTGTCAAGAAAATCGGTTCAGCCGTTTCGGAGTCTATAGGTAACGGACACACACAGACACACATACACACACACAGACAAAGTTCCATTTATAAATAAGTTTAGATAAACCGTAACCTGGAAACTATATTAATGAATTAAACAAAAATATTTTATATTAATAAAGCCGTAAAAAATTTAAATTTGAGAAATTAAAGAAGTCACGGATTGCGGCCGAGGTGGAAGAGTTGGAGAAAGAAGTTCGAACTCCAGTCGAGTTAATTACACCGGCGTAACGTGGATTTCCTCTTTCTCTTCTATAAATACTTTCACGGCTTCTGCTCTGAAGAACTTAGCTCACTGGTCCCCACCCTGCAAGAATTTACTCGTCTAGCTAATAGGTCCCAACCTTTTACAGTGAAACCAATAAAATATAACCATAACTTCTACTCTGATAGCTTCTTTTCTCGCACTTCCCGCCTGTGGAATTCTTTTCAGTATTCTTGCTTCTTCTTAATTGTAAAATTAATTCCTATCTCTGTGATTTGCACCCTTTCTCTCATACTCTTTTTCTACATCTTCTCCACATCACACCAGTATTCTCATACTTCTCCTATCCACTCTCTGACACCCCTTATAACTTGTTCCTCTTTCTCATCACTCGCCTCCTATTTAACCCCCTGCAAACCAGTGGCAGTAAAACTGCCTGGCTCGGGGGAAAATGATTTAAAAAAAGAAACAACCTTTTCTTACATTCTTTGGAAAAGGTATGAATACAGCTTTTTTTATTATTATTATGCGTGCTTCTAAGGAGGCAACAATGACCTGCGACTCGGAAAAAGAAATCCGACAGCCGAGTTCGAATTCAGTCGAGTTTATTATCTTCTAATACCCCTGGGAAAGGCATGAATCCCACTTTTCCTTCTTTCTTGTTATGTGTGCTTATTAGGAGCTACGGTAGAGTAATGATTGTGGCCCTGATTGGAGAATCGCTGAGCAGTTTTCGAGTTCATTGCATTCAATTATGCGCTAATACCCTTGGGAAAGTTATCATTCCAACTCTTTCCTCATTCCATTAATTGGTAAAGAATGAATTCTATTGTCTTTAGTGAAAGAAAAATACTGACTTTAAAACAGTATTTAGCCCTGGTGAAGAACATACTTGCGCCTGTAATTAATGATCCCGACCACGGTCAAGAAATCTCTATTTTTGTGATCATTTCCAATTGTAAAACACGAAAACAAATTCCTACAACGCTATAGAGGATCAAATCGCAACAGCAAAGACAAACAAACTATTATTCCCTAATCTAAAACTGATAAACTTTATTTCAAACACAAAGTTTAGAAATAATTATATATATATATATATATATATATATATATATATATATATATATATATACCCATTTTATCGGAATAATGGACTCGCCTGATGCGTACATATAATCCTGCCGATACAGAGAACGGAAATTGTAGATTTACCTCTACTACTATGACACTGTCAGTCTCTGCCTTCGGGTGGAGAGAGATCTCTGCTTTCGAGCAGAGAGCACTAACCCAGTCATGGTTCCGCCGAAGGGTAGAATCACGACTCTGTAAAAATAGACAGATTTTTGCTCCGGCTATAAAGCCGGGAAGACCCATTACAAAATGACCTTGTGTCACATCTAACTTTGCGGGGGAAGGTTTGTAAATACCATTGTAGACTTGCCTTTACTACTATGACACTGTCAGCTTTCTGCCTTTCGGTAGAGAGCGCTCTCTGCTTCCGAGCCGAGAGCACTAACCCAACCATGGCTCCGCCGAAAGGTAGAGTCACGATTGGGTAACGATATTCGGATTATTCCTATTGTCCTCATCTTTGTTGCCATTTGTACCACGTTTCGGCCGTTATACGCTCCGGCCTTCTTCAGGTGATAGAATTTTCGAACCGAATCCTTTATTACAATTTTAGTCCGAAAAATGTAAATACTGTACAGACTCAGTTATTGAAGAGAAGTTAGACAGGATTTCTCCGGATAAGTCTAGAGTAAAATTTACGAAGAATTTATGGGCAAAGTATCTAGCTTTATCAACAGAGGATGATAACATCTTAAATTGATTAAAGATGGGAATAAAGATTTTGCACATATTTAATGTCCATGAAGAGAAATGTATAGGGTATTCTATTAAGTTAACAGTACATAAAAAGTGTTATTGGTGAAAATGTATTGATTTCACTATTGGATCATGTTATTTGAATCATGGTAATTATGGCCTGAATTGAATGCTATGGATAATGAAGATTTGGGCTTCTAACAGGATGGAGCCAAATGCCACACAGCCAATGCAACAATGGCTTTATTGAATAAGAAGTGCCTAGGCCGCATCATCTCTCGAAATAGTGATGTCAATTGGCCAACATTTATTGATTTCACTATTGGATCATGTTATTTGAATCATGGTAATTATGGCCTGGATTAAATGCTATGGATAACGAAGATTTGTAGTTCCGATAGGACGGCACCACATGCCACACAGACAATGCAACAATAGCTTTATTGAATAAGAAGTTCGCCGGTCGCATCATCTCTCGAAACAGTGATGTCAATTGACCACCATGATTGTGCTACCCGACGCCTTTAGGTTTCTTCCTTTGGGGTAATCTCAAAAGTAAGGTCCATGCCAATCAGCCAGCAACAATTCAATATCTGAGGGATGAGATAATAACATATTGGTGAGATCGAGGAGCAACTATGCAGAGACGTCATCAAAATATTTGACCAACGAGTGGGGATGTGCCGCCGAAGTTATGGCGGGCTTTTGGACGATATGATTTTTCACACATAATCGCTATGACGCAAATAACTTCATCCAAGAATGAAATCAGTAAAATTTCACCAATAAGTTTTATTTACTGTTAACTTCAATTTCGTCAATGGAACACCCTAAAGGCCCACGTGTGAAATTAATGGCAACAGAATTAAGAAAATATACCATCATATTTTATGGCATAAATGCAGTTCAGTAACAAAGTCTAAAGATCATTTGTTTATTATTTTTACTCATAACTCGAAAACTAATGTGATTTTTTAGGTTGTTTAGTTGCAGTTAGCAGCAATGACTGTCCATTTGTTTGTTAATTTTATTTATTTTCATACGCAGATGACCCTACAATATACTTCCGCTCCAGTAAGAAACCTGTCGTGGCGGACAGACATAATCTCGCTGCTGACCTTGAGCGGGATCTACACTCTGTGGTGAACTGGGGCAAGAAGTGGCTTGTCAACTTCAATTCATCTAAGACCAAGCTGTTGTCTGCCAACCATTACAGGCAACCTCTCCTGCCTCCCATAAGCATGGACCAAGTGATTCTCCCTGAGAGTAATACACTACGCCTCCTCGGACTTACCCTGTCCTCAGACCTCAAATGGAACCACTATATTGAATCCATAGCAAAATCTACTGCTAAGAAGATTGGGTCACTATGTCGATCCAGGATGTTTTTCCCACCTGAATCCATCCTGCATATATACAAGTCAACCATCCGTCCGTGCATGGAGTACTGCTGCCATTTATGGTCAGGTGCCCCTGCCGTTCTCCTCGGTGTTCTTGACAAGCTCCAAACGAGAGTCTGTAATGTGATAGGTACTGATCTGGCGACTCGACTGCAGCCACTTCCCCATCGTCGAAATGTGGCCTCCCTTTGTCTGTTCTATAAATATTTTCATGACTTCTGCTCGGACGAGCTTAAGTCACTGGTGCCTCCTCAACAGGTGTTTACTCGTGCAACCAGACTGGCAACTGGGTCCCACCCATTCACAGTCAGGTTAGCCAAATGCAGACGACAATTCTACTCCTGCAGCTTCTTCTCTCGCACTTCCCGCCTGTGGAACTCGCTCCCATATTCTTGCTTTCCTGACAGCTACAACCTCCAGATATTTAAATGCAATGTCAATACTCATCTACTAACCAGTGGACTCTAGCTCTCTACCCTCCCCTGTATAAACTTCCCTTTCTCTCCACCTATGTATCTGTCATCGCACCTGCTTTCTATTGTTCCTTTCTAACTGGTTTGTACTCCTCACTCTTTTCTAATTAATCTTTTTACATTTATGTAACCCCCTGCACATCAGTGGCGTTTCCGCCTTGCTCGGGGTGAAATGATTAAAAAAAAAAGTTAGGAAAATTTGATAGTAAGACCAACAGTTTAAATGTAATATTTGAAATACTTATTTTACCCAAGATACTTTGCTAAATCGTGACGTCAGTTTAATCAGGTGTTTTATTTTTTTCATGATAAAATTTCATTGAACCTCAAATGAGGGATCAGTTTTCTATTGCTATTAAGTAATAAACTCATCTCTCATAGAATTGCTATATATTAATGTATTAACTAAAACATTTATATTTAAAAACACACACAGGGAAACATACTAATATTATCAATAGACTTATTCGTATGTTGTGTCATATTTTATTACGTGTTAACCAGAATTAAATATGGGGAGGGTTAGTTTTCTGTTGTTATTAAGCAATAAAGTGATCCCCGACTTTAATTCAATGATCTGAAAAACAGTTAAATGTACACAAGTGGATACCATCTCTTAAAAGCTTGGGCTTTTAAAAATATCAATCTCAAATATGCCGTCATTTTTTACGGCATGGATAAATTGTGTATAGAATAATATTTTGAATCAGAGATGAGAGATCAACATTTGTAATCGCACGTCGATGGGATGCCAAGTGTTAACGATTGAAACAGTACACTATTTTGACTTCTCAGCATTAGAAGAAGTTTTTCGATAAGGTCGGGAGCCTTGGGATGATGATAACGGAAGAGAATAAATGATTCAGTTAGATGGTGGGGTGGGTAGATTGTGGTAGGTCGTTAGTGATGAACAAAAACAACAAAAAAATTACTGAGATAAGGCCCAATCGTTTAGGGCAAGTCTAAATTTCGATTTATGTAATCTTCATCCACCATCAAGACGATCATCACCGACCTTCCTCCATCCCTCACCCCCAACGTCCCACTACGAACACAGGCAATATTTTTCATCAAACCAGCAAGCGTAACATCGAGAACGTTTATTCAATGTCTTACTTCTAGAGTTCTGTAAAGAATTTTAAAAGAGGAAAATAAAAAAATTAAAAAAAAACGAAACTAAGGAAAATAACCAGCGTGAGAATAAAGTATAAGTATATAGAATTAACTATAACACCCCCACCCACCCGTATACCCCTTAAATACCCATAGCTCCCTCTCTCTCTGTACAGATATAGTTAAAAAAAAAAAAAGAAGAAAACTATACAGTAATATCCTGGAAGTGGAAAGAGCTAAAATGATTTTTTTTATCGTTTTCTCTTTAAGATATATGATTGCCTCTCCTTTGACTCTTCTTTCCTCCTTGCTCTCCAATTTTCCGGGGCTTTTAATTCGTTTGCAATTGTATTTCCGTTTCACGAGCTTCAGCCTTCATTTCTGCTCTTTCATTTGTTTCTGGATTTAATATTCCATTTCTTTCGTCATTTTCTCCTTTCAGTCTTTATTTTCTCGTTCATCCTGTTAGCCACGTGCAGATTTTTTTAATCTATTTATCTAGAGTCGTACAATGATAAGTACTATCCTTCTCATATATATATTCAAATATATATATATATATATATATATATAGTCACACTTCACGCACACATACGCACATAAAAGAAAAATCACACACACACAAACACATACACAGAAATATATGCATTCAAATATATATAACTCACATTTCACGCACACATACGCACATAAAGGAAAGATCACACCCATACACACATACATTAAAATACATATATATATATATATATATATACTCAATCTTCACGCACACATAAGCAAAATCACGCATACATTCAAATATATATATACTCACTCTTCACGCACACAAAGATACTCACATAAAGGAAACATCACACACATATATATACATTCAAATATTTATATATATATATACACACACTCCACGCACACATACACACATAAATGAAAAATCACACCCACACACATATATACATAGACATATATATATATTCACTCTTCCCGCACATAAAAAAACCACACACATATAGATATATACATTCAAATATTCTCCATTTGTAAACGAGGTATTACGCGACCTAGGTTTCTACCATGAGTGGTATCTTCAGGCGATTTGCAATAACTGATTTTACCGTTTACCGTTTACTTTTAAAACGCTTATGTAACGGTGTTTGTTTGTTTTTTTGTTTTTTTGAACGCTCACGTGGCAGGGAATTTTTGAACGCGCAATTTTTAAAATTCCAAAGTATTATGGCGTTTTCATCCATGGTTGTATGAACCTAATAGATTTTTTTTAGTAAGGTTACACTTTGTCATAATTTCCGTTCTTTCATTCAACAGTTTGCTTTTGTTTGGAAATAGCATAATCGATAGCTTTTCTTCTTGGCACAGTCTACATATTTTGCCATCGTTGTAAGGCTTGGCTGTTTTCATTATACTCCACGTTATGTCTGGGTCTTTTCCATATTTTGATTTTAATTTCCACACGTGGCTAGCTAATTTTGTACAGTTACTTAAGTTTTCTATTCTGAAGGTAGACCTGTGATTGAACCACCTTCAAATATATCTATACTTACTCTTCACGCACACAAACATACACACATGAAGGAAAAATCACACCCACACACACGCACACACACACACACACACACACACACACACACACATACACATATATATATATATATATATATATATATATATGTCATCCACATACAAACCTGTTTCTCTGTATCACAGCTCATCGTTTTGGCTAGACATCCACTTGCTTCAAGCCGGGATCGTAACTCGACCGATTTGGTGTCAGTCGTTGTCCCTACTCCCTAAGCCATGTGAGCACGGAAATTTTAGCGTGTTATATATATGCTGTGGATACACACGCCGATCACCAACAGAACTCAATTCATTACCGAAGAGTAACGCGTAAATAGCAGATGTGGTAACTTTCTAAAATTTTCCTTAAGAAAGCTTGCTAAGTAAGATCTGTAACCGTGTGGCGTCGGTAATATTCAAACTAAAAAAACTTTCAGAGTGTATTTTGGTAGTGGACAAATTCCTGTTCGAATAAATCTTTAGTTCGCATGTCTAATACTGAATTAAGTGCATTGACAAAAGGTTGATTTGTACAAAATACTTTCATTATCAGACTGACAATTGTTTTATATACACGCACAAACGCATACGCACACGCGTATGTAAATATATAGACACATGACCGAGTTTTTAGAACATTTTCATTCCGGGATCGAATCGCACTATAATCGATTTGTTACGAAGGTGGATTCTTATTATTATCGATATGGGGTACGACACATTTGGAAAAGTATACCATGGCTTGGCCCAAACTTTTTGAGGGAAATTGGGTAGTTCGAACGATTTTGGGGCACGTGACTCAGGGTCTGATTGTAGTGGCCTTGTTTAGACTTTTAATCAGGGTAGATAATGCGCTCCTCGCCATAGATAGATAGATAGATAGATAGATAGATAGATAGATAGATAGATAGATAGATGAGATATGAACAAACTAGATAGATAGATAGATAGATAGATAGATAGATAGATAGATAATGAAAAGACTGAGATAGATAGATAGATAGATAGATAGATAGATAGATAGATAGATAGATAGATATGAACAAACTGAGATAGATAGATAGATAGATAGATAGATAGATAGATAGATAGATATGAACAAACTGAGATAGATAGATAGATAGATAGATAGATAGATAGATAGATAGATATGAACAAACTGAGATAGATAGATAGATAGATAGATAGATAGATAGATAGATATGAACAAACTGAGATAGATAGATAGATAGATAGATAGATAGATAGATAGATAGATAGATAGATATGAACAAACTGAGATAGATAGATAGATAGATAGATAGATAGATAGATAGATAGATAGATATGAACAAACTGAGATAGATAGATAGATAGATAGATAGATATGAACAAACTGAGATAGATAGATAGATAGATAGATAGATAGATAGATAGATAGATAGATATGAACAAACTGAGATAGATAGATAGATAGATAGATAGATAGACATGAACAAACTGAGATAGATAGATAGATAGATAGATAGATAGATAGATAGATAGATATGAACAAACTGAGATAGATAGATAGATAGATAGATAGATAGATAGATAGATAGATATGAACAAACTGAGATAGATAGATAGATAGATAGATAGATATGAACAAACTGAGATAGATAGATAGATAGATAGATAGATATGAACAAACTGAGATAGATAGATAGATAGATAGATAGATAGATAGATAGATATGAACAAACTGAGATAGATAGATAGATAGATAGATAGATAGATAGATAGATAGGTAGATAGATATGAACAAACTGAGATAGATAGATAGATAGATAGATAGATAGATAGATAGATAGATAGATAGATAGATAGATATGAACAAACTGAGATAGATAGATAGATAGATAGATAGATAGATAGATAGATAGATAGATAGATATGAACAAACTGAGATAGATAGATAGATAGATAGATAGATAGATAGATAGATATGAACAAACTGAGATAGATAGATAGATAGATAGATAGATAGATAGATATGAACAAACTGAGATAGATAGATAGATAGATAGATAGATTTTAACAGACATAGATAGATAGATAGATAGATAGATATGAACAAACTGAGATAGATAGATAGATAGATAGATAGATAGATAGATAGATAGATAGATAGATATGAACAAACTGAGATAGATAGATAGATAGATAGATAGATAGATAGATATGAACAAACTGAGATAGATAGATAGATAGATATGAACAAACTGAGATAGATAGATAGATAGATAGATAGATAGATAGATATGAACAAACTGAGATAGATAGATAGATAGATAGATAGATAGATATGAACAAACTGAGATAGATAGATAGATAGATAGATAGATAGATAGATAGATATGAACAAACTGAGATAGATAGATAGATAGATAGATAGATAGATAGATAGATATGAACAAACTGAGATAGATAGATAGATAGATAGATAGATAGATTTGAATAGACATAGATAGATAGATAGATAGATAGATAGATAGATAGATAGATAGATAGATAGATATGAACAAACTGAGATAGATAGATAGATAGATAGATAGATAGATAGATAGATATGAACAAACTGAGATAGATAGATAGATAGATAGATAGATAGATAGATAGATAGATATGAACAAACTGAGATAGATAGATAGATAGATAGATAGATTTTAACAGACATAGATAGATAGATAGATAGATAGATATGAACAAACTGAGATAGATAGATAGATAGATAGATAGATAGATAGATAGATAGATAGATATGAACAAACTGAGATAGATAGATAGATAGATAGATAGATAGATAGATAGATATGAACAAACTGAGATAGATAGATAGATAGATATGAACAAACTGGGATAGATAGATAGATAGATAGATAGATATGAAACAAACTGAGATAGATAGATAGATAGATAGATAGATAGATAGATATGAACAAACTGAGATAGATAGATAGATAGATAGATAGATAGATAGATAGATAGATAGATATGTACAAACTGAGATAGATAGATAGATAGATAGATAGATAGATAGATATGAACAAACTGAGATAGATAGATAGATAGATAGATAGATAGATTTTAACAGACATAGATAGATAGATAGATAGATAGATAGATAGATAGATAGATAGATATGAACAAACTGAGATAGATAGATAGATAGATAGATAGATAGATAGATAGATAGATATGAACAAACTGAGATAGAAAGATAAAGATAGATAGATAGATAGATAGATAGATATGAACAAACTGAGATAGATAGATAGATAGATAGATAGATAGATAGATAGATATGAACAAACTGAGATAGATAGATAGATAGATAGATAGATAGATATAGATAGATAGATAATGAACAAACTGAGATAGATAGATAGATAGATAGATAGATAGATAGATAGATAGATAGATATGAACAAACTGAGATAGATAGATAGATAGATAGATAGATAGATAGATAGATAGATAGATAGATAATGAACAGACCGAGATAGATAGATAGATAGATAGATAGATAGATAGATAGATAGATAGATAGATGAACAGTGATAGGAACAGACTGAGAAATGAATCTACCAATAGACAACGATCCTGCTTTAGCCCGGGGGCCAATTTACTGATGATGAGAGTGAAGCTCTGCTGATTACATATTCAACGTCTTCTACCAATTGTCCCAAGAAATAAGGTCAGTCATTTAAGATGTATACGTGATATGCTCTTGGACGATCATGTCACAAAAGATATATGACTGACTGGGCGCAAGATTTTCTCGCATTAAATTGCTATTACTTTTTGCGGTTGTCTGATTGCCAACCAAATCTATAGAATCTAAATTGTCCTGCTATTTAGCCCATAGATGGAGAGAGACGTGACGGATTAATATCTTTTCCAAGAATATTTGTGTGTAAGTGAATGCAACGAATTCAACTTGACTGGGAATAAACATCTGCCTTTGGAATGAAACAAGTGATTGCACATATTCTGATTCCATCATTAAAATTCAAGACATGAAATTAGGAAATACTAAACACTCGTGGAATGTGGATCAGTGTAGCAAATTTAGTACAGAAGAAAAAAAAAACTTAAAATATAATAGGCTGCACCAAAGGTAGTTTTTCCCAACACTGCACATTGATTCAAAACCAAAACATATTTTTAATTCCCTCGTCCGATCGAGACACTCATATGGATATCACACATGAAGCCAAACCCGTTCAGATATATCTAAACTGTCAGCGGCATACAAACGCTTTCTAAGATCAGTGGTTAAAAATGGCTTCCAGTTGAGTGATTGTCTTGACTAAGATTATCATTCACTGAACATTACGGACCTGGCGACATATATTCTCAAAAAGCTATACGTAATAACAGACACCGCATAACTTTAGACCTTCCAACAGTAGCAATAAGAAAAATGTATAGTATGTTACTCCGAGACAAAATAATGACACAATCAAGATTCAAATAAAAGGTTTTTGGAAAGAAACCCCCATCAATATAAGAAAGAGCAATAACAGCTACTGGATTTGAGAAATATATTTTCCTGAAATTCCACACTACTTCAAACAAAAGGTTAGGGAAGAAACCCCCATCAATACTGGAAAGAACAAAAACAGCTACTGGACTTGAGAAATATATTTTCCTGAAATTCCACACCACTTCACATAAAAAGTTAGGAAGAAAAACCCCATCATTACTGGAAAGAGCAATAACAGTTACTGGACCTGAGAATCATATTTTCCTGAACTTCCACACCACTCCAAATAAAAGGTTAGGAAGGAAACCCCCATCGTTACTGGAAAAAGAAATAACAGTTACTGGACTTAAGAAACATATTTTCCTAAAATTCCACACTACTTCAAATAAAAGGTTAGGAAGGAAACCCCCATCAATACTGGAAAGAGCAGTAATAGCTACTAAACCTGCGAAACATGTTTTCCTGAAAATTGTATTAAGAGAAAGTTATTTTATAAATTTCAACCGAAAGCAGTATTGGCTGCTCTGTCAATGAATGCTAAATGTTTCCTTGGGAGGAAACGGTTAATATTTTCATTAGCATTACACTTTTAAACTTAAGAGACACTTATGCTCTACCAACAATTTTAATTAGAGTAAATAATTAAAAACGGATGTGTTTTTTGTTTTTAATTTTATTCTAGTTTCTGAACTTAAAACGTTCGTACGTATCTTGTCGTATTTGTGGATATGTCGTAGGTTTTATGATTTTCCTCTTGATCTTGACTTTCCAATCCCTTTCCAACCACCATAACGTAGCTTCTCTCTGCCTTTTCTATAAATATTTTCATGGTAATTGTTCTAATCATCTTTCTTGTTTTGTATGCAGATATGGATGTTGGATGTGCGTTTTGGTACGGTGGATATCGACTCGGAACGAGAAATCGGGTTCGAATTCCAGTTAAATTCCTCGAATTCACTTACGCACAAATACCATTGGGAAAGGTATTAATAAGTCTCTTCCCTCCACTAATGGGTTAAATAACAGGACAGAGTGGATTCTATAGCCTCGGCTGGCAACCAGTTTACTGTAGAAAGCAATGGCAACCTACTACGGGATAATCTTCCACCCAGTCAGTCATGTCTTTTTCGAAACATGATCGCTCAAGGCGTGTCTCCGTATGGCACTTAACTGACTCAATATAATAGTTGGAAACATGATTAAGGCTTCTACTAGGTATAAAATGGGGGACCAGTTTTATATTGTTATGAAGTAATAAACTGATCATCCACTAATTACTACTTATTCATATAATACATATCTTCTCAGTCTAGCTATGAATTAAATAATAAGACAGATTTGGTTCTATAGCCTTGGTTGGCAACCAGTCTACCGTAGAAAGCAATGGCAACCTATTGCAGGATAATCTTCTGCCCAGTTAGTCATGTCTTATTCGAAACATGATCGCTAAAACGTGTATCATGTATGGCACTTAACTGACTGACTGAATATAATAGTCGAAAACATGATTAAGGCTTCTACTGGGCATAAAGTGGGGGATCAGTTTTATATTTTTATGAAGTAATAAATTGATCCCTGACTAATTACTACTTAATAATATTATACACTTCTTTCCCCTCTAGCTATGAGTCAAATAATAGGACAGACTGTGTTTTATAGCCTTGGCTGGCAACCAGTCTACCGCAGAAAGCAATGGCAATCTACTGCGGGATAATGTTCTGCCCAGTCAGTCATGTTTCTTTCGCGACATGATCGCCCAAAACGTGTATCACGTATGACACTTAACTGACTGATGTAGACTTGTGTGTTGTGGCGTAAAGGTTTACTTCTTCAGCTGGGAACTGTCTTTGGCAGGCGGCGATTTTTCTATGGTTGGCACCCAACTGCGTGGCAATTATATCTCTGTCATTACGTCTCTGGGCCGGGAATTCGAACTCACTGCCACTCGAACTCGAACTGAAACTTTGTGTGCAAAATCTCTTCGTGTCTGTCTTTAACTCTGGTTGGCCAGCATCAGGCCTCTCTACAGTTGGCACCCAACGGCGTGGCGTTTTTCTGTCTCTTTACATCTTCAGCCAGGAGCTCTATGGGAGGCAGCAGGCCCTGTGAGTGGCGCTCAACAGCGTGGGGCCTATCTCTGTCGTTAGATCTCTGGGCCTGGAACTCGAACTCCAACTCCAACTAATTTTGGTCCCTCGGGACCCTGTATTCATGCCCATGCCATGGTGTGGGGCTGACGGACGCTGGGTGTCTAACCACTCATCTCGGCAACCAATAGAATGCTGAGGTTAGATGCTACTCTTTGTTGCCTTCGGTTCATCCAATGGGATTAGTCTTATTTCCATGACGTCAACTGCTGGTCGTCTCTCCCTTTCGCTGGTTCACAGGACCAACAAGATTCCTCTCTGTCTTATGACGTCATCCTATCATACCCCTATTCTGGGCTAGACTTATCCGGCGAATTTTTTTCTTACGAAGCAATTTTGGGGATTTTTTTAATCAATCACTATTAACCTTTTGAACTATGTCTCTTCATTGTTTTGCCCAAAAGAACTAGACAAACAGACAGGCGAGTCTGATTGACATTGTCACTTAGATAAGAATTTCCGCATCTACATTTCCAATATCTATTTTCAAGTCACATATATTTTCAGATGACAGAAAAAATGTTGTTATCTTTCTTTTTCTTTTCTTTTTAATGTCCGGCTAGCCAGGCGATTCTCCATTTCCTTTCTTATCACCTTGGCGGGTGACTGAAGTTTCGTCTAGGGCCATGTGGATTTTATATTTGAATCAAATTACCAATGTCCAGCGAAAATAACAATTGAATTTTTTCTCTTCTTTTTATCTTCTCTCTCTCTCTCTCTCTCTCTCTCTCTCTCTCCTCCTCCTCCTCCTCCTCCTCCTCCTTTCAGGTTTAGAATAACAACAGAGAAACAAAACTTGTTACCTTTCATGGGAGGACCAATTCGTTTGAATTCCAATGTCTATTGTTCTTGTATTTTATGAGAATAAAAACAAATTTATTTCTCTTTTTCCTTCCCCTTCTTTCTCTTTTTCCTTCCTCTTCTTTCTCTTTTTCCTTCCTCTTCTTTCTCTTTTTCCTTCCTCTTCTTTCTCTTTCTCCTTCCTCTTCTTTCTCTTTCTCCTTCCTCTTCTTTCTCTTTTTCGTTCCTCTTCTTTCTCTTTTTCCTTCCTCTTCTTTCTCTTTTTCCTTCCTCTTCTTTCTCTTTCTCCCTCTCAGGTTTAGAATAACAACAAGGAAAACAAAACTTGTTGCCTTTTGTTTCTTTTCCTTCGCTCATATTCGGAGAATAAAAAAAATTCTTTTAGTACGTTTTCTTCTGATCTATAAAAGTAATTAAAAGGTTTCCCAATTATAGTTAAGAATTAATTAATAAAATTAATTACCTTCCTTCTGCTAAATAATGTTACAATTGTATACGAAAATATTTAAGTTCGAAATAACCAACAAAAGGTTGATAATCTTTAAAAACAAAAAATTATGCAACCTTTACAGACATAACAAGAAGTCCGACTATGAATTGTCAATAATTGATATAATCTTAATAATCAACCCAAAGCTTTGCACAATGATATATCTCACATTGCATTTCGATATTCGACCTCGTTGCTGGGCAATGAAAACTGGGAAAGGACCCGCTGCATGCTAACAAGCTAACGACGAAATACAATTGTCAAATCAAAAAATACGGATGCGAATCCTGTTTTCTATAATATGTGTATATTTAATTCAGGACTTTGCCTGCTGTAGGGGTAGGTAGGTAGGTAGGTAGATAGGTAGGTAGGTAGGTAGGTAGGTAGGTAAGTACTTGGAATACCCTCTGACCTTTATTTGGGACATCGTTTGGTAGGGGTCAGTACTAAGTAACCATCACTTTAGTACCATAGTCCGAAAGAACATTCCAATGAATATATTGTCCTGGACTGTTATGTCTTCTAATGTATTCTTTCTCAACAACATCAGGGCGCAATGATAATATGTGGTCAACGGTTTCATCAAATTATTGGCATATGTGACACAAGATTTGAGGCATTTCTGTTGATTATGTATGGACCGGACCGAGCATGAGAGCAGTGATGTGGATATGGATTGGATGGAAACGCAAAGGAAACTAATACTTAACATCAGGAAAATACAGCTGAAGTTCCTGGGACATGCAATGAGGAAGGAGGGCTTGAAGAATCTGATACACAAAGGTCAGATAGCGGATGGAAACGAAAAATAAACTAATACTTAACATCAAGAAAATACAGCTGAAGTTCCTGGGACATGTAATGAGGAAGGAGGGCTTGAAGAATCTGATACACAAAGGTCAGATAGAAGATGGAAACGAAGAGAGAAATGATACTTAACATCAGGAAAAGACAGCTGAAGTTCCTGGGACATGTAATGTGGAAGGAGCGCTTGGAGAATCTGATACACACAGGTCAGATAGAAGATGGAAACGAAAAGAGAAATGATGCTTAACATCAGAGAAAGGGTGTTAAGAGCTACAAGGGATAGGGAGATGTGGAGAGCTATAATCGCTTAGGTCCTCAAGGGACACGACACATAAAAGAAGAAAGAATAAGTCGGAAGAGACTGGTTTTGTGTTGACATAATAAGGCATTTTGGTTGCAGTCAGTCAGATAAGTAACATACCTGATAAACGCTTAGGCGATCATGTCTCAAAAGAGACATGACTGACTGGGTAGAAGGTTTTCTCGAAGTAGGTTGCCAGTACTTTCAGCGATAGAAACCAACCAAGGTTATAGGACCCAATCTGTTTTGCTATTTAACCCATAGCTGGAGGAAGAAGCAACGGATACATAACTTTCCCAAGGATATATGCGTGTATGTGAATTCAACTGGAATTCGAACTCCGTTTTCGGATTCCTCGTTCGGAGTCGATATCGACTGCACCATAACGCACACACATAGTGTTGTGGAAAGAGTCAGAATCGAACTGACTAGACTAGCATTCGATCCTAAACTTCTATTTTTGTTTTTAATCATTGCACCCCGAGCAAGACATTCCACGGCCACCATTGCGCAGGGCGTTACATAGGGGAAGGGGCTGAGAGAGAGAGATTGGATATAGGAAATGTCAGAAAGAGGTATATACGAAGTATGTTTGAGAGAATGGGTGCAAGTTAGTGTGTTAGGAGGTGTCTATTGACATTACATTTAAATTCCTGGAGATTGTAGCTGTCGGGGAAGCAAGTATGCGGAAGGGAATTCCACAGGCGGGAAGTGCGAGAAAAGAAGCTGCTGGAGTAGAAATTGCGGTTACATTTTATCGGTTTCACTGTAAAAGAGTGGGACCTAGTTGCTAATCTAAACTTATTTATAAATGGAACTTTGTCTCTGTGTGTGTGTGTGTGTGTGTGTGTGTGTGTGTGTGTGTGTGTATCCGTTACCTAAAAACTCCGAAACCGCTGAACCGATTTTCTTAAAAATTTACACAGTTGTGCTATAAGCGTCTGCGAGTGTTCTTAGCTAGGTTTTGTGTCGAGGTACACATAATAAATATCGAAAATCAATAATCAAATAAATCGGGTTATAGAAGGAGTGGTGCGATTTTAATCAATTTTGATACACCCATAGACAAATACATAAGAAACGATATTCAGAAGTTTCAAAGGTGCAGTTCTTACAATAGTGCAGAAAATCGTTAATATATATATATATATATAAGGCAAGATATTTGTGTGTGTGTGTGTGTGTGTGTGAGCGTGTGTGTGTGTGTGTGTGTGTGTGTGTGTGTGTGTGTGTGTGTGTTTATCTGTCTGTATGTCCTTTATATAAATCCACAATTTTAATCCAATTCTAACCAAACTTCACACAAATATTCTTTTGGCTGAGTCTGAGCTCCAGGACCATGGATTAGTTTTAAACCTTACATTACATCCAAGCAGTGCCGGGCTATACTGTTTATATATATATATGTATATATATATATATATATATATATATATATATATATATACTAGGTGTGATTGGTAAATTGTCGCAATTAATTTGTTATTTCAAATGTTCTTTAGGCTGAGTGGACCATGGATTAGTTTTAAACCTTTCATTACATCCAAGCAATGCCAGGCTATACTGTCTATATATATATATATATATATATATATATATATATATATATATATATATATATATATATTAGGTGCAATTGGTAAATTGTTGCAATTAATTTATTATTTCAATATATAATAAAAACTCGAACTATGTTAGGCGCTCATTTCAATAAATTCATTTTTAATCATGGCACTTACTATGATACAGGGATTGTTTTAAATATATATTTTTTTGTTTTACATGTCCATACTTGACTTAATTTAATATGACAAAAAAAGTCGAATTATGTATGGTTCCGCTTTTAATTCCTTAGATTTTTCTCGTCTTTTATTTTGCCTTGTTTCTTTGCATCAGTTATGCTTTCTCGATCAATTTCACTGCCTTGATAAGACTCGACATATAATGAAGGAGTGAAAGAAAAGCAACAGCCAGGCACGAAGTGAGGGCAAATAAAGAGACGACAGCAATCGCTTCTGTCGAAAGGAACGCAGTATAACGACCAAAAAAATAAAAAATGGCGCCAATTCAGGTTGGAATTCGCTCTAAGACGGCCTCCAGGGAAATAACGCTTGTTAGAGAACAATGACGAGAATTCAAAGACAACGAACGGGGAAATTAATAAAAGGAAGAATGGGCGGAAAGAAGGAAAATAACGTCAAAAAGATAGATAGATAGATAGATAGATAGATAGATAGATAGATAGATAGATAGATAGATAATGAACGGACTGTGATAGATAGATAGATAGATAGATAGATAGATAGATAGATAGATAGATAGATAGATAGATTCAGTTTCAGATAGATAGATTCAGATTCAGTTTCATTCTCTCTATCTGGTCTCAAGATTGGTATATAGAATTGGAGACCTGAATTATTATTTGAAACATTCTAGTCGTTAAACACGGAATTGAGTTCACATATTTGTTAGCCGAAATCTACCTACCTGCTCAATTAGATACTGTATTTATATTATTCGGACTATTGTCCTCATCTTTGTTGTCATTTGTACGACGTTTAATAATAGATCATTCTATTTGTCTATATTTCTGAAATGAGGTAGTATTTACAGTATTTACATTATTCGGACTATTGTCCTCATCTTTGTTGCCATTTGTACGACGTTTAATAACAGATCATTCTATTTGTCTATATTTCTGAGATGAGGTAGTATTTACAGTATTTACATTATTCGGACTATTGTCCTCATCTTTGTTGCCATTTGTACGACGTTTAATAATAGATCATTCTATTTGTCTATATTTCTGAGATGAGGTAGTATTTACAGTATTTACATTATTCGGACTATTTTTCTCGTCTTTGTTGCCATTTGTACGACGTTTAATAATAGATCATTCTATTTGTCTATATTTCTGAAATGAGGTAGTATTTACAGTATTTACATTATTTGGACTATTGTTCTCATCCTTTTTTCCATTTGTACGACGTTTAAGAATAGATCATTCTATTTGTCTATATTTCTGAGATGAGGTAGTATTTACAGTATTTACATTATTCGGACTATTGTCCTCATCTTTGTTGCCATTTGTACGACGTTTAATAATAGATCATTCTATTTGTCTATATTTCTGAGATGAGGTAGTATTTACAGTATTTACATTATTCGGACTATTGTCCTCATCTTTGTTGCCATTTGTACGACGTTTAATAACAGATCATTCTATTTGTCTATATTTCTGAGATGAGGTAGTATTTACAGTATTTACATTATTCGGACTATTGTCCTCATCTTTGTTGCCATTTGTACGACGTTTAATAATAGATCATTCTATTTGTCTATATTTCTGAGATGAGGTAGTATTTACAGTATTTACATTATTCGGACTATTGTCCTCATCTTTGTTGCCATTTGTACGACGTTTAATAACAGATCATTCTATTTGTCTATATTTCTGAGATGAGGTAGTATTTACAGTATTTACATTATTCGGACTATTGTCCTCATCTTTGTTGCCATTTGTACGACGTTTAAGAATAGATCATTCTATTTGTCTATATTTCTGAGATGAGGTAGTATTTACAGTATTTACATTATTCGGACTATTGTCCTCATCTTTGTTGCCATTTGTACGACGTTTAATAACAGATCATTCTATTTGTCTATATTTCTGAGATGAGGTAGTATTTACAGTATTTACATTATTCGGACTATTGTCCTCATCTTTGTTGCCATTTTACAACTTTTTGGCCGTTGTACGCTCCGGCCTTCTTCAGGTGCTAGGAATTTCGGACCGAACCCTTTATTACAATCACTGGGGTTTATGGTCTTCGTTCCTTGCGTAGTGAGGTAAGGCTACAAGAACATTGCAAGGCCATAACAAGGAGGGATAGAAAAATTTGGCGTAGCTGACCACATATGGAAGGAGAAAAGTGATCAGCGCCTACTATGGGATGAAGTTGAAATAATATATAGAGAACGCCACTAGAAACTACGTAAACTTAAGGAATCAGCACATATGCTAGGCTTCAAAAATCTCCTAAACCGACAAGGCATAGAGATGTGCACTGTATGATAACCAGTAATACGCAGTGCCAGATAAAATCATTAGTTTCAAAAATTGCAATATGAGCTCTGATAAATAATACTAGTGAAAACCATTATCATCAAAAAATCGCCATATGAACTCATGTAAAAAAAATTACTGAGCAATAGGTTTATAAGCCCCCAAAATTCAGTTTTCACATGGCCCAATGGGTATAGACTTTGGTTAGTTCCTGTGAGTTGAACCAAAGAATTGTGAGTTCAATACCTCGTGAACAAATAACTTGCAGGGTTACAGGGAGATAACTCATGGCTACCAGAAGAGGATCTACTGCTCAAGGAATGAAGATCATATATCCCAGTGATTGTAAAATTCGAAATTCCTATCACCTGAAGAAAGACGGACCTGCCGAATCGTCGTGGCAACGAAGATGAGGACAATAGTCCGAATAATGCAAATATTGGTAGAGAAATTAACAAGCCAGTGTTAGTTGATAGAAATGAAGAAATAAAATTGATTCAAAAACTGAAACGAATGAAGCAGACGACGATGAAGCGCCAGACAATACAGCAAAAAAATCCAAAAAAAAATCACGGCAACCCACATTCGCACCCTCTCACTTTCTCTCTGGGGCTGTTTTCTTTATCTCTCCTCTTTCTTCACCTACGCGCCGGACATGGACTTTATGCAAATTTTGATTTTATGCAAATTCTAAATAGATAGATAGATAGATAGATAGATAGATAGATAGATAGATTTGAAGAGACTGACAGATAGATAGATAGATAGATAGATAGATAGATAGATAGATAGATAGATACATAGATAGATAGATAGATAGATAGATAATGAAGAGAATAAGATAGATAGATAGATAGATAGATAGATAGATAGATAGATAGATAGATAGATAGATAGATAGGAACAAGATATTACTACTATTTTGTTGATACACTTAGCGAAAACATGGACTTTATGCAAATTTTGATTTTATGCAAATTCTAAATAGATAGATAGATAGATAGATAGATAGATAGATAGATATGAAGAAACTGACATAGATAGATAGATAGATAGATAGATAGATAGATAGATAGATAGATAGATAAATAAATAGATATAAGCAGACTGAGATAGATAGATAGATAGATAGATAGATAGATAGATAGATAGATAGATAGATAGATATTTTTGATTTAATGCAAATTCCAAATTTCGCTAAAGCAAACAAGCTCTTAATTCTTTAAACTTTTCACTACACTCTTAGAAGATTTCATATCTACATTTTGATACGCTGTTTCATGAATAAATTTTCATTTATTTACATAAACGATATGATTTAGATTTTTTCAACATTCTAAACTGGAGAAAATTGGTGGGCAGTTCGGTTATGTTTGGTGCAAGGCTAAACGAGCTCTTTACTTCATTTCCAAGGATTTTCAGGGCCACGAACCTACACTTGGATGTCTTCTAGTGAGCTTTCAGCTGAAATCATTTGTACTCATCTTAGAAATGAAATGGTAAATTATTTCTTAATATAGAGAATATTTTTACTAATCTGAATTAGCTTATTAGAATTCAAAAGATATCTTTCGTTGTCAGTAGGACGGGTGTGTGCATCTTTCTACCGGCATTTATATCAGTTAGTCAATTAAGTGCCATACGTGATACACACTTTGGGCCATCATATCTCAAAAGAGACATGACTGACTGGGCAGAAGATTATCCCGCAGTAGGTTACCATTACTTCCTGCGGTAAACTGGTTGCCAGCCAAGGCTATAGAACCCAATCTGTTCTGTTATTTGACTCATATCTAAAGGAGGAAGAGATGTATTATATTATTAAGTATTAATTAGTGGGAGATCAGTTTATTACTGCATAACAATACAAATCTGATCCCCCACTTTATGCCCAGAAGAAGCCTTAATCATGCTTCCAACTATTATATTCAGTCAGTCAGTTAAGTGCCATACGTGATACAGGCTTTGGGCGATCATGTCTCGAAAGTCACAGGAGATTATAGGGCAGCAGATTATCCCGTATTAGGTTGCCATTGCTTTCTGCGGTAGACTGGTTGCCAACGAAGGCTATAGAGCCCAATTTGTCCCATAACTAGAGGGAAAAGACTGATTAATACCTTTCCCAAGGGTATATGTGGGTAAGTGAATGCAAGGAATTCAGCTGGAATTCGAACTCGGCTCCCCCGATTTGGCGTTCCGCGTCGATATCCACTGTACCACAACGCACATACATTTACAAATTAAATTAAGCACACTTGACTATTCAAGGATACAGAATTTTCGTGGAGTTTGACATCATTCTATGGTTTTCTTGACAGAGGAGATAAGAAAATCTTGAACAGTTATCAAGGCAATGTTTTTATAATCGTTTCATCCCAAGCAAGGCGGTATTACCACTGGTGTGCAGGGGGCTACATGAGAGGAGAGAGAAGAGAAAGAGGAACAAGTTGCAGGGGTTGTCGAAGAATGGATGAGAGAAAATGAAAACAAAAACCAAAACACAAAACACATTTGTAGTTGAAATGAGGAAAGGCTGCTTAGATAATGTGATACTCACAAGACATTTAACTCAAAAGGAGACAGAGAGGAACTAAGAATGTCCTACCTAACGATCTTGCATCGTTCCAGCTAGACAGCCATTCCCACCTGTTAATATGTACATGTATTTTAAATTTTCTTAAATCGTTTCACTCCCAAGCAAGGCAGTACTGCTACTGGTGCAGAGAGGGCTACATTAGAGAAGAGAGAAGAGAAAGAGGAACAAGTTGCAGGGGTTGTCGAAGAACGGATAAGAGAACAATGGGAATATTGGTTTGAAGAAAGTTGCGTGAGAGTAGAACGAAAAGAAAGAAAACCAATAGACAGAGAGTATCGGGAAAAAACATGAGAACAAGATGGGAATAAAGGAGATAGAAGATGGTAATTGATGTTGCACTTAAACTTTGGGAGATTGCAGCTATCATGGAAGCAAATATACGGAAAGAACTAGTCTAGTAATTCAAGTAAATTCGTGTATAGGGAGAAACAGGGCGCATAACTTTGAAAATAATTGTAGAATTATTTGAATTTTAATGCTTCCAAAACAAATTTGCTATCTCTTAACTACAACAGACAATCTCTCCTACCGCCCATTAGCATGGATCAGGCTAATCTCCCTGAAAGCAAAACACTGCGTCTCCTTGGCCTAACACTCTCAGTGGACCTCAAGTGCAATGACTACATAGAATCCATAGCTAAATCCGCTGCTAAGAAGGTCGATTCACTGTGCAGGGCCAGGAAGTTCTTTCCGTCTGAATCCATCCTGCACATATACAAATCTACCATCCGCCCGTGCATTGAATACTGCTGCCACATCTGGTCGTGTGTCCCTGCTATTCACCGCAGGGTAATTGACAGAATCCAACGGAGAATCTGTAAAGTGATCGATCCCGACTTGGAGGCTCGTATCTGAGGCATTTTCTCACCGGCATAATGTGGATTCCCTATGTCTATTCTACAAATCCTTTCATGGCTTCTGCTCAGATGAGCTGAGCTCACTAGTTCCCCTTACATATAAATTCTGATCTACATTAACGATCTCCCCGATGCTATAAGATCCCAATTAGGTATTTACGCCGATGACACCACAGTTTACTCTGGTGTGGGCGACAAAGCGAACCTCGCAGCCGAGCTTGAGAAGGACTTCCAATCCGTAGTGGACATGGGTAAGAAATGGCTCGTAAATTTTAATGCTTCTAAAACGAAGCTTCTATCAATTAACCATCATAGACAATCGCACCTACCTCCCATTAGCATGGAACAGTCTTGCCTCCCAGAGAGTAAAACACTACGCCTCCTTGGCCACACACTCTCAGCGGACCTCAAGTGGAATAACTATATCAAATTCATTGCTAAATCCGCCGCTATGAAAATCGGTTCTGTCCAGGGTCCCGAAGTTTTTTCCCGTCTGAATCCAACCTGCACGTATATAAATCTACCATCCGCCCGTGTATTGAATACTGCTGCTACATCTGGTCGGGTGCCTCTGCTATTCTCCTTGGGGTTCTTGACAAAATCCAACGTAAAATCTGCAATGTGATCGATTCTGACTTGGTAGCTCAGCTGCAGTCAATTTCTCAGCGGCGTAATGTGGATTCCCTATGTCTATTCTACAAATACTTTAACGGCTTCTGCTCAAAGGTGTTCTCTCTGCATAAATTAAGTCATGCTACTAGACTAGCAACGGTATTTACCAACCTTCCCACGCAAGGTTAGATGTGACACAAGGTCATTTTATATTGGGTCTTCCCGGCCATATAGCCGGGCCAAAAAATGTCTGTCTATTATTACCGAGTCGTGATTCTACCCTTCGGCGGAACCTCAACTGGGTTAGTGCTCTCTGCTCGGAAGCAGAGAGCGCCCTCTACCCGGTGGCAGAGGCTGACAGTGTCATAGTAGTTGTGGTAAATCCGAGACCTACAACTCTACAACTAGGCTAGCAACTAGGTCCCACTCTTTTACAGTGAAACCAATAAATGTAACCGCAATTTCTACTCCATCAGCTTCTTTTCTCGCAATTCCCGCCTGTGGAATTCCCTTCCGTTTACTTACTTCACCGGTAGCTACAATCTCCAAGAATTTAAATTTAAGGTCAATAGTCATCTCCTATCTCAATGACTCGCATTCTTTCTCACATGCGCCTTTCTCCGTCCAGTCCACTCTCATCAGTATTCTCATCTTTCTCTTACCCACTTCCTGACACCCCCATAACCTGTCACTCTTTCTCATAACTTTCTCTCGTGCTCCTTTGTCCGTCCACTCCACTCTCATCAGTATTCTCATCCTTCTCTTACCCACTTCCTGACACCCCCTATAACCTGTCACTCTTTCTCATAACTATCTCTCATGCTCCTTTGTCCGTCCACTCCACTCTCATCAGTATTCTCATCCTTCTCTTACCCACTTCCTGACACCCCCTATAACCTGTCACTCTTTCTCATAACATTCCTCCTATGTAAACCACTGCAAAACAGTGGTAGTAAAATGCCTTCCTTGGGGCGATATGATTATAAAAAAAATTCTATACTATAATAATGTAGTTATAAATGGGGGATCAATTTTACATTACAATTAATATATAAACTGATCCCTCAATTTGTGGACACATTTATCTTTCTCTTAACCACTTCCTGACACCCCCTATAACCTGTCACTCTTTCTCATAACTTTCTCTCGTGTTCCTTTCTCCGTCCACTCCACTCTCATCAGTATTCTCATCCTTCTCTTACCCACTTCCTGACACCCCTATAACCTGTCACTCTTTCTCATAACTTTCTCTCATGCTCCTTTCTCCATCCACTCCACTCTCATCAGTATTCTCATCCTTCTCTTACCCACTTCCTGACACCCCCTATAACCTGTCACTCTTTCTCATAACTTTCTCTCATGCTCCTTTCTCCGTCCACTCAACTCTCATCAGTATTCTCATCCTTCTCTTACCCACTTCCTGACACCCCCTATAACCTGTCACTCTTTCTCATAACTTTCTCTCGTGCTCCTTTCTCCGTCCACTCCACTCTCATCAGTATTCTCATCCTTCTCTTACCCACTTCCTGACACCCCTATAACCTGTCACTCTTTCTCCTAACTTTCTCTCATGCTCCTTTCTCCATCCACTCCACTCTCATCAGTATTCTCATCCTTCTCTTAACCACTTCCTGACACCCCCTATAACCTGTCACTCTTTCTCATAACTTTCTCTCATGCTCCTTTCTCCGTCCACTCCACTCTCATCAGTATTCTCATCCTTCTCTTACCCACTTCCTGACACCCCCTATAACCTGTCACTCTTTCTCATAACTTTCTCTCGTGCTCCTTTCTCCGTCCACTCCACTCTCATCAGTATTCTCATCCTTCTCTTAACCACTTCCTGACACCCCTATAACCTGTCACTCTTTCTCATAACTTTCTCTCATGCTCCTTTCTCCATCCACTCCACTCTCATCAGTATTCTCATCCTTCTCTTACCCACTTCCTGACACCCCCTATAACCTGTCACTCTTTCTCATAACTTTCTCTCGTGCTCCTTTCTCCGTCCACTCCACTCTCATCAGTATTCTCATCCTTCTCTTACCCACTTCCTGATACCCCCTATAACCTGTCACTCTTTCTCATAACTTTCTCTCATGCTCCTTTCTCCGTCCACTCCACTCTCATCAGTATTCTCATCCTTCTCTTACCCACTTCCTGACACCCCCTATAACCTGTCACTCTTTCTCATAACTTTCTCTCGTGCTCCTTTCTCCGTCCACTACACTCTAATCAGTATTCTCATCCTTCTCTTACCCACTTCCTGACACCCGCTATAACCTGTCACTCTTTCTCATAACTTTCTCTCATGCTCCTTTCTCCGTCCACTCCACTCTCATCAGTATTCTCATCCTTCTCTTACCCACTTCCTGACACCCGCTATAACCTGTCACTCTTTCTCATAACTTTCTCTCATGCTCCTTTCTCCGTCCACTCCACTCTCATCAGTATTCTCATCCTTCTCTTACCCACTTCCTGACACCCCCTATAACCTGTCACTCTTTCTCATAACTTTCTCTCGTGCTCCTTTCTCCGTCCACTACACTCTAATCAGTATTCTCATTCTTCTCTTACCCACTTCCTGACACCCGCTATAACCTGTCACTCTTTCTCAACACTCGCCTCCTATATAACCCCCTCACAACAGTGGCATTAAAACTGCGTTGCTTGGGGTGAAATAATTGAAAAAAATGAGACAGACGGAAGCCACATTCTCTCGGTGAGAAAGTGAGTGAGGGTAAGTTGCCAAATCAGGAATGATTACTTTGGAGATTCTCAAGTAAAAACGGAGATTTCCAAAAGTCATGGTACGTGAAATTATAACAAACTACCCCCATAGACAAAATATATGGATCCGACAAATATTTTATAATTATCACCTGAAGAAGGCTGGATCGTGAAAGAATCGAAACGTCGTGAATGTGCCAGTAAAGATGAATGCAACTATCCGAATAATGTGGATAGTTTAAGAAGAATGAGGCTTAGTAGGAGTTATAATGTATAAGAAACTGTGAATGTCATGGTACGTGAAATTATAACAAACTACCTCTGTAGACAAAATCTATGGGTTCGACAAATGTTTAAAAAATTTACCTGAAGAAGGCTAAATCGTAAAAGAGTCGAAACGTCGTAAATGTGACAATAAAGATGAGTGCAACCTTTCGAACAATGTGGATAGCGAAAATGCAATGAGGCTTATTAGGAGCTATAAAGAATAAGAACCTGTGGATGGCCATGATGCTCATTGAGAAATAGTAAAAATAAAAACAAACGCTCTAACCGTATTCGATCGCAAAAAAAGAAAAGTCTTGGAACTTTGAGTGAATGTCATTTTTCTGAAATTCTTTGAGTCTGCAAAATGATTTTCTCTTTTTAAAAATGATGATAGGTCAAAGATGACAGATGAAGCAGGGAAAAAAGGGAAGCTAGCGTTGACAGCGTTGACAGACTTCATAAATGCCGTATGGGTGAGGATGGTCGATGGGTTAGGGCTATCCAGGGATTAGGGGACGGGTGCTACTGGGTGACGCGATAATTACATGCAGGAATCGGAAAGGCAGGAGAGAAATATATAAATTGCAATCGAATTCGTCCTTCGTTTTGTATTTTCACTTCTGCTTTTTTTTAAATCATTCAACTCATCGTTTTTATCAATTTCGTATTCTAATATTCTTCAACTGTCGCGTCTCCTTCTGCTGTTTTTCCTTCTACCATTTGCTTCATAATATGTGCTCCTCTTCTTCTTCTTCTTCTTCTTCTTCTTCTTCTTCTTCTTCTTCTTCTTCTTCTTTATACTCCCGAAGAAAGAGATGCAGTACCCAAAAGAAGAATCTTTTGGACGCCGCATCTCTTTCTTCTGTTTCTTTCCTTTCTACTTATACTCCCTGTTTTGAGGTCTCCTCCTTCTTCTTCTTCTTCTAACACTTCCGGTTTTAGACGTTTCTTCTTCTTCTTCTTCTTCTTCTTCTACTCTTTCTACTAACACTTCCGGTTTTAGACGTTTCTTCTTCTTCTTCTCTTTCGACTAACAGTTCCGGTTTTAGACGTTTCTTCTTCTTCTTCTCTTTCGACTAACACTTCCGGTTTTAGACGTTTCTTCTTCTTCTTCTTCTTCTTCTTCTTCTTCTTCTACTACTACTACTACTACTACTAACACTTCCGGGTTTAGGCGTTTCTTCTTCTTCTTCTTCTTCTTCTACTACTACTACTAACACTTCCGGTTTTAGGCGTTTCTTCTTCTTCTCTTTCTACTAACACTTCCGGTTTTAGGCGTTTCTTTTTCTTCTTCTTCTTCGTCGTCGTCGTCTTCTTCATCTTCTTTTTCTTCCCTTTCTACTAACGCTTTCTGTTTTAGGTGTTTCTACTTCTTGTTGTTCTTCGTCTCCTCCTCTTCCTCCTCCTCCTCCTCCTCCTCCTCCTTCTTCTTCCATTTTTACTCATATTTTCTCTTTTAGGCGTTTCTTCTTCTTCTTCTTCTTCTTCTCTTTATACTCACGCTTCATGTTTTAGACACCGCATCTCTTCTTTTCCTTCTTCCCTCTCTTTCTTTCTTTCTTTCTTTCTTTCTTTCTTTCCGACATTCCTTTTCACACATGCATTTTCTTTTAATTGTCACTTATTTCCCTCTTTTCTCCCTTTGTTTCTTCTTTCCTCCCTCCCTCCCTCTCTACCTCCCTCCTTCCCTCTCTACCTCCCTCCCTTTTTTCCTCCCTGCTGTGGATTCTTGTTGGGAAACCACACAAAAAATAAATAACAAAAAACAGACATGGATAAGAAAATGTAAGTTATATTGAAGAAAAATATACAAACTGGAACACTGGTTAGTTAATTCAGGAATACTGTTAGTAGGAATCAATATATACAGTCATGTAGTAAAGAAGTATGTCCGGGTAATGAGTCTGTATCCTTACTGACCAACTAACGGCAGTACAACTACTCACTTCTCAGTGACAATCACTAGCGTTCTCTGTATAGGCAAAATTACACATCAGGCGTGACCATTCTTATGCACAAAAAGGGGTGATCCCCAACACCCACCTCCCTTCCTTCGCTCATCCGTTTCTCTCTCCCTCCCTAACTCCCTTCCTTCATTCCTTCGTTCGTTCGTTCGTTCCTTTCTTTCTTTCTTCCTTCCTCCTTCCTTCTCTCTCTTCTTTCCTTCTTTCCTCCCTTCCTTCGTTCCTTACTTCTATTTTCCCCACCTCCCATCCTTCCTTCTCTTCTCCCTCCCCATCTCCTCGTCCTTCATCTTTCTTTCTTTCCTTCCTTCCTTTCTTCCTCCCTTTTTCCCTCCCCTTCTTTCCTTCCTTTATTCTTTCCTCCCTCCTTCCCTTCTTTTCTTCCCTACTGCCTTCCTTCTTTCCTTCCTCTCTTTCTCTCCCTTCTTTTCTTCCTTTTTTCCTTCCTTTCCTCCCTCCCTTTCTCCCTTCTTTCCTCTCCCTGTTCTTCCTTCCCTTCTTCTTTCCTCCCTCCCTCCCTTCATTCAATCCTTCTTTCTTTCCTTCCCTCCCTCCCTCCCTTCCTTCCTTCCTTCCTTACTTGCTTCCTTCCTTCCTTCCTTCCTTCCTTCCTTCCTTCCTTCTTTTTTTCCATTCCGTTCTTCCTTTTTTTCTTTCTTTCTTTCTTTCTTTCTTTCTCATTCCTTCCTTTCTTCCTCCCCTTCTTTCCTTTTTTCTTTCTTTCCTTCCATCCTTCCTCCTCCTTCTTTTCTTCTTTTCTTCTTTTTCTATTTCTTCCTTCCTTTTCTCCTTCCTTTCTTCCTTCCTTCTATCCTTCCTTCCTATTTTTCATGTCCTGATTTTATGTCTCTTTTCGTTTAGCATTTGATTTTCTTTCTATTTTTCCCACTTTCTCTATTTGTGCTCCTTCTTTCTTTATTTCCTTTCTTTTTCTTTTTAAATTTTTCATGCCTCTCCACCTTTTCCCTTAATTTACTTTTCTTCGGAATTGTTTTTCTCCTCTGCGGATTTTTGCTGGTTTATTTATTAATTTCTCATATTTTTGCTTCTTTCTTTCTTTCTTTCTTTCTTTCTTCTTCTTTGGCTTCTTCCCTTTCTCTGTTTTCCTCTTTCTTTCTTTCTTTCTTTCTTTCTTTCTTTCTATTCCGCACTTTTTTATTCCTTTCTTTTTTCGTTCACAATCATTCTTTCTTTCTTTCTTTCTTTCTTTCTTTCTTTCTTTCTTTCTTTCTTTCTTTCTTTCTTTCTTCTCTTTTGGCTTCTTCCCTTCCTCTGTTTTCCTTTTCTTTCTTTCTTTCTTTCTTTCTTTTTCTTTCTTTCTTTCTTTCTTTCTTTCTTTCTTTCTATTCTGCACTTTTTTATTCCTTTCTTTTTTCGTTCACAATCATTCTTTCTTTCTTTCTTTCTTTTTCTTTCTTTCTTTCTTTCTTTTATTCTTTCTTTCTTTCTGTCTTTCTTTCTTTCTTTCTTTCTTCTCCTTTGACTTCTTCCCTTCCTCTGTTTTCCTCTTTCTTTCTTTCTTTCTTTCTTTCTTTCTTTCTTTCTATTCCGCACATTTTTTATTCCTTTTTTTCGTTTACAATCATTCATTCTTTCTTTCTTTTTTCTTTCTTTCTTTCTTTCTTTCTTTCTTTCTTTCTTTCTTTTGCAATCTTTGCCTCTTCATCTTTCGTCTTCATTTTTCTATGACTTACTTTTTATTCTTTTCTACTCTTTTTCTTCTCTTTCTCTCTCTCTCTCTCTCTCTCTCACTTTCTTCTTCTTGTTTTTCTTGTCATTCTTATTTTCTGTCTTTCTTTCTTTCTTTTTTAATTCTTTCTTTCCCACGCAATATTGATAAAAACAATGACAAATCATATTCTTGAAACGTTGCCAACTATTTTCAAAACTTCATATTGATTTTACACAAAATTTAGTATATTTACAATATATATTCAGGTTTTGATTCCCCCCCTCCAAAAAAAAATGAAGCTACATTTATCAACGTCTTATTTTAGTAGCAAGCCAACTGTTGTGGGACCTCCCCTTTTTCTTAGATAATGAACTCGACGTGAGTATACATATACTCCTGCCATAGTAAGATGCGTCAGCTATCGGAGAGTACCATAAGAGTCCGTAAGTTTCCGAGCGATACCGAAGTTACACAGAGAATACCGCGTCAGCAGTCATAGTAGTATTACACGGATATACTATTTTCAGTACGGTTTCACTTCAAAGACTTGTATATATATATATATATATATATATATATATATATATATATATATATATATATTCATTACAAATCGTATTCCTGAATTACTAAACTGCGTTCCAGTTGTATCTTTACGTTTAATATAACTTATTTTTCTATCTCAAATATCTGTTTTGTTGTTCATTATTTTGTGCGGTTCCTCACCCGGAATCCAGAACACCCACTCAAAAACATGTTTTATTAAGAAAGACTCACAAGAAACCGGCGAAAAATTCTTTTTATATTTTTATAAAACATTACTTTTCGAATATGGCCAGAACATTGTGACCGTGTTCATAATTGATGTTATTAAAAATATTTTTTTACCCTTTATAAAAGCTTCCATTATTTTTAAAAGCTTTTATATAGTTGCAGTTGCAGTTGCGTATCAGATGTGTGTTATTCACAAGTATATTATGTTTCGAGGTTGGTACAATCCATGACGGCTTAAATGGGCCTGTGTGTAGATCTCGTCAAAAAGATATAGTTAGCCGTCTTGACGGGCATATATTTTATTTTGAAATAACTACAAGCAACCACGCATGCATATATCTTCTTCTTCTTCTTCTTCTTCTTCTTCTTCTTCTTCTTCTTCTTCTTCATGCTGTCCTGAAAGAAACTAGCGTGGCCACAAAATGAGGGATCAGTTTATATATTGATTATAATATAGAATTGATCCCCCATTTTATACCCACATTATAATTTCTTATAAACCGCATATATATTCTCCTTCTATGTGCCCTGTTCTTTCAGGACGTAGGCGATCATGGCCTTTCAAGTCTCCCTATCACTGGTGGCTCTTAGCACGGTTTCTCCTGTTACACCACGAAACCCTCGCTCCGTCATCCACCTGCTCAAGCTCAAGCAACCACGCATGCATATATCTTCTTCTTCTTCTCTGTGCCATGTCCTTTCAGGACGTAGGCGATCATGGCCTGCCACGTCTCCCTATCCCTGGTGGCTCTTAGCACGCATTCTCTTGTTACACCACCCAAATCCCGCTCTGCCATCCACTAGCTCAAGACCATAAATCTAGAATATAAAGGTATAGAAACTAGCATGACCACAAAATGAGGGATCAGTTTACATATTGATTATAATATAGAATTGATCCCCCATTTTATACCCACATTATAATTTCTTATAAACCGCATATATATTCTTCTTCTATGTGCCCTGTTCTTTCAGGACGTAGGCGATCAAGGCTTTTCAAGTCTCCCTATCCCTGGTGGCTCTTAGCACGCTTTCTCCTGTTACACCACAAACCCTCGCTCCGTCATCCACCTGCTCAAGCTCTTCAAATATGTTTACTTATTTTTAATAACAAACATTTTTAAAAACAGTTTTCCGGTTACATTTGTGACCAGAACTCACATCCCTGAAGATGATCTCAGAAAGAGGTTGAATGTACTTGGGTATCTTAAGAAATGAATGAAAATAACATCTGTCAACGTTACAGCTCATTTCTGACATCTTTTGATGAACGGATTTTATTAAAAATAAGCAAACATAGTATTTGCAGTTTATTTAATTTGACATGTTTAAAATAATTGCTGCCTAAATACACAAATATATATATATATATATATATATATATATATATATATATATATATATATATACCCAGGTAAAGAGAACCAACAGTTTTACAATTCTGAGTTCTCTAGCATTTACATTTTTATAAAAGTACTCAATACAATAATATTGTAGAGCATTATACAATTAAATTTAAAAGCACATTGCAACACGGAAATTTTTGTTTCGAGATTTCTGACTCGTCATTAGGCAATATTAGTTCTTTGTGTGAAAATTATTTTCATTTAAATATGAGAAACAATATGTTTGTTATTTATAGACATGGGAAGACATAAAGATTTATGTGTGTGTTCAATTTAACTAATCCAAATAGTGATTGCCTGGATAAAGTCTCTTTGCGCAGGGATCGTCAAACTACGGCACGCGTGCCATATGTG
The DNA here is from genome assembly GCA_037127315.1 of Ascarosepion bandense. Classification (NCBI taxonomy): domain Eukaryota; kingdom Metazoa; phylum Mollusca; class Cephalopoda; order Sepiida; family Sepiidae; genus Ascarosepion; species Ascarosepion bandense. The sequence goes on from JBBBDQ010001679.1 coordinate 727,960, forward strand.
GCATGCCAAGCAATTTACAATGGCACGATTTGTTGAACTAAGGAATTCTCTGCAAGATGAAAATTTCGAAAAGACTGCTTCTAATCTCAAAAAAATTGCTGTTGCTCTTCTTTCTATTTTTGGTTCAACTTTTTCCTGCGAGAAAATTTTCTCTCACATGAAAGCAGTGTTAAGTCTACAAATCTCGGCACCTAAGTGGTCCCCGCCACTTTCAGAGTTCCACAATCGCCACTGTTGCCGTTCCCTGTCTTAGGGGACCAAACCTGTCTGCTAAGGTAAATTCTCTGCTGGTTTTTAGTCATTTTAGAGATATATACTATCTGAAATAATTTAGGCACAGGCTCAAACAACTGCATTCGAAAAGTTACGCCCCCCTACACACACACACACACACACACACACACACACACACATACATATATAAATATATGAATGTGTGTGTGTGTGTGTGGATTCTTGTGGTGCAATGGATATCCACTGGGAACGGCAAATCGAAATCGAATTCCAGTTGAATTCCTTGTATTCACTGACGCACAAATAACCTTCGTGAATGGTATTAATCCGCCTCTTCCCTCTAGTTATGGGTTAAATAATAAGACAGATTTGGTTCTATAGCCTTGGCTGGCAACCAGTCTACCGCAGAAAGCCATGGCAACCTTATGTGGGATAATCTTCTGCCCAGTCAGTCATGTCAGTCACGTATGGCACTTAACTGACTGACTGAATATAAGAGTTGGAAGCATGATTAAGACTTCTACTGAGCATAAAGTGGGGGATCAGTTTTGTATTGTTATGAAGTAATAGACTGATCCCCCACTAATTAATACTGAATAATATAATACATCTCTTCCCACTTTAGATATAAGTCAAATAACAGGACATATTGGGTTCTATAGCCTTGGCTGGCAACCAGTCTACTGCAGAAAGCAATGGCAACCTAATGCGGGATAATCTTCTGCCCAGTGAGTCATGTCTCTTTCGAGACATGATCACGCAAAGCGTGTATCACGAATGGCATTTAACTGACTGACTGATATAAATGTAGGTAGAAAGACGCAAAGGATGATACGATAACGAGCGTTACAAAGCATTGCCCTGGACGTACGTTTATTGGGGAAGATTCAAAGGTAGAACACACCCGTCCTACTGACAACGAACGATATCATTTGAATTCTAATAAACTTATTCAGAGATAGTAAAAAATATTCTCTATATTAAGAAATTAAGAAATTATTTATAAATGGAACTTTGTGTGTGTGTATGTGTGTGTGTGTGTCTGTGTGTCTGTGTGTGTGTGTGTGTGTGTCTGTGTGCGTGTGTGTATCCGTTACCTGAACCGATTTTTTTGAAAATTTGCACAGTTGTACTATAAGCGTCTGCGAGTGTTCTTAGCTAGGTTTTGTGCCGAGGTACCCCCGATAAATATCGATAATCGAAAAAATCGGGTTATAGAAGGAGTGGTCCGATTTTTAAAAAATTTGATACACTCATAGACAAAGACATAAGAAACGATATACAGAAGTTTCAAGGTTGCAGTTCTTACAATGGTGCAGAAAATTTGATATCGATACCAGGAAATGAAAATTTGACTTACATCCATTCATTTTTCTTTCAGTCTACGGTTTCGCTTTAACTGGAAACAACTATTGCTTTTTAGTCTTTCGTGCCAATGTCCAAAGAATCTGAGCTCCGGGATCATGGATTAGTTTTAAAGCTTTCATTACACCCGAGCAACACCGGTCTATACTGCTAGTATATATATACGAGGTGCGATTGGTAAATTGCCGCAATTATTTTATTATTTCAAATAATCTTTAGGCTGAGTTCAGGACCATGGATTAGTTTTAAAGCTTTCATTACACCCGAGCAACGCCAGGCTATATTGCTAGTTAAGAAATAACTTAGTATTTCATTTCTAAGATGAGTACATGATCGCCCAAAGCTTGTATCACGTATGGGACTTAACTGACTGATTAATCGTGACAGAACCCAGATTCATAATCTGAGGAAGGTACTATAATTGTTTGCTATTCCCCCTGTCTACGAAATTGGACGATTCCAATGCTCAGTTATTAATGCTTGCAAGTGCAATGAGCGGACGCAGTCACATCTACGAAAAATGGGGGTTGGGGAGGGACAATCGGAAAGAAAAGGGTAATTTTAATCTGGTCTTGATCAGTTCTTTGTTTTCTTTGTCTTTTTATACGTTAGACTTCATAGCGTTATTCTTCCCTTCTCCGTTCATCACGGAATCCCCCCCACGCCTTATCTTTCAACCACCGCCACTTCATCCATCAATTATTCCATCCGGGTCAAGGAAACGAATTGATGAGTCAGAGTACGAAAGATGATTGGTTTTGAGTGACAGTTTGACGGTTAGAGAGTTAGGGAGAGGTGATGGGGGTCTGCAGTCGATGGCTTTCCAGTGCAAGAATCGGTGATAAATAGGAGGTATGCTATAAGTAAGCCAGTGTTAGGTGGGGTGGGTCGAAAGAGGTAGGCGTGGGTGGGCGTTAATGGATTGTGGGAGTTGGTTTCAACGAGGGGAAAGGGGCATAGTAAAGGACACCAGATGTGCTGCTTGTGGAGCCCTCCTGACAAATTGACGACAGACGGAAGGGCAGCAGAGAAAAAGGGCAGTAATCATTTCCATATAAATGACAGTAACCTTTGTTTATGACGCACAAAACTTATCAGGCGTTGATGTTATATCTAAGCATACATTACCTATCTCGGGCTCTGTCTATCTCTCCCTCTTTCTTTCTCTCTCTCTCTCTCTCTTTCTCTCTCCCTCTTTCTTTCTCTCTCTTTCTTTCTCTCTCTCTCTCCCTCTTTCTTTCTCTCTCCCTCTCCCTCTTTCTTTCTCTCTCTCTGTCTATCTCTCTCTCTCTCTCTCTCTCCCTCTTTCTTTCTCTCTCTCTCTCCCTCATTCTTTCTCTCTCTCTCTCTTTCTTTCTCTCTCTCTCCCTCTTTCTTTCTTTCTCTCTCTCTCTCTGTCTATCTCTCTCTCTTTCTTTCTCTCTCTCTCTCTATCTCTCTCTCTCTTTCTCTCTTTCTCTCATTCTACCTCTCGGAAAATAAAACGTTCCTACAACTTCAAATATATACATAAGTTTTGTGGATTCTTGTTTAGAACAAGAAACAGGTCCGTCAGTTAGGTGCCATACGTGATACATGCTTGGGCGATCATGTCTCGAAAGAGACATGACTGACTGGGCAGAAGATTATCCCGCAGTAAGTAGCCATTGCTTTCTGCGGTAGACTGGTTGCCGACCAAGGCTATAGAACCCAATGTGCCCTGTTATTTGGCTCATAGCTAGAAGCGGAAGATATGTATTATATTATTAAGTAGCAATTAGTGGGGGATCAGTTTATTACTTCATAACAAAAGAAAACCGGTCACCCACTTTATGCCCAAGAGAAGCCTTAATCATGTTTCCAACTATTATATTCAGTTTATTACTTCATAACAATAGAAAACCGATCCCCCATTTTATGACCAGTAGAAGCCTTAATCATGATTCCAACTATGAAATTCAGTCAGTCAGTTAAGTGCCATACGTGATACACGCTTGGGCGATCATGTCTCGAAAGAGACATGTCTGACTGGGCAGATTATCCCGCAGTAGGTTGCCATTGCTTTCTGCGGTAGACTGGTTGCCGACCAAGGCTATAGAACCCAATCTGTCCTGTTATTTGACTCATAGCTAGAAGGGGAAGAGCTGTATTATATTATTATGTAGTAATTAGTGGGGGATCAGTTTATTACTTCATAAAAATATAAGACTGATCCCCACTTTTGAGATATGACTGACAAGGCAGAATATTTTTGTGGTAGACTGGTTGCCAGCCAAGGCTATAGAACCCAATCTGTCCTGTTATGTAACCCATAATTGGAAGGAATAGACGGATTAATACCTTTCCCAAGGGTATTTGCGCGTAAGTGAATGCAATGAATTCAGCTGGAATTTGAACTCGACTCCCCGATTTCTCGTTCCGAGCCGATATCCAATGCATCACAACTCACATCCAAAAAACAGATAGGGAGAGATAAAATGTAACCCCTGTTCCATCGTCCACATGATCAGGCTCTTCAAATATGTTATCCGCTGCCTTCCTCTGTCTCTTTTTCCTTCATATATTCAGTTAAATTTTAAACTCGTCCTTGATAATTGCCACGAGTATATCCGAAAGAGCTTGCATATACAGAATTTTTTACCAGTATTTACGGACTTTGTGCCCAGAAAATAAAATCCTTGCACGAACATAAAAAAAAGTTAAATAAAAATTTTTTCGCAGTACCTTGTCAATTGTGGGATAATAACTTACTTCTACATGTCTTACTAATTAACCCATAGCTGAGAGAAGAGAATATGTGGATTCATAAATTTCTCAAAGGTGAACACATGAACATACCGAACCCGAATGGAATTAGAATACGAATTTTCAATTTTCCAATTCCTAGCAGTAATTCACTTCCACATTCAAACGTACCTGATATTTCTAAACGGTCACCCATCTAAGTACTGACCAGATTTGATGTTGCTTATCATTAGTGATCTTTGTTTTATAATCATATCGCCCCAAGCAAGACATTTTGACATTTTGTTGCTACTGTTGTGCAGCGGGTTACATAAAAAGAAAGTTATGAGAAAGAGTGACAGGTTATAGGGGGTGTCAGGAAGTGGGTAAGAGAAGGATGAGAATACTGATGAGAGTGGAGTGGACGGAGAAAGGAGCATGAGAGAAAGTTATGAGAAAGAGTGACAGGTTATAGGGGGTGTCAGGAAGTGGGTAAGAGAAGGATGAGAATACTGATGAGAGTGGAGTGGACGGAAAAAGGAGCACGAGAGAAAGTTATGAGAAAGAGTGACAGGTTATAGGGGGTGTCAGGAAGTGGGTAAGAGAAGGATGAGAATACTGATGAGAGTGGAGTGGACGGAGAAAGGAGCACGAGAGAAAGTTATGAGAAAGAGTGACAGGTTATAGGGGGTGTCAGGAAGTGGGTAAGAGAAGGATGAGAATACTGATGATAGTGGAGTGGACGGAAAAAGGAGCACGAGAGAAAGTTATGAGAAAGAGTGACAGGTTATAGGGTGTGTCAGGAAGTGGGTAAGAGAAGGATGAGAATACTGATGAGAGTGGAGTGGACGGAGAAAGGAGCACGAGAGAAAGTTATGAGAAAGAGTGACAGGTTATAGGGGGTGTCAGGAAGTGGGTAAGAGAAGGATGAGAATACTGATGAGAGTGGAGTGGACGGGGAAAGGAGCATGAGAGAAAGTTATGAGAAAGAGTGACAGGTTATAGGGTGTGTCAGGAAGTGGGTAAGAGAAGGATGAGAATACTGATGAGAGTGGAGTGGACGGGGAAAGGAGCATGAGAGAAAGTTATGAGAAAGAGTGAGAGGTTATAAGGGGTGTCAGGAAGTGGGTAAGAGGAGGATGAGAATACTGATGAGAGTGGAGTGGACGGAAAAAGGAGCCCGAGAGAAAGTTATGAGAAAGAGTGACAGGTTATAGGGGGTGTCAGGAAGTGGGTAAGAGAAGGATGAGAATACTGATGAGAGTGGAGTGGACGGGGAAAGGAGCATGAGAGAAAGTTATGAGAAAGAGTGACAGGTTATAGGGGGTGTCAGGAAGTGGGTAAGAGAAGGATGAGAATACTGATGATAGTGGAGTGGACGGAAAAAGGAAAAAGGAGCACGAGAGAAAGTTATGAGAAAGAGTGACAGGTTATAGGGTGTGTCAGGAAGTGGGTAAGAGAAGGATGAGAATACTGATGAGAGTGGAGTGGATGGACAAAGGAGCATGAGAGAAAGTTATGAGAAAGAGTGACAGGTTATAGGGGGTGTCAGGAAGTGGGTAAGAGAAGGATGAGAATACTGATGAGAGTGGAGTGGACGGGGAAAGGAGCATGAGAGAAAGTTATGAGAAAGAGTGAGAGGTTATAGGGTGTGTCAGGAAGTGGGTAAGAGAAGGATGAGAATACTGATGAGAGTGGAGTGGACGGAAAAAGGAGCCCGAGAGAAAGTTATGAGAAAGAGTGACACAGGTTATAGGGTGTGTCAGAAGTGGGTAAGAGAAGGATGAGAATACTGATGAGAGTGGAGTGGACGGGGAAAGGAGCATGAGAGAAAGTTATGAGAAAGAGTGACAGGTTATAGGGTGTGTGTCAGGAAGTGGGTAAGAGAAGGATGAGAATACTGATGAGAGGAGTGATGGAGAAAGGAGCATGAGAGAAAGCAGGAGAAAGAGTGACAGGTTATAGGTGTCAGGAAGTAAAGAGAAGTGATGAGAATACTGATGAGTGGAGTGGATGGAGAAAGGAGCATGAGAGAAAGTTAAGAGAAAGAGTGACAGGTTATAGGGGTGTCAGGAAGTGGGTAAGAGAAGGATGAGAATACTGATGAGAGTGGAGTGGATGGAGAAAGGAGCATGAGAGAAAGTTATGAGAAAGAGGACAGGTTATAGGGGTGTCAGGGCGGGTAAGAGAAGGATGAGAATACTGATGAGAGTGGAGTGGATGGAGAAAGAGCATGAGAGAAAAGTTATGAGAAAGAGTGACACAGGTTATAGGGGGTGTCAGAAGTGGGTAAGAGAAGGATGAGAATACTGATGAGAGGAGTGGATGGAGAAAGGAGCATGAGAGAAAGTTATGAGAAAGAGTGACAGGTTATAGGGGGTGTCAGGAAGTAAGGAAGAGAAGGATGAGAATACTGATGAGAGTGGGAGTGGATGGAGAAAGGAGCATGAGAGAAAGCAGAAAGAGTGACAGGTTATAGGGGGTGTCAGGAAGGGTGAGAAGGATGAGAATACTGATGAGGAGGGATGGAGAAAGGAGCATGAGAGAAAGTTATGAGAAAGAGTGACAGGTTATAGGGGGTGTCAGGAAGTGGGTAAGAGAAGGATGAGAATACTGATGAGAGTGGAGGACGGGGAAAGGAGCATGAGAGAAAGTTATGAGAAAGAGTGACAGGTTATAGGGTGTGTCAGGAAGTGGGTAAGAGAAGGATGAGAATACTGATGAGAGTGGAGGACGGGGAAAGGAGCATGAGAGAAAGTTATGAGAAAGAGTGACAGGTTATAGGGTGTGTCAGGAAGTGGGTAAGAGAAGGATGAGAATACTGATGAGAGTGGAGTGGATGGAGAGAAAGGAGCATGAGAGAAAGCAGGAGAAAGAGTGACAGGTTATAGGGGGTGTCAGGAGTGGGTAAGAGAAGGATGAGAATACTGATGAGAGTGGAGTGGATGGAGAAAGGAGCAGGAGAAAGTTATGAGAAAGAGTGACAGGTTATAGGGTGTGGCCAGGAAGTGGGTAAGAGAAGGAGAGAATACTGATGAGAGTGAGTGTAGATGGAGAAAGGAGCATGAGAGAAAGTTATGAGAAAGAGGACAGGTTATAGGGGGTGTCAGGGAAAAGGTAAGAGAAGGATGAGAATACTGATGAGAGTGGGAGGGACGGGGAAAGGAGCATGAGAGAAAGTTATGAGAAAGAGTGGACAGGTTATAGGGTGTGCTGTATGGGTAAGAGAAGGATGAGAATAGAGAGTGGAGTGGACGGGGAAAGGAGCATGAGAGAAAGTTATGAGAAAGAGGACAGGTTATAGGGTGTGTCAGGAAGTGGGTAAGAGAAGGATGAGAAATACTGATGAGTGGAGTGGATGGAGAAAGGAGCATGAGAGAGGTTAGATGAGAAAGAGTGACACGTTATAGGGGGTGTCAGGAAGTGGGTAAGAGAAGGATGAGAATACTGATGAGAGTGGAGTGGACGGGGAAAGGAGCATGAGAGAAAGTTATGAGAAAGAGTGAGAGGTTATAAGGGGTGTCAGGAAGTGGGTAAGAGAAGGATGAGAATACTGATGAGAGTGGAGTGGACGGAAAAAGGAGCCCGAGAGAAAGTTATGAGAAAGAGTGACAGGTTATAGGGTGTGTCAGGAAGTGGGTAAGAGAAGGATGAGAATACTGATGAGAGTGGAGTGGACGGGGAAAGGAGCATGAGAGAAAGTTATGAGAAAGAGTGACAGGTTATAGGGTGTGTTAGGAAGTGGGTAAGAGAAGGATGAGAATACTGATGAGAGTGGAGTGGACGGGGAAAGGAGCATGAGAGAAAGTTATGAGAAAGAGTGAGAGGTTATAAGTGGTGTCAGGAAGTGGGTAAGAGAAGGATGAGAATACTGATGAGAGTGGAGTGGACGGAAAAAGGAGCCCGAGAGAAAGTTATGAGAAAGAGTGACAGGTTATAGGGTGTGTCAGGAAGTGGGTAAGAGAAGGATGAGAATACTGATGAGAGTGGAGTGGACGGGGAAAGGAGCATGAGAGAAAGTTATGAGAAAGAGTGACAGGTTATAGGGTGTGTCAGGAAGTGGGTAAGAGAAGGATGAGAATACTGATGAGAGTGGAGTGGACGGGGAAAGGAGCATGAGAGAAAGTTATGAGAAAGAGTGAGAGGTTATAAGGGGTGTCAGGAAGTGGGTAAGAGAAGGATGAGAATACTGATGAGAGTGGAGTGGACGGAAAAAGGAGCCCGAGAGAAAGTTATGAGAAAGAGTGACAGGTTATAGGGTGTGTCAGGGAAGTGGGTAAGAGAAGGATGAGAATACTGATGAGAGTGGAGTGGACGGGGAAAGGAGCATGAGAGAAAGTTATGAGAAAGAGTGACAGGTTATAGGGTGTGTCAGGAAGTGGGTAAGAGAAGGATGAGAATACTGATGAGAGTGGAGTGGACGGGGAAAGGAGCATGAGAGAAAGTTATGAGAAAGAGTGACAGGTTATAGGGTGTGTCAGGAAGTGGGTAAGAGAAGGATGAGAATACTGATGAGAGTGGAGTGGACGGAAAAAGGAGCCCGAGAGAAAGTTATGAGAAAGAGTGACAGGTTATAGGGTGTGTCAGGAAGTGGGTAAGAGAAGGATGAGAATACTGATGAGAGTGGAGTGGACGGGGAAAGGAGCATGAGAGAAAGTTATGAGAAAGAGTGACAGGTTATAGGGTGTGTCAGGAAGTGGGTAAGAGAAGGATGAGAATACTGATGAGAGTGGAGTGGACGGGGAAAGGAGCATGAGAGAAAGTTATGAGAAAGAGTGACAGGTTATAGGGTGTGTCAGGAAGTGGGTAAGAGAAGGATGAGAATACTGATGAGAGTGGAGTGGACGGGGAAAGGAGCATGAGAGAAAGTTATGAGAAAGAGTGAGAGGTTATAAGGGGTGTCAGGAAGTGGGTAAGAGAAGGATGAGAATACTGATGAGAGTGGAGTGGACGGAAAAAGGAGCCCGAGAGAAAGTTATGAGAAAGAGTGACAGGTTATAGGGTGTGTCAGGAAGTGGGTAAGAGAAGGATGAGAATACTGATGAGAGTGGAGTGGACGGGGAAAGGAGCATGAGAGAAAGTTATGAGAAAGAGTGACAGGTTATAGGGTGTGTCAGGAAGTGGGTAAGAGAAGGATGAGAATACTGATGAGAGTGGAGTGGACGGGGAAAGGAGCATGAGAGAAAGTTATGAGAAAGAGTGACAGGTTATAGGGTGTGTCAGGAAGTGGGTAAGAGAA
>JBBBDQ010001679.1:742500-757500 GCA_037127315.1 Ascarosepion bandense
GTTTTCAATTTCCACATTTTTTTCTATTTCAATTTCCAGGTCTTTATATTTTGACAGTTTTTCAAATTCCTTGATTGCTATGTTACAATCCGCTGGACAAGCCATATAAATTAATAAACAAGTTTTCTCCTTCTGGTTTTTAACAATAATGTCTGGCCTGTTTGCTTCAATTTTTCTGTCTGTGTAGATGGTGTAATCCCATAGAATGGTTACATCTTCTATTTCTGTAACCGGTGCTGGGTGATGTTCATACCAGTGTTTGTTTACAGATTTTCCATAATGTTTGCACATTGCCCAATGTAAATATTGCCCAACTCTATCGTGGCAATTTTTATATTCATTTGAGGCAAGCACAGAACAGCCTGAGATTAGGTGGTCTATTGTTTCTTGGTGTTTATCACAAAACCTGCATTTTGGATCCAATATTATTATGCATAATATTTGCCTGAAAGTTTCTAGTGAAAAGACTTTGGTCTTGTGCTGCAAGAATAAAGCCTTCAGTTTCAGACTTTAATCCAGATGCACGTAACCATCGATGAGTATTAACTTTGTCAACATTGGATTTATTGGCACGCTCCGGATATTGGCCATGCAGAGGTTTGTCTTGCCAGCGCTGTTTCATCTGTTCAAGAGCTTTATCTTTTGCTTTCATTTTCATATATTTTGCCGCAATGGTTGGTTCTTGGCTTCTGTTTTGCTTTTCTACAGAATCTACTAACTGTAAATCTTGTTTGTATTTACTGCCTTCTTTTATAATTGAATAATTTTTCTTTCATTCTTCATGTTGCCTTACTAATTGTATCATCCAATCCTTTGTTGTTTCTATGTATGTTAGTAAGCCAATGGTTGTTGTCTTGTATGACAATTCTAGCTGAATATGACATCTTCCACCTTCTTTAGCATTATTATTATTATTATTATTACCATTATTATTATTATTAACTCTGAATTGCCGAGTTTTCTTGGAAAATATGATGTAATGGTTTCGAGTTGTAGTATCCTTCTCTTAGACAGGCTGCCATCTAGTTATTTAATAGAAAGGTGGAGAGAATGAATATAGTCATGCCTTTCACACGGCCACTAGTGCGAAAGTGAGTGCAACGGACAAGCGCAGAATTTGAACTGGTCGGTCTTTCTTTCTGTTTTCCGCGTCAGTGCCAGTTACATGCCCCAGGGTACTGTTTTGTATTTTTGTCCCCCATAACAATATAGAAATATCTTTTTCTATGTCTGGGTTCGGGGTGTCTGGGGATCTAAACCGGAAGCGAAGATCGGCCGACAGCTGGAAAGACTTTAGGATTTACTGATGCAGCTATCCTCAGGATGAAAGACAATGGGTTCTCTTTGTCACAAATAAATTCTCATATGTGTAGCGTGTGCGGCTAAGACGGGGCCGATCATTATTTTTGGTAGGTCTCTCCTTCTCATACGATTGTTTCTCACAGTAGGTTGTATGAATCCGCCAAGACGCCTCTTTTTATTTTTGCATATGTCCTCAGCTTCTTTACTGTTCGCGTGAAAGCGGTCTTAATCCCAATAAATGCTAGCGATTAGAGGTAACATATGAGGAGCCCAGTCATCTCTCGATAGAGAAATAATCGCTGAAACGTGTATCACGTATTGCAGTTAACCATATCACAATTCTTTATATATCTGTGTATATCAGCCAGTTAATTGCCATACGAAATACACGCTTGTGCGATCATGTTTTTTCAATAGATGACTGGCTAGGTAGATGCTTTTGCTGCAATAGGTTGCCATTACTTTCAGTGGCATACGTTCTTCACTAAACGACGTAATGAAAAAATGTGCCCCTTTTGAAAATTCGCCCATTGGCTTTATTTTGTTCTCTGTACACCGTTGTAAATAACAATATCCAGCGATACTGTTTGATTGTCCAGGACTCTTATTATTTTTTATAATCATATCGCACCAAGATAGACATTTTACTGCCACTGTTGTGCAGAGGGTCACATAGGAGGAAAGCTATGGGAAAGAATGGCAGGTTATAGGGGAAGTGTGTAAGAGAAGGATGAATGTGGACATTCAAGTGAGGGATCAGTTTATATACCGATTGTAATGTAGAATTGAGCCCCACTTTATAGCCACATCAAAATAGTATAGAATTTTTTTTTTTTCTAATAATCATATCGCCCCAAGCTAGACATTTAGCTGCCACTCTTTTGCAGGGGGTTACATAGGAGGAAAGTTATGAGAAAGAGTGACAGGTTATGGAGGTGTCAGGAAGTGGGTAAGAGAAGGATGAGAATACTGATGAGAGTGGAGTGGACGGGGAAAGGAGCACGAGAGAAAGTTATGAGAAAGAATGACAGGTTATAGGGGGTGTCAGGAAGGGTAAGAGAAGGATGAGAATACTGATGAGAGGAGGGACGGAGAAAAGGAGTACGAGAGAAAGTTATGAGAGTGACAGGTTATAGGGGGTGTCAGGAAGTGGGTAAGAGAGAAGGATGAGAATACTGATGAGAGTGGAGTGGACGGAGAAAGGAGCATGAGAGAAAGTTAAGTGAGAAAGAGTGACAGGTTATAGGGGTGTCAGGAAGTGGGTAAGAGAAGGATGAGAATACTGATGAGAGTGGAGTGGACGGAGAAAGGAGTACGAGAGAAAGTTATGAGAAAGAGTGACAGGTTATAGGGGGTGTCAGGAAGGGTAAGAGAAGGATGAGAATACTGATGAGAGTGGAGTGGACGGAGAAAGGAGCATGAGAGAAAGTTATGAGAAAGAGTGACAGGTTATAGGGGTGTCAGAAGTGGGTAAGAGAAGGATGAGAATACTGATGAGAGTGGAGGGACGGAGAAAGGAGCAGGAGAGAAAGTTATGAGAAAGAGTGACAGGTTATAGGGGGTGTCAGGAAGTGGGTAAGAGAAGGATGAGAATACTGATGAGAGTGGAGTGGACGGAGAAAGGAGCATGAGAGAGTTATGAGAAAGAGTGACAGGTTATAGGGGGTGTCAGGAAGTGGGTAAGAGAAGGATGAGAATACTGATGAGAGTGGAGTGGACGGAGAAAGGAGTACGAGAGAAAGTTATGAGAAAGAGTGACAGGTTATAGGGGGTGAGGAAGTGGGTAAGAGAAGGATGAGAATACTGATGAGAGTGGAGTGGACGGAGAAAGGAGCATGAGAGAAAGTTATGAGAAAGAGGTTATAGGTTATAGGGGTGTGAGGAAGTGGGTAAGAGAAGGATGAGAATACTGATGAGAGTGGAGGACGGAGAAAGGAGTACGAGAGAAAGTTATGAGAAAGAGTGACAGGTTATAGGGGGTGTCAGGAAGTGGGTAAGAGAAGGATGAGAATACTGATGAGAGTGGAGTGGACGGAGAAAGGAGCATGAGAGAAAGTTATGAGAAAAGAGTGACAGGTTATAGGGGGTGTGAGGAAGTGGGTAAGAGAAGGATGAGAATACTGATGAGAGTGGAGGGACGGAGGGAAAGGAGTACGAGAGAAAGTTATGAGAAAGAGTGACAGGTTATAGGGGGTGTGAGGAAGTGGGTAAGAGAAGGATGAGAATACTGGATGAGAGGAGGGACGGAGAAAGGAGCATGAGAGAAAGTTATGAGAAAGAGTGACAGGTTATAGGGGGAGGGAAGCGGGGGCAGAGAAGGATGAGAATACTGGATGAGAGTGGAGTGGACGGAGAAAGGAGTACGAGAGAAAGTTATGAGAAAGAGTGACAGGTTATAGGGGGGTGTCAGGAAGTGGGTAAGAGAAGGATGAGAATACTGATGAGAGTGGAGTGGACGGAGAAAGGAGCATGAGAGAAAGTTATGAGAAAGAGTGACAGGTTATAGGGGGTGTCAGGAAGTGGGTAAGAGAAGGATGAGAATACTGATGAGAGTGGAGTGGACGGAGAAAGGAGCAGGAGAGAAAGTTATGAGAAAGAGCAGGTTATAGGGGGGCCAGGGAAGGCAAGAGAAGGATGAGAATACTGATGAGAGGAGGACGGAGAAAGGAGCACGAGAGAAAGTTATGAGAAAGAGTGACAGGTTATAGGGGGTGTGAGGAAGTGGGTAAGAGAAGGATGAGAATACTGATGAGAGTGGAGTGGACGGAGAAAGGAGCATGAGAGAAAGTTATGAGAAAAAGTGACAGGTTATAGGGGGCAGTCAGGAAGTGGGTAAGAGAAGGATGAGAATACTGATGGAGAGTGGAGTGGACGGAGAAAGGAGCAATGAGAGAAAGTTATGAGAAAGAGTGAGAGGTTATAGGGAGTGTGAGGAAGTGGGTAAGAGAAGGATGAGAATACTGATGAGAGTGGAGTGGACGGAGAAAGGAGCACGAGAGAAAGTTATGAGAAAGAGTGACAGGTTATAGGGGGTGTCAGGAAGTGGGTAAGAGAAGGATGAGAATACTGATGAGAGTGGAGTGGACGGAGAAAGGAGCATGAGAGAAAGTTATGAGAAAGAGTGACAGGTTATAGGGGGTGTCAGGAAGTGGGTAAGAGAAGGATGAGAATACTGATGAGAGTGGAGTGGACGGAGAAAGGAGCACGAGAGAAAGTTATGAGAAAGAGTGACAGGTTATAGGGGGTGTCAGGAAGTGGGTAAGAGAAGGATGAGAATACTGATGAGAGTGGAGTGGACGGAGAAAGGAGCACTAGAGAAAGTTATGAGAAAGAGTGACAGGTTATAGGGGGTGTCAGGAAGTGTGGGTAGAGAAGGATGAGAATACTGATGAGAGTGGAGTGGACGGAGAAAGGAGCATGAGAGAAAGTTATGAGAAAGAGTGACAGGTTATAGGGGGTGTCAGGGAGGTAGGGTAAGAGAAGGATGAGAATACTGATGAGAGTGGAGTGGACGGAGAAAGGAGCACGAGAGAAAGTTATGAGAAAGAGTGACAGGTTATAGGGGGTGTCAGGGAAGTGGGTAAGAGAAGGATGAGAATACTGATGAAATTAGAGTGGACGGAGAAAGGAGCACGGAGAAAGTTATGAGAAGAAGTGACAGGTTATAGGGGGTGTGAGGAAGTGGGTAAGAGAAGGTTGAGAATACTGATGAGAGTGGAGTGGACGGAGAAAGGAGTACGAGAGAAAGTTATGAGAAAGAGTGACAGGTTATAGGGGGTGTGAGGAAGTGGGTAAAGAAGGATGAGAATACTGATGAGAGTGGAGTGGATGAAGAAAGGAGCATGAGAGAAAGTTATGAGAAGAGTAGCAGGTTATAGGGGGTGTCAGGAAGTGGGTAAGAGAAGGATGAGATAAGTGAGAGTGGAGTGGACGGAGAGAAAGGAGCATGAGAGAAAGTTATGAGAAAGAGTGACAGGTTATAGGGGGTGTCAGGAAGTGGGTAAGAGAAGGATGAGAATACTGATGAGAGTGGAGTGGACGGAGAAAGGAGCACGAGAGAAAGTTAGCAGAAAGAGTGACAGGTTATAGGGGGTGTGGGAAGTGGGTAAGAGAAGGATGAATACTGATGAGAGTGGAGTGGACGGAGAAAGGAGCATGAGAGAAAGTTATGAGAAAGAGTGACAGGTTATAGGGGTGTAGGAAGTGGGTAAGAAGGATGAGAATACTGATGAGAGTGGAGTGGACGGAGAAGAACTGAGAAAGTTATGAGAAAGAGTGACCAGGTTATAGGGGGTGTGTCAGGAAGTGGGTAAGAGAAGGATGAGAATACTGATGAGAGTGGAGTGGACGGAGAAAGGAGCATGAGAGAAAGTTATGAGAAAGAGTGACAGGTTATAGGGGGTGTCGAAGTGGGTAGAGAAGGATGAGAATACTGATGAGAGTGGAGTGGACGGGGAAAGGAGCATGAAGAGAAAGTTATACAAGTGACAGGTTATAGGGGGTGTCAGGAAGTGGGTAAGAGAAGGATGATACTGATGAGAGTGGAGTGGACGGAGAAAGGAGCACGAGAGAAGTTGTGAGAAAGAGTGACAGGTTATAGGGGGTGTGAAAGGAAATGGGTAAGAGAGAGAGGTTGAGAATACTGATGAGAGTGGAGTGGACGGAGAAAGGAGTACGAAGAGAAAGTTATGAGAAAAGTGACAGGTTATAGAGGTGTGAGGAAGTGGGTAAGAGAAGGATGAGAATACTGATGAGAGTGGAGTGGATGAAGAAGGAGCATAGTTATGAGAAAGAGTGACAGGTTATAGGGGGTGTCAGGAAGTGGGTAAGAGAAGGATGAGAATACTGATGAGAGTGGAGTGGACGAGAGAAAGGAGTTCATCAAGAAAGAGTGACAGGTTATGAGGGGTGTCAGAGAGTGGGAGTGAGAAGGATGAGGCCACTTGATGAGAGTGGAGTGGACGGAGAAAGAGGCATGAGAGAAAGTTATGAGAAAGAGTGACAGGTTATAGGGGGTGTCAGGAAGTGGGTAGAAGGATGAGAATGCGGTAGAGGTGGAGTGGACGGAGAAAGGAGCACACACGAGAGAGGATGCGAGAGAGTGACAGGTTATAGGGGTGTCAGGAAGTGGGTAAGAGGATGAGAATACTGATGAGAGTGGAGTGGACGGAGAAAGGAGCACGAGAGAAAGTTATGAAGAAGAGTGACAGTTTATAGGAGGGTGTGGAGGTGGGTAAGGGTTGAGAATACTGATGAGGAGTGGAGTGGACGGAGAAAGGAGTACGAGAGAAAGTTATGAGAAGAGTGACAGGTTATAGGGGTGTGAGGAAGTGGGTAGAGAAGGATGGGGAGAAATACTGATGAGTGGAGTGGATGAAGAAAGGAGCATGAGAGAAAGTTATGAGAAAGAGTGACAGAGTTATAGGGGGTGTCAGGAAGTGGGTGAGAGAAGGATGAGAGATACTGATGAGAGTAGGTGGACGGAGAAAGGAGCATGAGAGAAAGTTAGCGAGAAGAGTGACAGGTTATAGGGGGTGTCAGGAAGTGGGTAAGAGAAGGATGAGAATACTGATGAGAGTGGAGTGGACGGAGAAAGGAGCACGAGAGAAAGTTATGAAAGAGTGACAGGTTATAGGGGGTGTCAGGAAGTGGGTAAGAGAAGGATGAGAATACTGATGAGAGTGGAGTGGACGGAGAAAGGAGCATGAGAGAAAGTTATGAGAAAAGTGACAGGTTATAGGGGGTGTCGGGAAGTGGGTAAGAGAAGGATGAGAATACTGATGAGAGTGGGAGTGGACGGAGAAAGGAGCACGAGAGAAAGTTATGAGAAAGAGCAGCAGGTTATAGGGGGTGTCAGGAAGTGGGTAAGAAGGATGAGAATACTGATGAGAGTGGAGTGGACGGAGAAAGGAGCATGAGAGAAAGTTATGAGAAAGAGTGACAGGTTATAGGGGGTGTCAGGAAGTGGGTAAGAGAAGGATGAGAATACTGATGAGAGTGGAGTGGACGGGGAAAGGAGCATGAGAGAAGAGTTATGAGAAAGAGTGACAGGTTATAGGGGGTGTCAGGAAGTGGGTAAGAGAAGGATGAGAATACTGATGAGAGTGGAGTGGACGGAGAAAGGAGCACGAAGAGAAAGTTATGAGAAAGAGTGACAGGTTATAGGGGGTGTGAGGAAATGGGTAAGAGAAGGTTGAGAATACTGATGAGAGTGGAGTGGACGGAGAAAGGAGTACGAGAAAGTTATGAAAGAGTGACAGGTTATAGGGGGTGTGAGGAAGTGGGTAAGAGAAGGATGAGAATACTGATGAGAGTGGAGTGGATGAAGAAAGGAGCATGAGAGAAAGTTATGAGAAAGAGTGACAGGTTATAGGGGGTGTCAGGAAGTGGGTAAGAGAAGGATGAAGAATACTGATGAGAGTGGAGTGGACGGAGAAGGGCACAGAGAGAAAGTTATGAGAAAGAGTGACAGGTTATGGGGGTGTCCAGGAAGTGGGTAAGAGAAGGATAGGTGCGAGTGAGAGTGGAGTGGACGGAGAAAGGAGCACGAGAGAAAGTTATGAGAAAGAGTGATGAGTTATAGGGGGTGTCAGGAAGTGGGTAAGAGAAGGATGAGAATACTGATGAGAGTGGAGTGGACGGAGAAGGCAGGAGAAAGTTATGAGAAAAGTGACAGGTTATAGGGGGTGTCAGGAAAGTGGGTAAGAGGATGAGAATACTGATGAGAGTGGAGTGGCCGGAGAAAAAGTGATGCGTTGCATAAGAAAAAACAATTCTCTTTTTTTTTAATTAAAAGAAAAAATATTTTTGAATATTCAGTCAAACAAACAGTTGGTGGTCGTTTGTGCACCAGAAATATGAGACAGTTTATTGCTATTATAATATTCGAATCTTATATGTTAAAACTTAAATCACTACAATAAAAGTTTAAATTTTCGGAATTATTTTAAGAGTATTTTTTTGGGTTTTTTTTTCAAATGCAAGGCAGACACTTATTTTTCTTTTTTTTTCATTGTTTGTTGAATCGATATTTGGAAATCATAGAATGCATTTGTTCTAAACTTGATTCCAATTTCTGCTAAAACGTCTAGATTTTTCTTGTAAACGCTTTCCGCCTAAATACGTCTTCGTGTAATCCCAGTTAAAACTCATAACGTTATATCAAGCGTCTATATTTTTCTTTAAGAAGTATGTCTTTTCCTCTTTCAACCTGGCAAATACCACTACTACTACTACTACTACTACTACTACTACTACCTTTTCTTTTTCTTCTTCTTTCTCGTTTTCTTTCTCATCCTCCTCCTCTTCATCCTCCTCCGCCTTCTTCTTTCTTCCTTTCCTCCCTTCTCGTATTTCTTCTCCTCATTTTTCCTACTTTTTCTTCTCCTCATTCTTCTTTTTCGTTGTCTTCTTTCTCTTCTCCTCCTCCTCCCCTCTTCCTACACCTTCTCTTTTCTTCTCCTCGTTTTCTTTTTTACCCTTCTCTTTATCCGCCTCCACCTTCTTCTTCTCCTCCTTCTCCTATTTCTCCTCCTCATTTTTCCTACTTTTTCTTCTCCTCATTCTTCTTCTTTTTCGTCGTCTTCTTTCTCTCCTCCTCCTCCTCCCCTCTTCCTACACCTTCTCTTTTCTTCTCCTCGTTTTCGTTTTTACCCACCTCCTCTTTATCCGCCTCCACCTTCTTCTTCTTCCCCTCCTACTTCTCCTATTTCTCCTCCTCATTTTTTTCCTTCTTCTTTTTCTTACTTTTTCTTCTCCTCATTCTTCTTCTTTTTCGTCGTCTTCTTTCTCTTCTCCTTCTCCTCCCCTCTTCCTACACCTCCTCTTTTTTTCTCCTCATTTTCTTTTTCACCCTCCTCCTCTTTATCCGTCTCTACCTTCTTCTTCTTCCCCTCCTCCTTCTACTATTTCTCATCCTCATTTTTTTCTTCTTCTTCTTACTTTTTCTTCTCCTCATTCTTCTTCTTCGTTGTCTTCTTTCTTTTCTCCTCCTTCTCCCCTCCTTCTACACCTTCTCTTTTTCTTCTTCTCCTTCTCCTTCTCTTTTTTCTCCTCATTCTTCTCCTCCTCCTCCTTGTTCCTCTTCTTCTTCCTCTTCTCTACTTTCTTCCCATCCTCCTCTTTCTTATTCTTCTTCACCCTTTCCCTCATTCTTTTAATCCTCATTATACATCTTCTCTTTCTTTTTCCTCTCCTCCTCCTCTTTCTACTCCTCGTTTTCTTCTTCTTCTCCTTCTTCTTCCTGTCCACCCTCTCCTCTTTCTCCTCCTCATTTTTCTTCTTTTCGTCTTCTTTTTCGTCTTCTCCTCCTTCCCCCTCCTTCTCCACCTTCTTCTTCTTCAACCTTCTTTTTCTCTTTTTCTTCTGCTCCTTCTCATTATCTTTTTCCTCCTCCTTCTTGTTAGATTTTTTCTTCTTCTTCTTTCTTTCCATCCCCCTTCTTCTCTTCTTCTTCTTTCTTCTTCTTCTTCCTCCTCGCTCTCATTCTCTCAATCCTCATCATGCTACTTCTCCTTCTTCTTCCTCTTCTCCGCCTCATTTTTTCTTCTTATTATTTTTCTTTATCATCATCATCATCATCATTCTTCTTCTTCTTCTTCTTCTTCTTCTTTTTCTTCACACTCTTTCTCTTCCTCATTCTTCTTCTTTTTCTTCTTCTTCCTTCTTTTATTTTATCTTCTGCTTCTAGTAATTATCTTCTTTCTCTTCCTCATTCTTATTGCTCTCCTTCTTGTTCTTCTTGTCTTCTTCCCATTCTCCTCCTTCTCCTCTTCTTCCTCTTCTTTCTTATTCTCTTAATCCTCATCCTAATTCTTCTCCTTTTTTCTTCCTCTCCCCCTTTCCTCTTTACCCTCCTCATTTTTGTTCTTTATGTTTTTCTTCATCATACTCTTTCTCCTCGTCGTTCTTCTTCTTCTTCTTCTTCTTCTTCTTCTTCTTCACCTTCTTCTTGACACTTCTTTTTCTTTTCTACTCCTTCTTATTCTCTTCTTCCACCTCATTCTTCTCTCTCCTCCTCTTTCTTGTTCTTCCTCTTCTTCTTCTTCACATCCTCCTCCTTCTCCTCTTCCTCCTCTTTCTTATTCTTCTTCCTCTTCCTCTTTCCTCCTCCTCCTACTTCTCTCTTATTCTTAACTTCTGCTACAAAATAGATCAAATTCTTCAATAAAACTAATCCGGAATAAACATCTTAGTGTCTTACGATTCGCAAAATCACCTGCCCGAATCTTGAGAAGGTATTTTATGACATTTCGACGTCACAGGATTGGCAAGAAGCAGGTGAAATGACAATGATCCATATTCCCGAGGTGATTGCTTCCTTTTTTTTTTTTTTTTTTCTCGGCGGAGTAATATAGTTCAATTTTGATTGCAAGGAAAGAATTTAGAAAACCACTATTCCTACACGAATAAATATGTAGCAACAGTTAAATTTTAACTGGCAAGTCCTGCAATTTTTGGAAGCATCATATAATAATTCTGCTTTTTCCTTTCTTACTAAGTTACTTAGTTCCTCCGTCCGTTACGCCACTGAAGAAAAATAACACACTTACTCTCTATACGAGCTTTTCCTTCCACTCTACCTTTTTACTCTCCTCAGCCTTTCCCTCACCTTTGCCGAACAGAATCATATAATAATTCTGTTTGTTCCTTCCTTAGTTAGTTACTTAGTTCGTCCGTCCGTTACGCCACTGAAGAAAGATAACACATTTACTCTCTACACGAGCTTTTCCTTCCACTCTATCTATTATAATCTATAAACGCTACTCTCCTCAGCCTTTCCCTCACCTTTGCCGAACAGAATCATATAATAATTCTGCTTGTTCCTTCCTTAGTTACTTAGTTCCTCCGTCCGTTACGCCACTGAAGAAAAATAACACACTTACTCTCTACACGAGCTTTCCATTCCCCTCTATCTATTATAATCTATAAACGCTACTCTCCTCAGCCTTTCTCTCACATTTGCCAAACGGAAGGGTAGTAAAGAGTGAGAGAGTAGGAGGAGAGAGTATATAGCATTACCGTAACAGTAGCAGCTTAAGCTGGTGGTTGTAGCAGTAATTGTGTGCATGTATATGTGTGTGTACTGCACAATATAGTAAAAATAGGTAGGTTTGTTGTTGCATCCCGCGGCCTAATAACGAAATTTCTGACCTCTACACACTTGGCCATCACTCAGTTGGTCTTTTCTGTTTACAATGGGCACAGGAGCCATGACTTTTCAGGAATAAAAAAAAAATTCTTTTTCAAAATCTCTCACAAAATAGCGTACAGTATTTTGGTTATGGTCTGTGCATACGCCGCTTAATATAATATAAGATTACAGTAAAGTAGCTTCTATGGACATTACTTTTATAGATATTTTAATAAAATTACACTCTTTGTTATCGTTATTTTATTATCCAATACCTTTATGTTTGAAGACGTTACTATCATTTGTAGTATGACAAAGTAAATTTTTTCCAGGAAATCATAATTATCCTTCCGTGGAAATTCCACGGTTCCCCTAGGTTAATATAACTCTCTTAGGATGAGCGTTGTGGTGCAGTGGATATCGGCTCAGAACGTGAAATCGGGGAGCCGAGTTCAAATTCCAGTTGAATTCCTTGCATTCACTTACGCGCAAATACCCTTGGAAAAGGTATTAATCCGTCTCTTCCTTCCAATCATGGGTTAAATAATAGGACAGATTGGGTTCTATAGCCTTGGCTGGTAACCAGTCTACCGTAGAAAGCAATTGCAACCTACTGTGCGATAGTTAGTCATGGCTCTTTCGAGACATGATCGCTCAAAGCGTGTATCACGTATGTCACTTAACTGACTGACTGAATATAATAGTTGGAAATATGATTAAGGCTTCTACTGGTCATAAAGTGGGGGACTGGTATTCTATTGTTATGAAGTAATAAACTGATCTCCCACTTATTACTACTTAATAATATAATGAATTTTATCTTCCTCCAGCTATGAGTCAAATAACAGGACAGCTTGGGTTCTATAGCCTTGGTTGGCAACCAGCCCACCACAGAAAGTAATGGCAACATACTGTGGGATAATCTTCTGCCTAGTCAGACATGTTTTATTCGAGACATGATCGTCCAATCGTGTATCACGTATGGCACTTAACTGATATTAACCTCATAGTTGTAACATTAACAAGTTCTAAACGACTATATGTGCGGCCATTTGACAAGAAATTGAAAATGCACGTGGAGTAATCTTTAATGTCACTTTATTTAATGTTAGCCAAGCAGTAGTTCGCCGTGCAGATAAATGCCTGGAAGCTAAAGGCCACCATTTTGTGCGACTTTTGTTATTGTACAGCTAAAAGATAACTTGTGTTAATATTGTGATGTCTGAATAAATTTATTATTACATTTGGCTAGCTAGAATTTATTTTTCGCTTGTCAGAGTCCATCTTGCATATTTATAAATCTATCATTCGCCCGTGCATTGAATACTGCTGCCATATCTGGTCGGATTTTCCTGCTGTTTCTCTCAGCGTTTTTCGACAAATTCTATCGGAGGATTTGGAATGCTTCTTTCGCACCGACAAATATTTTCACGGCTTCTGCTCTGACGAGTGTTATTCACTAGTACCCCGTCCACATGAATTTACACGTGCTACTAGATTGGCAACTAGGTCCCACCCTTTTGCAGCCAAAATAGGCAAATCTAACCATCACTTCTACTCTCAGTTTTTTCTCGCGATTCTCGCCTGTGGAACTCTCTTCGACATACACTACTGTTCATAATTATTAGGCTAGCCCAGTGACTTAAAAAAAATGATGTATTTCACACTATTTTTTAGTATTAATTGCCAAATGAATAATTGTAAATGAAAATAGAATGGTTCTTTTGTTATTATTACTTTGCAAAATTTTACAAGGCAAATAGCGACAATTTAATCATCGCAGCCTCTAGATTTGCTATATATGTCTATATATACGCTACCGGCCATAACTATTAGGCAACCCCATATTTTTAAATTAAATTATGTATTTCATACTATTTTTTAAGTATTTATTGCCAAGTGGATAATTGTAAATGAAAATAGAATGGTTCTTTTGTTAATACTGCACAATAAAATGTGCATCAAATGAATTTATAAATATTTAATAATTGCCTAAATTGCAGTTTCATCAATGAAAGAATGAAGAAAATTTTGGGTGATTCGGACGAGTCCATCTTTGTTTCCTTGGCAAGCAGGTTTTTTGTCAAAAAGTGCTCGATATTAGGATATGAGTAGAGTGTTAATAAAATTATTGTGGAGAGGCTTGTCCCTTAATGAACTAGCGTTAATTCAGTCCAGCGGAATTTTGAAGTTTTGAGAGATTATTATTGTTATATCTATCTATCTATCTATCTATCTATCTATCTATCTATCTATCTATCTATCTATCTATCTATCTATGCCAGTCTGTTCATTAGTCTATCTATCTATCTATCTATCTATCTATCTATCTATCTATCTTAGTCTGTTCATTATCTATCTATCTATCTATCTATCTATCTATCTATCTATCTATCTATCTATCTTAGTCTGTTCATTATCTATCTATCTATCTATCTATCTATCTATCTATCTATCTATCTATCTATCTATGCCAGTCTGTTCATTTTCTATCTATCTATCTATCTATCTATCTATCTATCTATCTATTATCTATCTATCTATCTATGCCAGTCTGTTCATTAGTCTATCTATCTATCTATCTATCTATCTATCTATCTATCTATCTATCTATCTATCTATCTATCCAGTCTTATTTCTATCTATCTATCTATCTATCTATCTATCTATCTATCTATCTATCTATCTATCTATGCCAGTCTGTCTAGTCTATCTATCTATCTATCTATCTATCTATCTATCTATCTATCTATCTATCTATCTATCTATCTATCTATCTATCTGTCTATCTATCTATCTATCTATCTATCTATTGCCAGTCTATTCTATCTATCTATCTATCTATCTATCTATCTATCTATCTATCTATCTATCTATCTATCGTAGTATTTAATAAAAAAAACTATATTGCAGTTTCATCAATGAAAGAAATGAAGAAAATTTTGGGTGATTCGAACGAGTTCATCTGTGCTTCCTTGCCTTGTAAAATTTTTCAAAGTAATAATAACAAAAGAACCATTCTATTTTCATTTAAGATTATCCACTTGGCAATAAATACTAAAAATAGTATGAAATACATCATTTCTTTTAAAAACAACTGGGGTGGCCTAATAATTATGACCGGGAGTGTACTTGCTTCCCTGATAGCTACAATTTCCAAAACACTAAGTGAAACGTCAATTGTCATATCCTATCAATTTGATTCTCATCTTTTTCTTATCCTTACTTCGACATCTCCTGTACCTTGCTGTCTTTTTTTTTCTTTTCTTTTTCTTTTTCTTTGTCCCCTCTCATCTCACGGTAACGCCCCTGCGCACCGGTAGCAGTACTGACTTGATGAAGAGAAACGATTATAAATATCAGGAAGAAACAAATGAGGTTCCTGGGACACGTAATGAGGAAGGAAAACCTGGAGAACTTGATACTCACAGGTCTGATAAATGAAAGAATAGACAAAGGAAAGCAGCGAGAGACGTATTTGTTAGGTCTGAGCAAATGGTTGACGGAGCGGGGCTTGGAAGAGATACCAAGAGAAAAATTACTGAGAGCGACAAGAGATAGAGCTA
>JBBBDQ010001679.1:765000-857500 GCA_037127315.1 Ascarosepion bandense
AGGACCTAAAAAAAACCAATGACAATAAAAATCTTATTATGACATACAAAAATATATAATTTTTTTTACATGACATGATAGATGGGCGGGGGTATGAATATAATCCCAAAACAAAATTTTCAACAAAATACAAAATAAATCCATGATGTTAGTAGGACTCAAAAATCTCACAAAACAAAGAGGCCACTGTATTCTGCTCTTATGACAAAATCAAGAGGCACTCTTTCTACAGGGAGTGGAGAGGAGAAAATAAAATGGATGGGGAGAATATAATCCTGACCCAGACGAGATCGAACGGGAAAATTAAAAACTGGGGAAACTAGGAATCTCGACCTGGATCATAACAAAAAACAATGCCGGAAACAGGCCGGGACTCACACTCATTCACATTAACTAGGTACACAAGAAGGAACTACCTATGCTAAACTAACAATATTTATTTTTGCAAAAAATAAAACAAATGTGGCACAAGGCCTAAAAAGGAGAGAGGTAGAGGTTGATACTCACTGAACTATCCTATACCTAGCTAAACACTATCACGACCCAGTCACTCATTACAATTTGCGCATTCATCACAAGAACCCATCCATCACCTCCCAGTCCTTCACACACCACAATGCCACATATTTACCAGGGGTACCTAAAAAGGGGGAAAAACCCATGACAATGAAAATGTATTTATATACAATATAATATATAATTTAAAACATTTAATGTAAAAGGAAATGATGGCAAGGGGTGAACAAAAAAAAAACTAAAAATACAACAAATTTTTTAAACTAAAATAATAAACAATGTGAGTAAGACCCGTCCATCCTAGAATAAGTGTGGCTGCTGTTATTCTGCCAAACGGCTGTGGGGCGAAATGACCAAATTAAGACCAGTTCAGACCGGTTCTGAACCTAGGTAATATTTTGACCAGGACCTGGGCGTACGCGCTCAGGTTCCCCACATTAAAAAGGACCTTGTGTCACATCTCTCTCAAGTGGGGGAGAAGAGTAAATAAAAACACTTTGAAATGACCTTTCTCAGAATACCAATATACGTCATAAATTGCGTCATAAATAAATTACGTTATAAATAAATTGCGTCATAAATGTCAGTAATTTGTGAAACAAAATTTTGTGTTCAAACTCCATTTAATGATAATGGCTAAGCAGGTTTGTTTTAACTCTTCTTCTTCTATGTGCCTTGTCCTTTCAGGACATAGGCGATCATGGCCCGCCACGTCTCCCTATCCTTGGTGGCTCTTAGCACGCTTTCTCCTGTTACACCACCCAAATTCCGCTCTGCCATCCACTAGCTCAAGCCCATAAATCTAGAATATAAATGTACAGAAACTAACATGGCCACAAAAGGAGGGATCAATTTATAAATTGATTATAACATAGAATTGATCACCCATTTTATATCCATGTTATAATTTCTTATAAACAGTT
The DNA here is from genome assembly GCA_037127315.1 of Ascarosepion bandense. Lineage (NCBI taxonomy): Eukaryota > Metazoa > Mollusca > Cephalopoda > Sepiida > Sepiidae > Ascarosepion > Ascarosepion bandense. The sequence continues at coordinate 766,440 of JBBBDQ010001679.1, forward strand.
GGCATATATATTCTTCTTCTATGTGCCTTGCCCTTTCAGGACATAGGCGATCATGGCCCGCCACGTCTCCCTATCCTTGGTGGCTCTTAGCACGCTTTCTCCTGTTACACCACCCAAATCCCGCTCTGCCATCCACTAGCTCAAGCCCATAAATCTAGAATATAAATGTATAGAAACTAACGGCCACAAAATGAGGGATCAATTTATAAATTGATTATAACATAGAATTGATCACCCACTTTATACCCACATTATAATTTCTTATAAACAGTTCGCACATATATTCTTCTTCTATGTGTCCTGTTCTTTCAGGACATAGCCGATCATGGCTTTCCACGTCTCCCCTATCCCTGGTGGCTCTTAGGACGCCTTCTCCTGTTACACCACCCAAATCCCGCTCTGCCATCTACTAGCTCAAGCCCATAAATCTAGAATATAAATGTATAGAAACTAACATAGCCACAAAATGAGGGATCAATTTATATATTGATTATAATATCTCCACATCTCCCTATACTTGATGGCTATTCATACGTTTTCTCCTGTTACACCATGCAATCCCCGTTCCGTCATCCGCCTGCTCAGGCCCTTCAAATATATTATCCGCTGCTTTCCTCTGTCTTTTTTCCCCCTCTATCTTGTCTGTCAGTATCAGGTTCTCCAATCCCTCTTTCCTCATTGCATGTCCCAGGGATTTCAGTTGTCTCTTCCTGATGCACACTATTAATTTTCTTTTCGTTTCCATTCTTTCCAACACCTCATCATTGCTCACATGCTCGGTCCATGATATCCGCAGCATCCTTCTGTAGAACCACATTTCCGCTGTTTCAAGTTTTTTCTTCATCTTCGATGATATTGTCCAGCATTCACTGCCGTATTAAAGAACTGATATCACATAGAAATCCAGCACTCTCTTCGTTGTTTCTAGAGAAATTTTCTTGTGTCACAATGTACAATTAGAAATTTTCATGTCACAATGTACAATTAATTTATAACTATATAATTATATATATATATATATATATATATATATATATATATATATGGGGGGGTATTTAGGCTGCAAATTTTCTCTTAAACATGTCAGTTTAAATAAATTGCAAACATTATGTTTGTTTATTTTTAATAAAATCCGTTCATACTCACGGATAATCTTTCGCGTATTACAATCAAAAGATGTCCGAAATGAGCTGTAACGTTGACAGATGTTATTTTCATCCATTTTTCAAGGTACCCAAGTACTTTCAACCTCTTTCCGAGGTCATCTTCAGAGGCGTGAGTTATGATAACAAATGTAACCGGAAAACTGTTTTTTTGCTAAAAATTACTGTACATTTCTTTCTGCTAGTATGAGCTCTGGTAAAAAAGCTTATCGGGACATTAGGTTTGAATTTTAAAAAAATTATCTCACTGATGTCCCCAAGTGTTGGTCGGTGATATATTTATTTTTGTCTCGCTAGAACCTATTACAACTGAGTAGTGAGTTCGAACCTCACTGGATACTCCATTCTTTCGGCCTTGTGCCACATTTAAGCGGCGCTTAGAAAATAAATATATGTGTCTGTGTGCTTTAAATTATAATGATACTTAAAGCAAAAATTGACGTTTTTCAGTAGTTTACTTATAGAAAAGCATTTTAGGCAAGCAGATATTTTTGTCATAAACTGTTCGATATCAAGATATCAAATTAATGTGGAGAGATTTTTCATTTAGCTGAGCAGTGTTATTTTACTCATATCAACTTCGAAGTTCCATGAGGGCATTATTAAGAAGTTAAAAAGTTTAAATTCCTGAGAACCATTATGACAAAGGATGGAAAATGCAACACTGAGATTCAGAGGTGGATTGGCATGGCCAAAGATACATTTCAAAAGCTAAGCAGAGTATTGAGAGACAGGAAAATTTCATTGGAGAAAAATAAAAGACTATGGGACTGTTATGTGGTATCTGTCCTTCTATATTGCAGCTAATGCTTGACGAAGTTTATTTTTTGTTGAATATTGTTTGCCATTTCGATAAACATCTCTTGTCATCCATCCTCAAACATTTTCAATTGGGTTCAAGTCTGGTGAGCATGCAGGATGTCCCAAGAGATGGACCCCATTTTCTTGTAGAATGGTCAAGAACCGTCTTGCAGCGTGGATTGCAGCATTATTCTGTTGGAATAACCATCCATCCACACACAAACGATGGCCCTCCATCATCAATGATGCCTTTTGTAGCATGCTAACATAACCAGCCGCTGTTTGACAACCCTGCACCATCTGGAGCTCCATTGTCTCTCTGTAAGAAAAGGCACCCCATAACATTAGGGACTCTCTACCACTATGACGTGTGGAGAAAATTTCAGGAGGCATGTTTTTGTTATGCCAATATCGTTGGAAGCCATCAGGACCATCTAGATTGAATTTTTTCTCATCAGAAAACAGGACTTTCTTCCACTTCTCAACGTCCCATGTTTGGTATTCACAACCAAACTTTAAGTAGTCCACCTTGTGACGTGGAAGCAGCTGAGGAATTTGTTTACGCTTTTTATTTACCATGCCTTTTTGTCATAAGTGTCGTCGGATGGTTACAGGACTGCAATTAGCATCTGTGACTGCCTTAATTTGACTAGAAGAATGTCCCGCCTCTTTCATAACAACCCGTCTTATTCTCTTACTCAATGCAGGAGAAATTTTTTGGGGCCTACCAGAGGATTTTGCTTTTCCATAATTCTCACTGTTCTTTAGAAAGTTGCAAATCACAGTTTTACTGCGATTTACCTTAGCTGCGATCGCCCGCCGTGACAAACCTTCCTTATGGAATTCTAGAATTCGAGAACGCTCCTTTGGTAAGTTTGCTTGCTTTAGGCATGGTAACACCTTTACACAGTGATTGCTAATCTCTAACTGAAGTAAAAACATTGGAATTACCATAGATCTAACTATTTATACCCCTGGTCTTATAATTTTGATCATGTGTAAATCGCCTCATTTTATAAAAATGTAAATTTCTAAATAAAATGTTTGGAATGTAGCTTTTTGTTTCCATAACCTTTTAGATTGTAGTATTGGTAACCTTAAGTGGGAGGAGTTTAAAATCTATCTGTAAAAAAAAATTCTTTTTAAAGATTTTTAAGTGGTCTTAAATTTTTGATCAGGTGTTTATGTGTGTGTACTGTACAAAATAGTAAAAATAAGTAGGTTTGTTGTTGTATCCCGTGACCTAATAACGAAATTTCTGGCCTTTACACCCTTGGCCATTACTCAGTTGGTCTTTTCTGTTTACAATGGACACAGGAGCCATGATCATTCCGTCATTATTTTATTATCGAATACCTTTATATTTGAAGACGTTACTATCATTTGTAGTATGACAAAGTAAAATTTTTTGTACAATTTCGTAGAATTTTTGTCTCTGGTCCTATAATTTTGATCATATGTAAATCGCCTCATTTTATAAAAATGTAAATTTCTAAATAAAATGTTTGGAATATAGCTTTTTGTTTCCATAAACTTTTAGATTGTAGTATTGGTAACCTTAAGTTGGAGGAGTTTAAAATCTATCTGTAAAAAAAAAATTCTTTTTAAAGATTTTTAAGTGGTCTTAAATTTTTGATCAGCAGTGTATTTTACTTTTTTCTATGGCTTTTTCGGTCACGTATATCTAATTCATACTTAAAGCTATAATGGCTGCCTACTTCAGCAGCCGGTGTAACATAAAAGCTGTCACCCTCACACAACACATCAACAAATCGACATACACGCCATAATCCCAACAAATAAAACGCTTTCTAGATAAAACGCTTACTAGAGATAAAAGGGTGCACGCACACATATACACTCGCAAGCTGGCACACACAGACATGCGAGTACGCATTATTACCTGAATCCAACGTGGACAAACTAGAATTATGATAACCTGTTGAAATTCGTAAAACTGTTGTGACAGCGTCAGAACTCCATGCCTTTTATAATTTATATTTTATGAACTCACCTGCTTATTAAGAGTGGCTCACTTCATTCTTTTACCGCTTCAAGATAGATTTTTCGATATCTACTGAGACAGAGACATATATATATATATATATATATATATATATCGAATACAAGAATAGGGTTGTTCCAACGAGAGTAATTAGTATAAAATAAAAAGTGTGAGAAGCCGTGAACGTTTTCTTTAAAATATATATTTATTGTTTGGTATTCATACAAGTTATGGAGTATTAATTTGTCATGGTTTGCGCTACACGTGTTTCGAGTCTAAAATTGGCTCTCTTCAGGCGAACAAATTCGTTGTTTTACGTTTGGGTTTCTCTGAGTATCTGATCATTCTGTTTAAAGTTAATAGGAAGTACTTGAAAAATAAGAACAGTAAAAAAATATATACAAAAATAAGAATAGTAAGAAAATAAAAAAGTATATAATAAAATAAATTAAATTAGAATCATGTGAGTTCAATGCTGTTTGAATCGTCTCTTTTCTCTGTCAGCATGTGTCCTAATGGGTTGACCAGTTAGATAAATAAACAAACAGATGAAAGGGGAAAGTGTTGTCTTAAGGCATTCTGGCGCCTCTTTATATATATATATATATATATATATATATATATATATGCACTACTAGCCATAATTATTAGGCCATGCCAGTGTTTTAAAATACGATGTATTTCATGCTATTTTTAGTATTTATTGCCAAATGAATAATTGTAAATAAAAATAGAATGGTTCTATTGTTAATACTGCACAATAACATGCGCATCAAATGAATTTATAAATATTTAATAATTACCTATATTGCAGTTTCATCAATGAAAGAATGAAGAAAATTTAGGGTGATTCGGACGAATTCATCTTTGCTTCCTTGACTTGTCAAATTTTGCAAAGTAACAATAACAAAAGAACCATTCTATTTTTATTTGGCAATAAATACTAAAAATATTATGAAATACATCATTTCTTTTAAAAAACCTGAGGTGGCCTAATAATTATGGCCTATATATATATATATATATATATATATATATATATGGCCATATATATATATATATATATATATATATATACCGGCCATAATTTTTAGGCCAGCCGGTATATATATATATATATATATATATATATATATATATACCGGGTGGCCTAATTTTTAGGCCGGTATATATATATATATATATATATATATATATATATATATATACCGGGTGGCCTAATTTTTAGGCCGGTATATATATATATATATATATATATATATCCGGGTGGCCTAATTTTTAGGCCGGTATATATATATATATATATATATATATATATATATATACCGGCCATAATTATTAGGCCATCCCAGTTTTTTTTTTAAAGAAATGATGTATTTCATACTATTTTTAGTATTAATCTGGGTTTTGGCCTCGACCTTCAGCCTCTCTGTTTCAGCTTCAATCTTAAATTTATTCCAGTTCAATCTGGGCTTCCGAGAGTTCAGGCACTTCTGACACAAGGATTTCAAGCACACTCCTGTCAAAAACGTCGTTATCGACCATAACTTCGGAAACCACTCTCACCAACTGCGTCTTTCGCATAGACTCTTTTACGTCTAACTCCAACTTCAACCCTATCTCTAAAGTATGGTCTATTTTTTAACGTTAATAGACCATCAAATGTGGGAGAGTTAAGAAAAGTATCTATTACAGACATCTCGGTGGATTTGGCTTATGCAATTCTATACCTGCACTGTTTCTCACTGCGAAGTCTTATTGAAAAGGAAAAATATATATAATCCCGGACGAGACTCCAATTTTGTTACGTCCGGGATTTCGTTGGGACTACGATAGCCGAGACGCAAGGAGAAAGTAAAAAAATATCCCAGGGTTCAATCATAAGTTGTTAAAATAACAATGGGAGGGGAATTCTCCAATTCTAGACGTCGGTAAACACAATGAGAAATGAACAATAAGCAAACACAGAATAACATAAGACGACACGAGAATATCTTATGAAAGTACCTTATGCACAAACTATACAATTATTAAATTAACGAAAAGAAAACAAAACTAATTTTAAAAGTATGAGGAGAGAAAACATATATCTAGAGGACGAAATATATAAAACAGTAAAGAATGCAGATTATAGAATATATATATAGAAAAAATTTGTAGGGATCGACGTCGATCAGTTGTTACAGAAAATACTAGAAATAAAACTTAAAAAGAAAAATGTTCTTTAGTAATTATTTGAATAACACAGTTCAATTCCTCGATGATGGTGAATATTTCAGGCTGACGAATCACAGGAAATATAGATGACTTGGACTTAAGAATAACACTCAGGATTCTTCAGGAAATTTAAATGGCTTGGGCTTAAGAATACCACTCAGGATTCTTCTTCAATTGTTTGAGTCTCGGTGACATTCAATTTTTTATATATGACAGCAAAACAGTCGAGTCCAGTGTGTTGACGTCCGAGTTCTTCAAAAACAAACATCCAAATACCGACGCTATGTGCCGGCGCGCACGAAGAAACTAAAAACCGTTGTAATTTACGTCACGTGTGGATACATGAAAAAGGCGTTTCAGTTTTGAATATTATCAAGGTCACTTGCACTTTAGACAGGCAGCGTTCGGATGGCCTGCAATCAAGTGCCAGACAGGAGGAGAGGAAAATAGAAAGTTCTTTTATAAGAACAGGATTTAGTCGATTACAAAGAAATTATTATATAATTAGCGTATTTAAAAAATAATAATAATAATAATAAAATTAATGTTCTCATATTTCGTCCGAAATCTTTAGGGTACTAAAAATGTGCTTATAAAATATATGGTGAGGATAAAATATTGACCTAACGTAACAATACATGCATTTAGAAAGAGAGAGAGAAAGAGAGAGGAAGGGATAGAAATATGAAAAGAAGAAGATAGACAGATACAAAGAAGGAATGCAAAAGATAGATAGATAGATAGATAGATAGATAGATAGATAGATACGAACAGACTGAGATAGATAGATAGATAGATAGATAGATAGAATGTGATAGATAGAATGTGATAGATACGAACAGACTGAGTTAGATAGATAGATAGATAGATAGATAGATAGATAGATAGATAGATAGATAGATAGATAGATAGATAGATGCGAACAGACTGAGATAGATAGATAGATAGATAGATAGATAGATAGATAGATAGATAGATAGATAGATACGAACAGACTTAGATAGATAGATAGATAGATAGATAGATAGATAGATAGATAGATAGATAGATAGATAGATAGATAGATTTGAACACGCTGAGATACGTGGGTAGATAGATAGTCGCATACCAACAATATTGATCCAATGAACTTTTATGTGCGATATATTAATGGGCAAAAAATGAATTGAATCTGACTCTGATAGTTCGTCGATGTTGAAAAACTGGTTTATGATTTTTTTTTTCCAAGCCCAAGCGTTTTTTTTCATGCAGCTCTTTAGAGATCTGAGTGTCCTTCCGGTAATTCGTAATAAAGAATCTATATCATTTAATACATACTTACATGCATAAGTATTTGAGTACATACCTGTATCGAGCTACGTTAGCAATAGATCGAAATTCGTGTACAAGCATGTGTCCTCACACACAAAGACGCGCGCGTACAAGAATTCGCTGAAATGTTCTCGATCCAACCAAAACTGGCATTGTAGTGAAATTTCTGGCAATTTTCTAACATCAGGCGTTTGAAACATAATTTTTGCCGAAAAGGTCTGAGCGCTTCTTTTTCAGTGTGTAAATATGATATGCTGATAGGAAAACGGTTACGACAAGGGATGCGATGGAAGAAAATTTTATGCTTCCATTTACGTCCCATTACTGTACTATCAATGTTACGGAAACTCCCAAAGATTAACGAAATGGTTTAACAACCGACGTATTGAAATTATTTGTTTAAAATTTTTTTTTTAATCGATACTCGTATTTGAGTCGATATTCCGTTTTTAATCAAACAATATATTTATATATATATATATATATATTACTACCTGGCTGATTATTTACGATAAATCTTTTTACGAAAATGTGCGTCATTCGAAAAGATTCGAACCTGCGACCCCTAACAACATAGGGGAAGCCACCAGTTGATCTGGTGCGTCTTAGACCACTCGACCACGTATGACACCACAGTCTAAACAAAGTCAAAGCAAGCCTATATAACACAATTATCGATTCTACACAAATAACCATCTCTGCTCTGAAATGTATCGTAATGTTAACAAATGTAATATTACAGAAGATCCCAAAGATTAACGAAATGGTTTAATAACCGACGTATTGAAATTATTTGTTTTAATTTTTTTTTTAATCGATACACGTATTTGAGTCGATATTCCGTTTTTACTCAAACAGTATATTTATATATATACATTTCTACCTGGCTGATTATTTACGATAAATCTTTTTACAAAAATGTGCGTCATTCGACAAGATTCGAACCTGCGACCCCTAGCAACATAGGGGAAGCCACCAATTGATCTGGTGCGTATTAGACCACTCGACCACGTATGACACCACAGTCTAAACAAAGTCAAATCAAGCCTATGTCACACAATTATCGATTCTACGCAAATAACCATCTCTGCTCTGAAATGCATCGTAATGTTAACAAATGTAATGTTACGGAAACTCCCGAAGATTAATGAAATGGTTTAACAACCGACATATTGAAATTATTTGTTTGAACATTATTTTTAATCGATACTCGTATTTGAGTAGATATTCTGTTTTTAATCAAACAGTTTATTCATATATTTATTTCTACCGGCCGAATTATTTACGGTAAGTCTTGTTACGTAAATGTGTGTCATTCGGCAGGATTCCGATCTGGTGCGTCTTAGACCACTCGACCACGTATGATACCACAATCTATCTAGTAGCATGCTTAAATTTATTTAGTCGAAGCACCAGGAAAAAAAAGTGATCGTCACCCACCGAATACCACATTTTCACAAGAAGCACAATCTCTAAGTTATTTTATCCTTTCCCAGTCTGTTAGTGAGAGAGCGTTTTGATTTTGTCTCTTGGCAGAATACAGCAGCCACACTTAGTTTTGTGGGATGGACGAGTCTTACTGACATTTGTCAATTTTTAGTTTAATGTTTTGCTATAATTCAGCTTGCGGCCGTATCACGTTGAATACACCGGTTCTCGCTCGATCACCGAAGTTAAGCAACGTTGAGCCTGGTCAGAACTTAGATGGGTGACCGCTTGGGAATACCAGGTACCGTAAGCGTTTAGTGACGGATGTACGTGCTTACAGCCATATCACGTTGAATACACCGGTTCTCGCTCGATCACCGAAGTTAAGCAACGTTGAGCCTGGTCAGTATTTAGATGGATGACCGCTTGTGAATACCAGGCGCTATGAGCGTTCAGTGACGTATGTGCGTTCTGGTGCAGTGGATGTCGGCTTGGAAAGAGAAATCGGCGACGTTCTGGTGCAGTGGATGTCGGCTTGGAAAGAGAAATCGGTGAGCTGAGTTCGAATTCCAGTTGAGTACCCTACATTCACTTCAGTACTGGTACTCTTGGGAAAAGTATTAATCCGTCACTTCCCTCCAGTTATGGGTTAAATAACAGGATAGGGCCTGGAGGCAACCCATTCAGTGTTGGCGTCACAATAAAAAACACCCTTGGTAGCCCGGGCGAAGCATCAAGTATTCAGTTATTTGACAAGATTATGAATTTCGCTGCAAACTGCGCCTGGGTTCCAGATGCACAGGGAATACTGGAGGGGTGTAGTGAGTTCTATCTCGGCCAAGGCCACAAGACGACGATAATTTAGTTTATTTAATGATTCATCCCCTCACAAACATTTTTCCTATCACCAGTGTTTTAGCTGTATTTTTGTAACAAAAAAGGTGTAGAAAATCATGGGTTTTTCCCTTCTTTAGGTTCCACTGTAAAATGCGTTTTCGTGATGAGTGTATGATTAAGTTAGATGAAGAAAGTAACAAGAAAGGACTAGAAATAAACTGCACGAAAACCGAATGCATGGTCATCAGTAAAAAGGGCAGCCCAAAATGCCAAATACAGGTCGGGGATACTAGAATCAAGCAGGTACAAAAATTTTAATACCTGGGGAGCGTTATAACAGAAGACGGAAAGTGCGACACAGAGATCCGAAGGCGAATTGGCATGGCAAAGGAAACATTCCAGAAGTTGAGTAAAATATTAAGAAACAGGACAATTTCGCTAGAAACAAAGAAGAGAGTACTGGATTTCTATGTGATGTCTGTTCTTCATTAAGGCAGTGAATGGTAAACAATATCATCAAAGATGAAGGAAAAACTTGAAGCAACTGAAATGTGGTTCTACCGAAGGATGCTGCGAATATCATGGATCGAGCATGTGAGCAATGATGAGTTCTTAGAAATGATGGAAACGAAAAAGAAATTAATACTGAGCATCAGGAAGAGACAGCTGAAGTTCCTGGAATATGCAATGAGGAAGGAGGGCTTGGAGAACCTGATACTAACAGGCCAGATAGAGGTAAAAAGAGACAGGGGAAAGCAGCGGATAACATATTTGAAGGACTTAATTAGGTGGATGACAGAACGAGGACTGCATGGTGTAACAGGAGAAGGCGTGATCAGAGCCACCAGGGATAGGGAAACGTGAAAAGCCATGATCGCCTAGGTCCTGAAGGGACAGGGCACATAGAAGAAGAAGAAGAAGAAGAAGAAGAAGAAGAAAAAGAAGAAGAAGAAGGAGGATTGGTATATGATGGCTGCTTTCTTGTGTTGAATGAGGAAATTGTAATGAGTGTTTGGGTTGAGAATCTAATTAGCTAGGTATTGGATAGACATTTATGTCCAAACCGAAAACACTTCCTTTTCGGCTATGTGCAAAAATTATTGTATTTATAGTAAAAAAAAAAAATCAACTAACGAGGCGGGAAAAGATAAAATATATGATAGAATACGAAAATCAAAGACTGATCCAGTTAAGAAAAAAAGGGGACAAAAAAAAAAACCGGAGAGGTTGGGAATCTTGACGTTGATCATAACAAAAGAAAACACCAGGAACAGACTAGGAACAAAACTTACATTAACAAAATACACAAAAGAGTCTAACTTAACCAGGAGAGGATTCGCAGGAAACCTTTCATTGTGCCAAAGAAGAATTAAACAAATAATCCTGCTCATATATATATATATATATATATATATATATATTCTAAACATATGCTATTAAATATAAGAGACAATGAATGTCTATTATGTTTAATCATGAGCCGTTCTAAACGTCGTATTTTTGCTTTACTTTCAGTTGAAAATAAAGACAAAAATTCTCCAACATTTGGATAATTATTTATTGGTTTTCTTCTAAGCTTTCGGCTCACATGAGCCATCTTCAGAGAGGTTGTTTAAACTGAAATATTATAAAATCCACCATAATTCCTGTTTGGTTGCGTGCATTTGACGTTTTATGAGGTTTCAAGCTTAGAAGAAAACCAATAAATAATTATCCAAATGTTGGAGAATTTTTGTCTTTATTTTCAACTGAAATTAAAGCAAAAATACGACGTTTAGAACGGCTCATGATTAAACATAATAGACATTCATTGTCTCTTATATTTAATAGCATATGTTTAGAAAATTACTTGCTGCCTCGATATACTATATATATATATATATATATATATATATATACATTGAATACTGCTGCCATATCTGGTCTGATGCTCCTGCTATCCACCTAGGTGTCCTTGACAAGATCCAACGGAGAATCTGTAATGTGACAGATCCCGACTTGGCAGCTCAGATACAGTCACTTTCTCACCGGTGTAATATGGCTTTTCTGTGTCTCTTCTACAAATACTTTCACGGCTTCTGCTCTGATGAACTTAACTCATTGGTGCTCCAATATATGAATTTACACGAGCCACAAGATTAGCATCTAGGCCCCACCATGTTACTGTGAAACCAATAAATTGTAAACGCAAATTCTACTCCAACAGCTTCTTTTCTCGTACTTCCTGCCTGTTGAATTTCCTTTCATTTACTTGCTTTCTCAACAGATATAATCTCCAAAGAATTACATTTTTTTTAAACATTTCACCCCAAACAAGGCACTGTCACTATTGCGGAGGGGGTTACATCGGGAAAATGATGAGAAACAGTGGTTAGTTACAGGAAATGTCGGAAGAAGGCTGGTAGACGGATGAGGATACCGAGGATGGGGGTTGGGTGGATGGGTGGAGTGTTTGAGAGTATGGATGCGAGTTAGTGTGACAGATGTCTATTGACCCTAAATTTAGATTCCTGGAGATTGTATCTGTCGGGGAAGCAAGTATATGGAAGGGAATTCCACAGACGGAAAGTGCGAGAAAAGCAGCGATTAGAATAGAAATTGCTGTTACATTTTATCTGTTTCACTGTGAAAGGGTGGGACTAGCTGCTAATCTAGTATCTCTTGCACTAGTATCTCTTGCCAACTCATACCTAGGGGGCTCCTATTTCACTAACTTGCATCTTCTCTATCATGCTCCTTTCTCCGTCCACACCGCTCTCATCAGTATTCTCATCCTTCTCTTACCCACTTCCTGACACTACTTATAACCTATCACTCTTTCTCATAACTTTCTCTCATGCTCCTTTCTCCGTCCACTCCACTCTCATCAGTATACTCATCGTTCTCTTACCCACTTCCTGACACCCCCTATAACCTGCCACTCTTTCTCATAACTTTATCTCATGCTCCTTTCTCCGTCCACTCCACTCTCATCAATATTCTCATCCTTCTCTTACCCACTTACTGACACCCCCTGTAACCTATCACTCTTTCTCATAACTTTCTCTCATGCTCCTTTCTCCGTCGACTCCACTCTCATCAGTATTCTCAGCCTTCTCTTACCCACTTCCTGACACTCCCTATAACCTGTCACTCTTTCTCATAACTTTCTCTCATGCTCCTTTCTCCATCCACTCCACTCTCATCAGTATTCTCATCCTTCTCTTACCCACTTCCTGACACCCCCTATAACCTGTCACTCTTTCTCATAACCTTCTCTCATGCTCTTTTCTCCGTTCACTCCACTCTCATCAGTATTCTCATCCTTCTCTTACCCACTTCCTGACACCCCCTATAACCTGTCACTCTTTCTCATAACTTTCTCTTGTGCTCCTTTCTCCGTCCACTCCACTCTCATCAGTATTCTCATCCTTCTCTTACCCACTTCCTGACACCCCCTATAACCTGTCACTCTTTCTCATAACTTTCTCTCATGCTCCTTTCTCCGTCCACTCCACTCTCATCAGTATTCTCATCCTTCTCTTACCCACTTCCTGACACCCCCTATAACCTGTCACTCTTTCTCATAACTTTCTCTTGTGCTCCTTTCTCCGTCCACTCCACTCTCATCAGTATTCTCATCTTTCTCTTACCCACTTCCTGACACCCCCTATAACCTCTCAGTCTTTCTCATAGATTTCCTCCTATGTACCCCACTGCAAGACAGTGGCAACAAAATGACTTACTTGGGGCGATATGTTTAGAAAAAAAAGGCTGACCCTAATTCACACGAACTAGACCTGACCAGGCCCTCGGTCGTCCGGCTGGGGTCCAAAATGACTAAAATAAGACCAGTTTAGACCGACTTTGAACCTATCCGCCGCGGTGGATAGGTAATATTTTGACCAGTACCTGGTCGTACGCGCTCAGGTTCCCCACGTTAAAAAAGACCTTGTGTCACATCTCTCTCAAGTGAGGGAGAAGGGTAAATATTCTAGGCTTGCTACATTTACCCTTTTTTTGCTGAAATCTATCGATATCAAAAGCTTTCTATCCAATCAAAATAACCTCTCTCAGAGTACGTCATAAATTTCGTCATAAATAAATTACGTCATGAATTTTAGTGAAACGAAATGACATGTTCAAACGCCACTTATTGATAATTACACATTCAGCTCGCTTCAGGTGAGTTTCAATTACTTTACAAGTAATTTCCTTTTTGTCTAATGGCTATGCACTTTTGCTTTAACTCGGTGATAACATAGGATGCATTATTTTCGAATATAAACTCATTTAAGCACGAGTGCGTAATTGTATGAGTGCGTGTGAGTGTACCTGGCTTTTGTAGAGGTAGGTGTGAGCTGAAAGGTTGAAGAAGAATAGGCATTTCCGTGTAGAAGAAAATTCTATATGTTGTTGACAAGCTTTGTCATAATGACGCGAATCGTTTTTGTCAAATCTGACGTCAAGCAAATTCGACAGTCACGAACACATCGTTCTGCAGTTTAACTATTGCCGACGCAGAAAAGGAAGCGATATGTCAGTGAAAGTTTGAAAATATGATATGACATATTTGATATTTTTAAATCTCTCTAAACCAAAGGAAACACTTAAAACTTTCTTAATATTTCAGCATTTACAAGTTCATTTGTTGTTTTATTAAAAGAAAAAAAACTCTGAAAAAGAATTGTAAAAATTCTGCAGCACAGCTCAGCCTATAAAATACCTTTTGCATTTACAGAAATCAGCACTTGGTTAAGGGTTTTAAACGGTTTACAATGCTCAATTTTCTAACTAGGTTATTTATTTTTAATACCAATGTTAAACGGCCAGTGAGCATACAATCCCTGGCCAATGATCATACAATCCCTGGCCAATGAGCATACAATCCCTGGCCAATGAGCATATATTCCATGGCCAATGAGCATATATTAATTGCTTAATGAGCATATATCCACTGGTTCAGGACCATACATTCGCTGGCCAATGAGCATATATTCCATGGCCAATGAGCATATATTAATTGCTTAATGAGCATATATCCACTGGTTCAGGACCATACATTCGCTGGCCAATGAGCATATATTCCATGGCCAATGAGCATATGTTATTTGCTTAATGAGCATATATCCACTGGTTCAGGACCATACATTCGCTGGCCAATGAGCATATATTCCCTGGCCAATGAGCATATATTATTTGCTTAATGAGCATATATCCTCTGGTTCTGGACCATATTTCGCTGGCCAATGAGCATATATTCCATGGCCAATGAGCATATGTTATTTGCTTAATGAGCATATATCCCCTGGTTCAGGACCATATTTCGCTGGCCAATGAGCATATATTCCCTGGACAATGAGCATATATTATTTGCTTAATGAGCATATATCCCCTGGTTCAGGATCATATTTCGCTGGCCAATGAGCATATATTCCATGGCCAATGAGCATATATTATTTGCTTAATGAGCATATATCCACTGGTTCAGGACCATATTTCGTGGCCAATGAGCATATATTCCCTGGCCAATGAGCATATATTCTCTGCCCAATGAGCATATATCCCCTGGTTCTGGACACTACATTCCCTGGCCAATGAGCATATATTCCATGGCCAATGAGCATATATTATTTGCTTAATGAGCATATATCCACTGGTTCAGGACCATATTTCGCTGGCCAATGAGCATATATTCCCTGGCCAATGAGCATATATTATTTGCTTAATGAGCATATATCCACTGGTTCAGCACCATATTTCGCTGGCCAATGAGCATATATTCCCTGGCCAATGAGCATATATTATTTGCTTAATGAGCATATATCCACTGGTTCAGGACCATACATTCGCTGGCCAATGAGCATATATTCCCTGGCCAATGAGCATATATTATTTGCTTAATGAGCATATATCCACTGCTTCAGGACCATATTTCGCTGGCCAATGAGCATATATTCCATGGCCAATGAGCATATATTATTTGCTTAATGAGCATATATCCACTGCTTCAGGACCATATTTCGCTGGCCAATGAGCATATATTCCCTGGCCAATGAGCATATATTATTTGCTTAATGAGCATATATCCCCTCGTTCAGGACCATACATTCGCTGGCCAATGAGCATATATTCCATGGCCAATGAGCATTTATTATTTGCTTAATGAGAATATATCCCCTGGTTCAGGACCATAATTTCGCTGGTCAATGAGCATATATTCCCTGAGCAATGAGCATATATTATTTGCTTAATGAGAATATATCCCCTGGGTCAGGACCATACATTCGCTGGCCCATGAGCATATTTTCCTTGCCCAATGAGCATATATCCCCTGGTTCAGGACCATACATTTCCTGGTCAATGATCATATATTCCTTGGCCAATGAATATTTATTCCCTGGTCAAACAATATACATTCCCTGGTCAATGAGCATATATTCCCTGCTCAATGTGCATATACTCCTTGGCCAATTTGGCATATATTCTCTGCCCAATAAGCATATATACCCTAGTTCATGTACATACATCCCTAGATCAATGAGCATATATTCACTGGTCAATGGGTATGCATCCACTAGTCAATGTGCAAACATTTCTGCCCAAAGAGCATACATCTCTTTGGCTCATGTGCATACATCCCCCGGACAATAAGCATATATTATCTGCCTAATGAACGTAGATCGCTTGGTCAATGAGTATATGTACCCTGGCCAATGAATATTTATCCCCTGGCCATCGAGCATACACCCCCTCGCTCATGGGCATACATCCCAGCAACCGTCCGTTTGAGTAATTAATAACCCAGGTACCACTAGGATGTGTGTTGTGATGCAGTGGAGAGCGACTCGAAATGAAAGATCGGAGATCCGAGTTCGAATTCCAACCGCATTCGTTGCATTCCCTCACGCGCAAATACTCTTATAAAATCCGAAAAATTTTAATCCAGCTATAGGTTAAATCCGTCGCTTCGCCATCCAACTATGAATTAAATATCAAGACAGATAAGGTTCTATAGCCTTTTTTTTCCACCCTGGCTACCACAGAAAATAATGGCAACCTGCTATAGGAAACTCTTCTGCCTAATCAGTCGTGTCTCTTTTGAGACATGATCGCCTAAGTGTGTATCATGTATGGTACTTAACTGACTGACCACAAACCGATCTATAAATCAGTCCTTTAAAATTTCAAGCTGATCTGAAGGAGACGACCACCACCTTTAAATCTGTTGTTTTAATTATTTTTACTTTTTTTCAGTGCAGTCTTATCAATTATTACATAAAGTTTTCGATTATCAAAAACAATTTTGAAACATTTCAGTATTTAAACAATATTAGGGGGCTCAGTTTCTCATGCAACGTTATAATAAATTGATCCTCCATTTTGGAACCAGTCGCGTTGGGGTCGCTTAGTGTTTGTTTTCTTTTGTGGGGGGACGAGTTGTTGCTCTTGTTTTTGTCTTTTTCAAGTTTTCTTCAGTTTTTACGATGGCATCTTCCTCGGAAACTCCAAGAATGGCTATATTAAAAAATTACGCAAAGAATTCAGTTGTTGAATATGCGCAAGCAAAAAAGTGAATTGCACAGAATCGATTTACCATAAGGTTGGATGAAAAACTAATCCCCACCAAAATTGTTTAAATGTTGAAATTTTTACAATTTCCTTTTTTTTTTTTTTTTTTTTTTTTTTTTTGTAAATTGGAAAGTTTGGGGTTTAATCGATAATATTGCACTGAAAAAAGTAAAAAAAAATTGATAATCAACAAATTTACAGGTTGTGGTAATGTCGCACCGGCGAGTGATCCCAAAACGGAGGATCTATTTACTATAACGTTGTATGAAAAAGTGAACCTTACCCAAAATTGCAGAAATATTGAAATTTTTCCAAAATTTTTTTGTCAATCGGAAAGTTTAGAGTGTAATTGATAAGATTGCATTGAAAAAAGCAAACAAAAAAAATGTCAGGTCCGCCAAATTTTAATATACTTTGACCTCTAATGTACATGTACACGAGTGATGTGAACTTTCGTTTTCCGACCATGAGATCAGTTTTCGTATCCCACAATTTGTGATGTCTGGTGTTGTCCTTTCTTCTTCAATTTATTTTTCCTCTGCTTTCGGTGGCCTTGAGTCCATGGAAAACGAACATGGTATGGATGCATCATCTACAGTCGAGATGACCAGAGCCTCACTAGCTAGCTCTTGCTCTGACCGCAAATCTCTCAGAACACTTACCTAATCTCAAGCACATCAAAATCAATATGAGGCTTTCTCACGTATATTCTTCAGCCGCTAACGATTGGGGCTAATTAACCGTTTTGACTGGCCGGTCAAAACTAATAACAAATGTCACAACACGCAACGGAGACATGAAACATTCTGTCGCCGCCTTTGTCACAAACCGCGCAGACAACATCTATTAAGAAAAGACACAATTACACCCTAACCACAATCTGATATTTTGAAGATAGGAATGATTCAATTCTCTCTCTCTCTCTCTCTCTCTATATATATATATATATATATATATATATATATATATTTCTCTTTCTATCTTTTCGTGGCTAAATCTCTCTTTTTCTGTTAGTTTTCGGCGTTTAATCTCTCTCTTTCTTTTTATCCGGCCCAATATATATATATATATATATATATATATATATATATATATATATATATACAAGAAGTATACACGGGCGTTGCACGGGTTTAATGTAAGCTTTAAAACTAATCCATGGTCCAGGAGCTCAGACTCAGCCTAAAGAATATATAATAAAATAATTGCGACAATTTACCGTTCGCACCTAATATATATATATATATATATATATATATATATATATTAGCAGTATAGCCCGGCGTTGCTCGGGTGGAATGAAAGCTTTAAAACTAATCCATGGTCCTGGAGCACAGACTCTTTGGACGTTGGTACGAAAGACTAAAAAGCAATAGTTGTTTCCAGTTAAAGCGAAACCGTAGACTGAAAGAAAAATGAATGAATGTAAGTCAAATTTTGCTTTCCTGGTATCGATATCAAATAAGTTTTTTTCGTCGTAAACTGAATTTTGAAGGCTAAATAAGTCCTCTGAGTAAATGGTATCATGGCTGAGACTACGAACTACAATTATACCTACTTAGAGCCAAACTCGAAGCAAAAACTAAAATAAAAGGGCTGAAAAAATACAGACTTACAGGCAGATAAACAGATACACACAAACATCTTGCGTTTTATATATATATATATATTATCAATTTTCTGCACTATTGTAAGAACTGGAACCTTGAAACTTCTGAATATCGTTTCTTATGTCTTTGTCTATGAGTGTATCAAATTTGATTAAAATCGGACCACTCCTTCTATAACCCGACTTTTTCTATTATCGATTTTCGATATTTATCGGGGAGTACCTCGACACAAAACATAGCTAAAAACAGTCGCAGACGCTTATAGTACAACTGTGTAAATTTTTAAGAAAATGGGTTTAGCCATTTCGGAGTCTATAGGTAACGGATACACACAGACACACACACACACACACACACACACACACACACACACACAGACAAAGTTCCATTTATAAATAAGTTTAGATGGATTTATATATATATATATATTATTAAAATACTTTACTCTAAACGGAAAAAGTAGGAAGGTAAATCCCAAGAACCTGAACCTAATTAATATTAAAAATTTTAATATTAAAAATGATACAGGAGGAAAAATCAATGTAATTAAAATTACAGAGCTAATTATAAAATGAGGTATCGAGCGTTTCTAATACGAAAATATTTTCTTTTTTTCTTTTTTCTTCTCTTTTTTCCTTTCTTTTCTTCTCTTTCCTTGTCTTTATTTTTCTTACCTCCCACCACCCTTTCTGTTTTGTCTAACCTTTTTCTCAATTTATCACCACCCCTAACCCCTTTCCTTTGTAAGCTAGACGAAACTAAATTTTCCATTTCTTCACTTACAACTCGATCTAAAAGTTAAAATCCAAAATTAGACATGACTTACTTCCGAAATTTTTTGTGACGTACATTTCTCAAATCTTAACCGTCATTTTTTATTTTATCTTTTGTTTATTTTGTATTTTTATTTTTTATTTTTCTCTCTTTTTATTCTTATTTTCATTTCCATTTTGAAAGATGTACGGTTGCTGAGGAGATGTAAAATCTCTCTTAGGGATTTCATGTTGAAATGTACATTCAGCATTTTTTACTGTGCAAAAGTATTAGGACAAGAACTATTTTATCTTTTATGAGGCATATTGACAGAAAATAAACAATTCAATTAAAGTAATTTTATTTGATTTACTCAACAAATGGTTTAACAAGAAAAACACTTGTTACAAAAGAAATTTAATACTTAGCATGATAGCCCTTCGCTTTGAAATAATGAAATAATTGCGACAATTTACTAATCTCACGTAATATATATATATATATATATATATATATATATATATATATATATAGTACTGTCCAAAGTATTAGGACAAGAACTATTTTATCTTTTATGAGGCATATTGACAGAAAATAAACAATTTAATTAAAGTAATTTTATTTGATTTACTCAACAAATGGTTTAACAAGAAAAACACTTGTTACAAAAGAAATTTAATACTTAGCATGATAGCCCTTCGCTTTGAAATAATGAAATAATTGCGACAATTTACTAATCGCATCTAATATATATATATATATATATATATATATATATATATATAGTATTGTCCAAAGTATTAGGACAAGAACTATTTTATCTTTTATGAGACATTTTGACAGAAAATAAACAATTTAATTAAAGTAATTTTATTTGATTTACTCAACAAATGGTTTAACAAGAAAAACACTTGTTACAAAAGAAATTTAATACTTAGCATGATAGCCCTTCGCTTTGAAATAATGAAATAATTGCGACAATTTACTAATCGCATCTAATATATATATATATATATATATATATATATATATATAGTATTGTCCAAAGTATTAGGACAAGAACTATTTTATCTTTTATGAGACATTTTGACAGAAAATAAACAATTCAATTAAAGTAATTTTATTTGATTTACTCAACAAATGGTTTAACAAGAAAAACACTTGTTACAAAAGAAATTTAATACTTAGCATGATAGCCCTTCGCTTTGAAATAATGAAATAATTGCGACAATTTACTAATCGCATCTATATATATATATATATATATATATATATATATATATATATATATATATATAGTATTGTCCAAAGTATTAGGACAAGAAC
The DNA here is from genome assembly GCA_037127315.1 of Ascarosepion bandense. Lineage (NCBI taxonomy): Eukaryota > Metazoa > Mollusca > Cephalopoda > Sepiida > Sepiidae > Ascarosepion > Ascarosepion bandense. Next base: position 787,442 of record JBBBDQ010001679.1, read on the forward strand.
TATTTTATCTTTTATGAGACATTTTGACAGAAAATAAACAATTTAATTAAAGTAATTTTATTTGATTTACTCAACAAATGGTTTAACAAGAAAAACACTTGTTACAAAAGAAATTTAATACTTAGCATGATAGCCCTTCGCTTTGAAATAATGAAATAATTGCGACAATTTACTAATCGCATCAATAATATATATATATATATATATATATATATATATATATATATATATATATAGTATTGTCCAAAGTATTAGGACAAGAACTATTTTATCTTTTATGATACATTTTACAGAAAATAAACAATTTAATTAAAGTAATTTTATTTGATTTACTCAACAATTAACAAGAAAAAAATACTTGTTACATAATAAATTTAAAACTTGGTATAATAGCCTTCGTTTTGAAATAATTAAATAATTGAGACAATTTACTAATCGCATCTAATATATATATATATATATATATATATATATATATATATATACAGTACTGTGCAAAAACGTAAATGCTGTTGTTCCCAAATACACCTTCACCTGGGGTAGGTTCCCAGCTATGTATAAATAGTAACCCTCTAAACAAAAACAAAACCTAATGAAAGTCGTAAGATTCTTACACCATTCGTATATCCAAGCTTACCGAAACACATATTTCCAAGCAGTCACCCATCTCAGTACTGACCAGTCTCGATGTTGCTTCACTTCGGTGATCTTAGATCAATGTGATGTAGTTGTAAGCTCTTTACACCAATCGCACATCCAAGATTGCAGCAACTAGTATTCCCAAACGATCACCCATCCAAATAGTGATAAGCCTTGACGTTGCTTACCGTCAGTGATTGCAGTGAAAGCGGTGTTTGAACGTGATCTGGCTTTAAATCCTCCACTTATTCAAGCTTACAGAACGTGAAATTCCAAAGCGGTTACTGACCAGGCCGGAGATTACTGAACATTGCTGATCCTACGGGAACGAGTGTCTCGACTTTTTGTGACCGTAAACTCTTTACATCAATAATACATCCAAGATTATTCACAACCACTCATCTTGTGAGCAGGTACTGACCAGGCTCCACATTGCTTGCCTTCGATGATTGCAAAGAAACCAGTGTTTCAACTTAATGTGACCATAAGGACTTTGGCAGCAATCACACATCCAAGCTCACAGCAACTAGCGGGCATCTCACTCAGTACTGACCAGACTCCACATTGCTTACCTTCGATGATTGCAAAGAAACCAGTGTTTCAACTTAATGTGACCATAAGGACTTTGGCAGCAATCACACATCCAAGCTCACAGCAACTAGCGGGCATCCCACTCAGTACTGACCAGACTTCAAATTGCTTACCTTCGATGATTGTAAAGAAAGCCGTGTTTCAACTTAATGTGACCATAAGGTCTTTGGCAGCAATCACACATCCAAGCTCACAGCAACTAGCGGGCATCCGACTCAGTACTGACAAGACTTCACATTGCTTACCTTCGATGATTGCAAAGAAACCAGTGTTTCAACTTAATGTGACCATAAGGTCATTGGCAGCAATCACACATCCAAGCTCAAAGCAACTAGCGGGCATCCGACTCAGTACTGACCAGACTTCACATTGCTTACCTTCGATGATTGCAAAGAAACCAGTGTTTCAATTTAATGTGACCATCATGTCATTGGCAGCAATCACACATCCAAGCTCACAGCAACTAGCGGGCATCCCAATCAGTACTGACCAGACTTCAAATTGCTTACCTTCGATGATTGTAAAGAAACCCGTGTTTCAACTTAATGTGACCATAAGGTCTTTGGCAGCAATCACACATCCAAGCTCACAGCAACTAGCGGGCATCCCACTCAGTACTGACAAGACTTCACATTGCTTACCTTCGATGATTGCAAAGAAACCCGTGTTTCAACTTAATGTGACCATAAGGTCATTGGCAGCAATCACACATCCAAGCTCAAAGCAACTAGCGGGCATCCGACTCAGTACTGACCAGACTTCACATTGCTTACCTTCGATGATTGCAAAGAAACCAGTGTTTCAATTCAATGTGACCATCATGTCATTGGCAGCAATCACACATCCAAGCTCACAGCAACTAGCGGGCATCCCACTCAGTACTGACCAGACTTCAAATTGCTTACCTTCGATGATTGTAAAGAAACCCGTGTTTCAACTTAATGTGACCATAAGGTCTTTGGCAGCAATCACACATCCAAGCTCACAGCAACTAGCGGGCATCCCACTCAGTACTGACCAGACTTCACATTGCTTACCTTCGATGATTGCAAAGAAACCAGTGTTTCAATTTAATGTGACCATCATGTCATTGGCAGCAATCACACATCCAAGCTCACAGCAACTAGCGGGCATCCCACTCAGTACTGACCAGACTTCAAATTGCTTACCTTCGATGATTGTAAAGAAACCCGTGTTTCAACTTAATGTGACCATAAGGTCTTTGGCAGCAATCACACATCCAAGCTCACAGCAACTAGCGGGCATCCCACTCAGTACTGACCAGACTTCACATTGCTTACCTTCGATGATTGCAAAGAAACCAGTGTTTCAATTTAATGTGACCATCATGTCATTGGCAGCAATCACACATCCAAGCTCACAGCAACTAGCGGGCATCCCACTCAGTACTGACCAGACTTCAAATTGCTTACCTTCGATGATTGTAAAGAAACCCGTGTTTCAACTTAATGTGACCATCAGCTCTTTGGCAGCAATCACACATACAAGCTCACAGCAACTAGCGGGCATCCCACTCAGTACAGACCAGACTCCACATAGCTTACCTTCGATGATTGCAAAGAAACCAGTGTTTCAATTTAATGTGACCATAAGGTCTTTGGCAGCAATCACACATCCAAGCTCACAGCAACTAGCGGGCATCCCACTCAGTACTGACCAGACTTCACATTGCTTACCTTCGATGATTGCAAAGAAACCAGTGTTTCAACTTAATGTGACCATAAGGTCTTTGGCAGCAATCACACATCCAAGCTCACAGCAACTAGCGGGCATCCCACTCAGTACTGAACAGACTTCACATTGCTTACCTTCGATGATTGCAAAGAAACCAGTGTTTCAACTTAATGTGACCATAAGGTCTTTGGCAGCAATCACACATCCAAACTCACAGCAACTAGCGGGCATCCCACTCAGTACTGACCCGACTCCACATTGCTTACCTTTGGTGATCGCAAAGAAACCAGTGTTTCAACTTAATCTGACCGTAAGGTCTTTAGCAGCAATCACACATCCAAGCTTTCGGCAACTAGTGTTCCCAAGTCGTCATCCCTTGTGGTGCTGCCCAGGCTCGACGTTGCCCAACTTCGGCGAGCCGATGTTTCAACGTGACATGACCAGAGACCGTCATTATTTTGTGTTTTATCGACACATAAAATGAGCGAGAGAAGAAAATATTCCAGCTGTGCTTAAGTTAAATTTACTTCCCTTCCTCGGAGAACTCAAATCATGAACGAATCAATCCAGTCAGTTTTTGGCTTAATATTATCAACGCAGATGTTGCAAAAGCAAAAACAACAGCAGCAAAGAAACGAACGTAATTACGCAGCAACTTGTGACCATTATATTTGAGTTAGTGTGTCCTAAAAAAATCATTCAGCATCAGAACTTTTAGAGACGTAATTAACCGCAAACCGAATCTAATTAAAATTGTTTTTTTTTTTTTGACATTATCTGACCTTTATATAGGAGTCAGTGTGCCATAAAACCACAAACAAAAAATTAATCTTAGTGCTGCTAGTGAAAATGTTCGTTATGGTGCAGTGGATATCGACTCGGAACGAGTTCGAATTCCTGTCAAATTCGCTGTATTTACTTACGTGCAAATACCCAAAAGAAAAGAAATTAATCCGTCTCTCCCCTCCAGCTATGGGTTAAACAACAGAAGAGATTGGGTTCTATAGCCTTGGCTAGCAACCAGTCTACCGCAGTAAATAATAGCAACCTACTGCGGAATAATCTTTTGCCCAGTCAGTCATGTCTCTTTCGAGACATGATCGTCCAAGCGTGTATCACGTATGGCAATTAACTGACTGACTGAATAATAATAGTTGAAAACATGATTAAAGATTCTACTGGGCATAAAGTGAGGGATCGATTTTCTATTGTTATGCAGTAATAAACTGATCCACCTCTAATTACTACTTTATAATATAATAGATCTCTTTCCAGCTTTAGCAATGAGTCAAATAACAGGACAGATTGGGTTCTATAGCCTTGGCTGGCAACCAGTCTACCGTAGAAAGTAGGGGCAACCTACTGCGGGAAAATCTTCTGTCCAGTCAGTCATGTCTCTTTCGAGACATGATCGTCCAAGCGTGTATCACGTATGGCACGTAACTGACTGAGTGAATATAATAATTGGAAACATGATTAAGACTTCTACTGCGCATAAAGTGGGGGATCGTTATATTGTTATGATCGTTATATTGTTATGAAGTAATAAACTGATCCCCCACTAATTAGTATTTAATTGTATAATACATCTCTTCTCCCTCTAGTTATGAGTCAAAATACATGACTGATTTGGTTCTATAGCCTTGACTGGCAACCAGTCTACTGCAGAAAATAATGACAACCTACTGCGGGATAACCTTCTGCCCAGTTAGTCATGTCTTTTTTTAGACATTATTGCTCAAGCGTGTATCACGTATGACACTTCACTGACTGGCTATTGCTAGTAAATGTACTAACGAATTCTCTTTTATTAGTTCAGGACAATTATGTAGCAAAAGAGATTCTCTGTTATAATCACCACTGTGATGTATCAGCTCGAATTAGAAAATCGAAAAGCTACGTTCGAATTCGTCGACTTCAGCATATACACTTTTTTAAAATCATTTCACCCCAAGCAAGGCAATAAAGCCACTATAACGCAAGGGGTTACTGAGTGTTAGTAAATATGAAAAAAAAAAAATTAAAAGTGGTCAACAAAAGAACATGAATTAAGAAAACAAATTATACGTTGCATTTAATTTTTGAAGATCAAATCCAGGAGGAACTTTCACAAGTGCAAGAAAAGAAACTCTTGGCATAGAACTTACGGATACATCTTGCCAACTCACATGTGAATTCATGAGACCTTGACGCTTAAATTCATTAAATGTAGGTAACATAGAAGAAAGTAATATCTATTTTGTCTTGATACAAATGTGCCATACGTAATATACTTTTGGGCGATCATGTCTCGAAATATGATTGACTGGACAGAAGATTATCCCGCAGTACGTTGCCATTACTTTCTGCAGTAGACTGGTTGCCAGCCAAGGCTATAAAACCCAATCTGTCACATTATTTAACCCATAACTGGAGGGAATTAATACCTTTCCCACGGATTGTGGGAGGACGAGTTGTTGCTCTTGTTTTTGTCTTTTTCAAGTTTTCTTCAGTTCTTACGATGACATGTGACGGATTAATACCTTTCCCACATGTATTTGAAAAGAAAATGAGGGGATTCAATTGGAATTCGAACTCGGCTCCTCGGTTTCTCATTCCGATCCGATAACTCCTGCACCACAAGGTGACGCAAAGCCAAAAGAGAGGTAGATGAAAGCTGGTCTTCAATCTGTCTTATTCAACTTAGTTGGCCACAATTACTGACCCAAACATACTACAGCCTTCCTCACCCCCAAACAACACATTCTTACTCACCATTCTGACGACAGCCATCACAATACCTCAGGTCTCTACATAGTCTTAACTAGTTCCCAATTGTCCAATTTGTCTTAACTGACCTAACGCCATGATTACTGACCCAAACAACACATTCTTTCTCACCATTCTGACTACAGCCATCATAATACCTGAAGTTCGAACATGTTCCCAATTTGTCTTAACTGTGCTAGCCACGATTACAGGCTCAAACATACTGCAGTACTCCTTATATCCAAACAACACATTCTTACTTACTGTCGTGGACCGATTAAGAGTCCAGCAAGAAAATAATACAGCAACCAAAATAGGAAATAACGAATATATATTGACACAGCAAAATACAATAGTTTTAGTAGAACGAATAAATGCAGTTTAAAAAGTAATATTATAACTGGGACTAGCAATAGTCGTACGGTAGCAATCTTGGTAATCTCTGCCTATCGCTCTCCGCTGATCTACTTATGCTGATCTCCTGCGGGTCTCTCACTTTCTACGCTCTGAATCCACCTCTTGTGAGGGGAAGTATATGTAGTTGTAAGAAGAGTTAAATCCGTTCTAATGGTGATACCACTATGACACTGACTATTTTTACTATAACCACCATAGTACCTCCATGTCTTTATGTAATCCTAATTATTTTCAACATATACAATTTGTGAGGCGGGCAATAAAAATTGACATTTAAAAATGAAAAACGCCAAGGTAACTTTATGGAAGAAACTAAGGATGAAAAAAACTAAACTCCCCTATTTTGGGGGGAATTATTTATGCTCAACACAAAGTTTCTCACCGGCTCAATGTGGTTTCCATGTGTCTCTTCTACAAATATGTTCACAGCTTCGGCTCCGATGAACTTAGCTCACTGGTACCCCCTATATACGAATTTCCTCGAGCCATAAGATTAGCAACAAGGTCCCACCCTTTTACTGTGAAACCAATAAAATGTAAACACAAATTCTACTCCGTCAGCTTCTTTTCTCGCACTTCCCGCCTGTGGAATTCCCTTCAATTTACTTGCTTTCCCGACAGCTATAATCTCCAAGAATTTAAATGTAAAGTCAATAGTCATCTCCTATCTCACAGACTTGCATCCTCTCTCTAATGCATTTTTCTCCGTCCACTCCACTCTCATCAGTATTCTCATCCTTCTCTTACCCACTTCCTGACACTCCCTATAACCTGTCACTCTTTCTCATAACTTTCTCTCATGCTCCTTTCTCTGTCCACTCCACTCTCATCAGTATTCTCATCCTTCTCTTACCCACTTCCTGACACTCCCTATAACCTGTCACTCTTTCTCACAACTTTCTCTCATGCACCTTTCTCCGTCCACTCCACTCTCATCAGTATTCTCATCCTTCTCTTACCCACTTCCTGACACCCCTATAACCTGTCACTCTTTCTCATAACTTTCTCTCATGCTCCTTTCTCTGTCCACTCCACTCTCATCAGTATTCTTATCCTTCTCTTACCCACTTCTTGACACCCCCTATAACCTGCCACTCTTTCTCATAACTTTCTCTCATGCTCCTTTCTCTGTCCACTCCACTCTCATCAGTATTCTCATCCTTCTCTTACCCACTTCCTGACACCCCTATAACCTGTCACTCTTTCTCATAACTTTCTCTCATGCTCCTTTCTCCGTCCACTCCACTCTCATCAGTATTCTCATCCTTCTCTTACCCACTTCCTGACACTCCCTATAACCTGTCATTCTTTCTCATAATTTTCTCTCATGCTCCTTTCTCCGTCCACTCCACCCTCATCAGTATTCTCATCCTTCTCTTACCCACTTCCTGACACCCCCTATAACCTGTCACTCTTTCTCATAACTTTCTCTCATGCTCCTTTCTCCATACACTCTACTCTCATCAGTATTCTCATCCTTCTCTTACCCACTTCCTGACATCCCCTATAACCTGTCACTCTTTCTCATAACTTTCTCTCGTGCTCCTTTCTCCATACACTCTACTCTCATCAGTATTCTCATCCTTCTCTTACCCACTTCCTGACACCCCCTATAACCTGTCACTCTTTCTCATAACTTTCTCTCATGCTCCTTTCTCCATACACTCTACTCTCATCAGTATTCTCATCCTTCTCTTACCCACTTCCTGACATCCCCTATAACCTGTCACTCTTTCTCATAACTTTCTCTCGTGCTCCTTTCTCCATACACTCTACTCTCATCAGTATTCTCATCCTTCTCTTACCCACTTCCTGACACCCCCTATAACCTGTCACTCTTTCTCATAACTTTCTCTCATGCTCCTTTCTCCATACACTCTACTCTCATCAGTATTCTCATCCTTCTCTTACCCACTTCCTGACATCCCCTATAACCTGTCACTCTTTCTCATAACTTTCTCTCATGCACCTTTCTCCGTCCACTCCACTCTCATCAGTATTCTCATCCTTCTCTTACCCACTTCCTGACATCCCCTATAACCTGTCACTCTTTCTCATAACTTTCTCTCATGCTCCTTTCTCCGTCCACTCCACTCTCATCAGTATTCTCATCCTTCTCTTACCCACTTCCTGACACCCCCTATAACCTGTCACTCTTTCTCATAATTTTCTCTCATGCTCCTTTCTCCGTCCACTCCACTCTCATCAGTATTCTCATCCTTCTCTTACCCACTTCCTGACATCCCCTATAACCTGTCACTCTTTCTCATAACTTTCTCTCATGCTCCTTTCTCCGTCCACTCCACTCTCATCAGTATTCTCATCCTTCTCTTACCCACTTCCTGACACCCCCTATAACCTGTCACTCTTTCTCATAACTTTCTCTCATGCTCCTTTCTCCATACACTCTACTCTCATCAGTATTCTCATCCTTCTCTTACCCACTTCCTGACATCCCCTATAACCTGTCACTCTTTCTCATAACTTTCTCTCATGCACCTTTCTCCGTCCACTCCACTCTCATCAGTATTCTCATCCTTCTCTTACCCACTTCCTGACATCCCCTATAACCTGTCACTCTTTCTCATAACTTTCTCTCATGCTCCTTTCTCCATACACTCTACTCTCATCAGTATTCTCATCCTTCTCTTACCCACTTCCTGACACCCCCTATAACCTGTCACTCTTTCTCATAACTTTCTCTCGTGCTCCTTTCTCTGTCCACTCCACTCTCATCAGTATTCTCATCCTTCTCTTACCCACTTCCTGACACCCCCTATAACCTATCACTCTTCTCATAACTTTCCTCCTATGCAACCCTCTGCAAAACAGTGGCAGTAAAATACCTTGCTTTCTGATGCGATATGATTATTTTTTAAAAAATTCTATACTATTGTAATGTGTATATAATGGGGGATCAATTCTACATTACAATTTATATATAAACTGATCCCTCACTTTATGGTCACAGTCATCTTTCTCTTACCCACTTCCTGACACCTCTTATAACCTGTCACTCTTTCTCATAAATTTCCTCCTATGTAACCCTTTGCAAAACAGTGGCAGTAAACTGCCTTGCTTTGGGGCGATATGATTATAAAAACAAATTGGAGTAGATAGACTAAACTATCGCCCGGTTCACACTCCACCCACATCTATTGAACAGGTGAAGAGGCTCATACCTTGTTTCCTGTTTAGGATGCGGTTTCCGGTTCTCCCTTTTCAAGTCTTTTCACTCTTTTATTTATTTATTTTTTCCAATTGGAGTAGATAGACTAAACTATCGCCCGGTTCACACTCCACCCACATCTATTGAACAGGTGAAGAGGCTCATCCCTTGTTTCCTGTTTAGGATGCGGTTTCCGGCTTTCTCTTTTCCATTCTTTTTACCCTTACGTAGCCCCCTGCGCATCAGTGGCGTTATCGCCTTGCTTGGGGTGATATGATTAAAAAAAAAAAAAAAAAAAAAAAAAAAAAAAAAAAAATCCTAATGTCTAACCGGCAGCAAAATGTCATTCAGTTTCTTTTACTGACATGCAAGACTCACTCACCTAGTATCAAGATTCATTGGGATTTGTTTTTAAGGGCAGTGTCCCCAAGTCCTACCCTTTTTAGCCACTTTCCCATCGTCGAAATGTGGCCTCCCTCTGTCTATTCTATAAATACTTTCATGGCTTCTGCTCGGATGAGCTTAAGTCACTGATGCCTCCTCAACAGGTGTTTACTCGTGCAACCAGACTGGTAACTGGATCCCACCCATTCACAGTCAGGTTAGCCAAACGCAGACGACAATTCTACTCCTGCAGCTTCCTCTCTCGCACTTCCCGCCTGTGGAACTCACTCCCGTATTCTTGCTTTCCTGATGGCTACGACCTCCAGAAATTTAAAAGCAAAGTTAATACTCACCTACTAACCACTGGCCTCTAGCTCTCTCTCCCCTCCCCTGTATAACCTTCCCTTTCTCTCCGCCCATGTACCTGTCATTGCACCTGCTTTCTCAGTTTTCTATTGTTCCCTTCTAACTAGCTTGTACTCCTCACTCTTTTCTAATTAATCTTTCTACATTTATGTAACCCCCTGCACATCAGTGGCGTTTCTGCCTTGCTCGGGGTGAAATGATTAAAAAAAAAACCCATAACTGGAGGGAAGAGACGGATTAATACCTTTCCCAAGGGTACCAGTGCTTAAGTGAATGCAGAGTATTCAACTGGAATTCGAACTCGGCTCACCGATTTCTCTTTCCTAGCCGATATCCACTGCACGACAACGCGGTCACTAAACACTTACAGCACCTGGCATTCCCAAGCGCTCACCCATCTAAGTACTGACCAGGCTCAACGTTGCTTAACTTCGGTGATCGAACGAGAACCGGTGTATACAACGTGATAAACCGTAAGCCTAATCTTGTCTTTAAGTATCAGTTTAAATACAAGATGAATTGGTAAACTTTTTGTCCATATAGAATTCCTTTTATTGCTTCGTCCACATCACGACTTTTATAACGCCTAGCAAGCAAAATAACATACAATACTTAGCCTTAGGCAACGGCGGTACCACATTGCTACAAACAGAACTGACTTCGAGGACAAAATCTATTTCGCACAGTATACGAATCATGATATCTTCAACAAACTTGCGCAACGTGAATAGGACCCTTCAGTGAAAGAAAGGTCTAGTCCAGAGTTTGCACCGCTTCACCATAGCGAACGCTGTTTGGAGTTTTTTTTCCAAGCCCTCTGAACAAAGTCTTTTGCCGACACAAAGTGCCTTTCGTATCACCAGTGAGTAATGCCTCATCATTAGTCAGGTATTTCAACCGGGCGTCTAAGGTCATATGGAGGGAGTCTGCTGCTTTGTACGACCGATCTCGCCTATCAGATCTGGAACATACCCCCTAACTAACACTTGCCTTGCTGAACAACGCATAGACGTTAAAGAGACCATCCGTCGTCTGTAAGAACTGCTTTAGGGAAATCCAAGAAGGAGCACTCGCCTCATAAAATGGGAGCCTCCTCCTATCAGGACCACACACAAATTAAAGGTAGGAAGTTCTTACAGACGTCTTCCTTCCAGAATTCACCCTCACCATCCAACTGCTGATACATCCGAGAAAAACGTATACTGACAGATCACAACGCTAGGCATACCCATACATACGCTGGGAATCTGCACTGAACATAGCCTGGATAAGGAAACTGACGGTCTGTCTCATTAAGCCTCGTCCTACCTCCGTCTTGATATTACCATCAAGTGACAGTCCAGTAATCAGTTCCCAAGTTGGCATCTATGTAGATGACATTACCATTTACTCCCGTTTCAATAAGATATCTACTACGGCTATGCTGTTGCTCTTGAAAAAGGACCTCGAATCTGTGATGGAATGGGGTAAGGAATGGTTTGCAAATTTTAATGCAGGGGTTGGCAACTCATTCGACCCCGCGGGACGGAGCGTGTTATAATGGCAGGTTGCGGGCCTGACGAAGGCCACTAATGAAAAATTAAGGAAAATTACATATACAGACCTATGTCAACCTAAATATTCAAAACCATAATGAAAATAAACATTGAGAAGTCAACAAAAACAAAAGAAAATCTAAAATTAAAAAACACCTAACAAAAATTACTTTTCCTCAAGGAACGTCAAAATACTTCAAAGTGAAAAAAATCAACCGAAGTGAAATGGATAAAATTATGACGTGTAGGTTTGAAACTTATTGAACATTGTACCACAAATGAACCACAGACTCACACATCAAACAAAAACGAAACACATATAGCCATACATCTTGCACATTTATAAATCCACCATTCGTCCTGGCATTGAATACTGCTTCCATATCTGGTCGGGTGCTTCTGCTATTCATCTGGAGGTCTTCGACAAAGTCCAATGAAAGTTCTGCAACGTACACGTTCCTGGTTTAGCAGTTCGACGTCAGTCACTTTCTCTCCGACTGGGTGTGGCTTCCCTCTGTTTTTGTTTTTTTGTTTTTTTGGAAATATTTTAATGGCTTCTGCTCGAGAACCCTTTTTTCTGGTGCCCTGACAACATGAATTTACTTGTGCTACTAAATTGGCATCTAGGCTACACTCTTGTCCCGTCAAAAAAGTTAAATGTATCCGCCTTTTCTCCTGTAACATTTCTTTTCTCGCAATTTCCGTTTGTAGAATTGTCGTCTTGATTCCCTGATAGCTACAATCTCCAAAAGATAAAATGCAACGTCAATTGCCATTTTTTTATCTACTTGATTCCTTTCTATCTCTTATCTTTTCTACGAAATCCAAATAGCTACAATCTCCAAAAGTTTAAATGCAACGTCAATTGCCATCTTTTATCTACTTGATTCCCATTCATCTCTTATCTTTTCTTCAACATCCCAATAGTTACACTCACCAAAAGTTTAAAAGCAACAACAATTGCCATCTTTTATCTTCTTGATTCCTATCCATCTCTTATCTTTTCTTCGATATACCAATAGTTACAATAGAAAGGCCAGAATCACATTCGGGAGTGAATTCCCAAATGACCTTGTCGAGCCCCACAAACGATATAAAAGACGGGCAAGTTTGCGCGTCGCCAGAGAGATTGAGACGAGCGTATCAACATGTCACTTGAAGTCTGAGAATGCCTCATCTTTTTACAGTTAAATCTACCAAATGCAGCCGTCACATTTACTCCACTAGCTTCCTTTCTAGCACTTCCCGTCTGCGGAACTCCCTTCCGTATACTTGCTTTCCTTACAGCTACAACCGCCAGGAATTTAAATGCAATGTCAATTCCCATATCTTACCCACTTAACTCCAGTCATTTCATCGTCCTTTCCACATCACCTGGTGTATCTTGTTCTTTTCCTTTCTCACTCTCATTTCGCAACTGTCTTCACACCGGTATACCCATACTTCTCTTGCACTTTCACTGACACCCCCTGTAAATGGTTCGTCTTTCTCTTCATTCTTCGCCCGTCTAATGTTTTACTCTCTTATGTAGCCCCCCTGCACACATCAGTTGTGGTACCGCCTTGCTCGTTGTAAATCGACATATATATATATATATATATACAAACTTATTTATAAATGGAACTTCGTGTGTGTGTGTTTGTCTGTGTGTGTGTGTGTGTGTGTGTATGTGTGTGTTCATTACATATAGACTCCGAAACGGCTAAACCGATTTTCTTGAAAATTTACACAGTTGTACTATAAACGTCTGCAGGTGTTCTTAGCTAGGTTTTGTGTCGAGGTACCCCCGATGAATATCGAAAATCGATAATAGAAAAAATCGGGTTATAGAAGTAGTGGTTCGATTTTAATCAAATTTGATACACTCATAGACAAAGACATAAGAAACGATATTCAGAAATTTCAAGGTTGCAGTTCTTACAATAGTGCAGAAAATCGATTATATATATATATATATATATATATATATATATATATAAGGCAAGATGTTTGTGAGTGTGTCTGTTTATCTGCCTATATGTCTGTATTTTTTTCAGCCCTTTTATTTTAGTCTTTGCTTCGGGTTTGGCTCTAAGTAGGTATAATTGTAATTCTTAGTCCCAGCCATGATACCATTTACTCAGAGGACTTATTTAGCCTTCAAAATTCAGTTTACGACGAAAAAAACTTATACGAGGAAATCAAAATTTGACTCACATCCATTCATTTTTCTTTCAATCTCTGGTTTCGCTTTAACTGGAAACAACTATTGCTTTTTAGTCTTTCGTGCCAACGTCCAAAGAGTTTGAGCTTCAGAACCATGGATTAGTTTTAAAGCTTTCATAACACCCGAGCAACGTCGGGCTATACTGCTAGTGAAAGATAAAGGTTGTCTGTAAGCCTGAATTGTGTTATTATTTAACACCAAAATGATAATTAACTTTTAATGAGAAATGCATATTACGTCATGTTTAATGTTATTACTGCCGTAATTAAGAACTAATATGATGAATATTGAAAGTTTATCAAAAGATAAAGGTCGCTGTAAACGCAATCATAATTTTATGATTACATTATCTCAGGTTGAGTTTGCACGGATACAAGTTGATCTCATTGATATGGAATTATTATCTGAATAGGCAATTTATTATGAAGTTATGCCGTTGATATACAAGATAGAAATGGTTTTATTATTAGTTTATTATCGGTTTATTTGATAATGTGAATCTTTTTGCGTTGGAACATGATACACGTTTGGGCGATCATGTCTCGAAAAGACTGGCTGGGCAAAAGATTATCCTACAGTAATTTGCCATTACTTTCTACGGTAAACTGGTTGCCAGCCATGGGTATAGAACCCAATATGTCCTGTTATTTAACCCATACCTGGAGCAGGAAGAGATGCATTATATTATTAAGTAGCAATTAGTAGGGGGTCAGTTTATTACTTTATAACAATAAAAAACGGTCCCCCACTTCATGCCCAGTAAAAGCCTTAATCACGTTTCCAATATTATATTCAGTCAGTCCGTTAAGTGCCATACGTGATACACGCTATGGGTGATCATGTTTCGAAAGAGATATGACTGACTGGGTAGAAGATTATCCCGGAATAGTTTGCCATTACTTTCTGCGGTAGACTGGTTGCCAGCCAAGGCTATAGAACCCAATCTGTCATGCTATTTGACTAATAGCTAGAGGGGAAAGTGATGTATTATATTACTAAGTAGTAATTAGTGGGGGATCAGTTTATTATTTCATAACAATAGAAAACTAATCCCCCATTTTATGCTTGATAGAAGCCTTAATTACGTCTCCAATTATTATCTTCATTCAGTCAGTGAAGTGCCATCCGTGATACACGCTTTAGGTGATCATGTCTCCAAAGAGACATGACTGACTGGGCAGAAGATTATCCCGCAGTAGGTTGCCATTACTTACTGCGGTGGACTGGTGAATTATATTATTCTATTAATAAGTAGTAATTAGTGGGGGATCAGTTTATTACTTCATGACAATAGAAAACCGATCACCCACTTTATGCCCAGTAGAAGCCTTAATCATGTTTCTGTTATATTCAGTCAGTCAGTTAAGTGTCATCCGTGATCCACACTTTAGGCGATCATGTCTCGAAAGAGACATGACTGACTGGGCAGAAGATTATCCCGCAGTAGGTTGCCATTGCTTTCTGCGGTGGACTGGTTGCCATCCAAAGCTATAGAACCCAATCTATCCTTTCATTTGACATAGCTGGAGCGGGAAGAGATGTATTATATTACTAAGTAGTAAGTAGTGGTGGATCAGTTTATTATTTCGTAACAACAGAAAAACAATCACCCACTTTATGCCCAGTAGAAGCCTTAATCCTGTTCTAAACTATTATATTTAGTCAATCAATTATGTGCAATAAGTGATACACCCTTGGGTGATCATGTCTCGAAAGAGACATGGCTCACTGGGCAGAAGATTATCCCGCAATAGGTTGCCATTACTTTCTGCGGTATATTGATTGCCAGCCATGGCTATAAAACCCAATTTCTCCTGTTATTTAATCTATAACTGAATGGAAGTGACAGATTAATACCTTTTCCAAGAGTATTTGCGCGTAAGTGAATACAAGGAATTCAACTGGAATTCGAACTCAGCTCCCCGGTTTCTCGTTCTAAGCTGATATCCACTGCACCACAACACACATGTATACTTTTCTTATAAAAATCTGTTTTTATGTATATATTTCTATAAAAGTATTTTTATACGTTTGTTATGTTTTGACCCCAGTTTGGGGGGTTAACTATTTACCCATCGCTGGGACCCTAACAGGTGCTACCACTCCGGGTCAGGGTTGATCTGAGAATAACAGCAATTAAGAGATGGTTCCTTGCTCCTCACAACCTCCCAATCAGAAGCCTTGCTGCCCGATGAGTTTACCGTCATGCCCAGGACTGACAGTATTTATAGATAAGACACATGAAGGCAACGTTACTGTATTGGGAAATTTACTAAAACCTAGCTGCCAGTTAAGAACCTGTAATATTGCTGATTCTTCTTTAGATTTTATGACGGTGCTCGAGATGAATAGTGGAACCAGTGAGCCCTATATGGCAGCAGTATTCTTAGTATGGATGAGTGGTAGACTTATAGATATAAAGGATAAATTCAGAAGAGAAAAATTGTCACGAACGAGAGAGTGAACCCACTTTCCTATTAGCTGAACTAGCAAGGGATTCAGTATAGTCTTTTTACATCGTGTCAGCCGAGAATGTTAGCTTGAGCAATCGCAACGAGTCACTCTTCTGTAGGTAGCCATCAGATATGCTGATGGAAGCCAGAGCGGGGTCTCTCTATATAATCTTTTTAAATTTTATTTTTTTAGCATATATTTGTGTAGAAGCATCGTTTTTTAATTAAGCAATATATATATATATATATATATATATATATAAAATAAAATAAATTTCGGAGTTCAAATCATTTGTAAGGTCATTTCTACATGAAATAGACATTGATTTCTGTCTACTTTCTTATTAATCCCACCCCTTTAATTTTTTTGTGATGTATATTTTTTTAAACTTCCGCCGGTAGAAGAAAAATTTCACGTATCATCGGCAACTAAAGCAAGATAAATATCTTGCTTTATTTTGAAATAAAAAGTTGCCGATGATACGTGAAATTTCTCTTAGGGATTTAATGTAGAAATGGCCATACAACTGATTTGAATATCGAAATTAATTTTATTTTATAATTGGCTCTGTAATTTAAATATTAATTACATTGAGCCCTCCACCTTGATCAGTTTTAATATTAATTAGGATCGGGTCTTTGGGATTTACCTTCCTGCTTTTCCTTTTGGATTAAAGTTTTATATTTAAAATGTATATATATATTGACATCCGCAAACAGATCTGTTTCGCTGTATCACAGCTCATCAGAACGGTTAGACTCCGATAGCTTTTTAACCCAAGATTGAAACCCGACTGAATTGGCGTCAGCCGGCGACTCTACCTCTGGGCTATGAGCGTTCGGTAGGAGAAGGCAGACTTTTTAGCACATATCATTATACTCGCCCAATAGCTAGAGCGCTCTAATTCATTTTACTAAATGAGCGATGCGTACACGCCAGAGTAGCTACTGTTTATCAAAGTCAACTATTCTTCCAGAGTGCTCAATCAGGGTGTGAAAGCGTAAATAATGTTTAAACAAATCATCTCATATATATATATATATATATATATATATATATATATATATATATATATGAGATGATTTGTTTAAACATTATTTTTGATCGATACTCGTATTTAAGTAGATATTATGTTTTTTAATTAAGCAGTATTATATATCTATATCTACCGGATGATTTACGATAAATTTTTATTACGAAAATGTGTGTCATTCGGCAGGTTTCGAACCAACGACCCCTACCCACATAGGCAAAGCTACCATGTGATCTGGCACGTCTTAGAACTCTCGACCACGAATGACCATCAGTCCAAACGAGATCTTAATCAAATCTACATAACACAATTTTCGATTCATCGCAATAACCATATCTGCTCCGAAATATTTACGCTCACACACCCTGGTTGCGCACCCTGGAAGAATGGTAGACTAGCTACTCTAGCATCTACGCATCGCTCATTCAGTAATGAATTAGAACATTCTAACTAATGGCGGATGATGCAGCATACGCTAAAAGTCTACCTCCTTCTACCGAGCGCCCATAGCTCAGAGGTAAAATAACAGACTGACGCCAATTCGGTCGGGTTTCAATCCTTGGCAAAAGCAATCCGATGTCGAACTGTACTGATGAGCTGTGATACAGCAAAACTGATCTGTCTTCGGATGACTATTTACGCTCTCACACCCTGATTGAGCACTCTGGATGAATGGTAGACTTTGGAAAACAGGACTACTCTAGCTTATACGCATCGCCCATTCAGTAATGAATTAGAACACGCTCAGCTATTGAACATGTATAATGATAATATACATGCTAAAAACTCTACCTCTTCTACCGATCGCCCATAGCTCAGAGATAGAAGCGCCGATTGACGCCAATTCGGTCGGGTTTCAATCCTGGGTAAAAAGTAATCGGATGTCTAATCGTACTGATGAGCTGTGATACAGCGAATCAGATCTGTCTGCGGATGACCACACACACACACACACACACATATATATATATATATATATATATATATATATCTTTCGCTGTATTAAAGCTCATCAGTATTGTTGAGTATTTAATCAGGATGTGAGGGCGTATATATTAGGTTAGTTTTGTTAACCTGCATAAATATTCGAAGGATTTTATTAAAGAATATTTTGAGTTCTCCAACGAAGAATTCGCAAAATATTCTGGTCGGTAAACAAAAATAATTAAATGCAGTTTAATAAATAAACAGAACGTCTACTCAAATACGAGTATCCATTAAAAAGAATGTTTACAGTGATGAAAAACTTCTGTCACATCAATAAAAATCGCTTGTATATGAAACTTTACAGACATGAAACATTTCTCGTGATGAGAGAAGTTTGACTTAAAGGCACAATTTCGGTCCTACCTGATTAGTTCGCTGTAGCCTTGTTGGCTAGTATGTCCTGGATCTGAAAGTAACCCTCTCTGCCCCCAGGGGAAATAGGTTCGGATTCTGCTGTAGAAAGCGAGTATTGCTTTAATAATATTTCTCGAAAATACAAGCTGGTAGACGAAAAGAAATTTAGTGTTTAATAAATACATGGAGTATCCACTAAACAATGAATATCTACTAAAAATAATTTATAAAGTTGCTATCTTTATTTATCAAAAAGCATATTTATTTATTTTCGTCTACCCGCATGGCAGGAACCGGCCACACTTTTTAGAAAAACCGAGTGCAGAGATAGGGTGTAAAGCATACCCTAAGGTCCCTCAACCGGCCCTCTTTTGTATTCAGATGTGTCCTTCTAGAATTGTTGCTATCCAAAGCTATAGGGCCCACTCTGTACTGCCTTTTTATCCATAGCTGGGGAGATCATAGATGCATTCATACTTATTCCAAGGGTATTAGTGCGTAAGTGAATCTAATGATCCCGACTTGAATTCGAACTCTGCTTTCAATCTTAACCGCTATCCATTATTCCACCATTCCTCCACACACACACACACACACACACACACACACATATATATATATATATATATATACCTTGATGAAGCACTCTAGAAGAATGGTAGATTTTGAAAAAACAGTAGCTACTCTACCATCTATGCATCGCTCATTCAGTAATGAATTAGAACACTCTGGCTACTGGTGTATGACATATCATACGCTAAAAGTGTGCGCCTTTCTACCGAATGCCCATAGCTCAGAGGTAGAATCGCCGACTGACGCTAATTCGGCCAGGTTTCAACCCTGTGTTAAAAGCAATCGGATGTTTAACCGTACTGATGAGCTGTGATACCCCGAAACAGAACTGTCTTAGGATGACTATATGTGTGTGTGTGTATGTTTTTTTTTTACCATGAGTGGTGTCTTCAGGCGATTTTTAATAACTGATTTTACCGTTTATCGTTTATCTTTTTAAGAACGCTCTTGTAACGGTGTTTTATTTAAACGTTCACGTGGCAGGGAATTTATGAACGCGCATTGTTTAAATTGAAGCGGATTATGGCGTTTTTATCCTTGGTTGTATGAACCTGTGAGGTTCTTAGAGTTGATGCATTTAATCATAATTTCTGTTTTTTTTTCATTTAACAGTTCGTCTTTATTTGGGTATATCATTATTTTTAATTATTTTTCTTGGCACAGTCTATATATATATATATATATATATATATATATATATATATATAAGAAAAATTTCTTATATTTGCTTTATATGTATTTATATACATATATATTTTGATCTCTCTTTGGATTCTTCTATACCCACACTGCTTGCTGATATATATATATATATTGCTCTGCTTACGTACTGAGCGCGTTTTTGTTATTGATTACTCGTCTAGGGTTTTTTTGGGGGGGTGGCTACGTACTGATTCGGTCCAAATCGCTTTGGCTGATGTTTGGCTTAGCTCTTTCTTTTTTTACAGCCTTTTTTTTTTTCTTCCGCATATATACGCAGAGGATTTTTCGAAACGAGTATAGTGATAAGTTTGCATTCATATATATATATATATATATATATATATATATATATATATATATATTAACTATAGTAATTACATTTACAATATTAACAGAACTAACTCTGCCAAAACTAGTACTAATTAAGCTATAATTTAAATCGTCTTATACAACCCACCGAGAACGAATTCGGAGGGAAAAGAAGGGGAAGTAAAAAAAAGAAACAAATGAAGTACATGAACAAAAAGTCAAGTACCCGTTAGAAAGAAAAAACCCCAAGACGAAAACCCTAACACTAAAGCGCTCAATACGAAGGTAGAGTAACAAATTTACCCTGACGAGCAGTAGAGTGAAACTTAGGTAGGTTTGTTGGCTCCTACTTAGATTTCCTGTATATATATATATATATATAGCGAGAGAGAGAGAGAGTGAGAGAGAGAGAGAGGGGGGTGCCAGAAATACTTACCCACATATATCTCCCAGAAATACCCCCACCGCATAATGGTAAGACATTAGCTAAATGCAGATATCCTTGCTATTTAAGGTCTTATCAATTTGTGGAAGTTATATGTGGGAGGTATTTCTGTCGCAGTCTATTCGTATGAAAAAAAAAAGTCTCCAACGAAATATTAAGTTTAAAATTTGTATTCAGTTTCTGTCCTTTTCAAAAAACACTTATTTACTATTTACTCACTATTAGTTTCTATATGAATGTGGTAATATTCGTAATTCAGAAAAAAATCTTTTTATTTGAATTCTCTCAAGACGTTTCGAGTAGAATGAATCAATTTACAGGTAAATAAATGGCCGCGTCAAAAAATAAATAAAAGACTCGTAATATTTGGCATGAATAGATCAATATATCTTTTATTTTGGAGTGGGTGGCATACAAGCTTTTTATTCGCCCAGGAAGTCTTTTTACAAATAATAAATGATTTCCAAATATCCGGAAACGAATTTGAAAATAAAAATGAAAGCAGCAAGCCAAATATTAGAGAGAATCAAACAAATCTTCATTTTTTATTTTAACTGACTTTTTATTTTTTATAAGACTCACCATATCTTTCGACGACTTTCGCTTATCTGAAAGTTTTATCGTGTATTTTAAAGCATCATATCATTGAAAAGACTAATGGCCTCTTTGTAGAGTTTGCTTTCGCTTTCAAATCTTCTTCTTCTTCTTCTTCTTCTACTTCTTCTTCTTCTTCTTCTTCTTCTCCTTTTCCTCCTCTTCCTTCTTCTTTTTCTTTTCCTTCTTCTTTTTCTTTTTCTTATTCTCCTTTTCGCCTTCTTTCTTTATCTTCTTCTGCTTCTGCTTCTTCTTCTTCTACTTATTCTTTTCTTTCTCCTCCTCCTCCTTCTTCTTCTCCTCCATCTTCTTCTCCTCCTCCCCCTCCTCCTTCTTCCCCTTGTCCTGCTCCTCCTCTTCCTTCTTCTTCTTCTTCTTCTTCTTCTTCTCCTCCTCATTCTTCCCCTTGTCCTGCTCCTCCTCTTCCTTCTTCTTCTTCTTCTTCTTCTTTTCCTCCTCCTCCTCATTCTTCTTTTCCATCTTCTTTTCCTCCTCCTCCTTTTCCTCCTTCTCCTCCTCCTTCTTCTCCTCGTCCTTCTCTTCTTTCTTCTTCTTTTCCTCCTCCTCCTCATTCTTCCATTTTCCTTCTTTTCCTCCTCCTCCTCCTTTTCCTCCTTCCTCCTCCTCCTTCTTCTCTCCTTCCCTTCTTCTTCTTCTTCTTCTTCTTCTATATGCCGTGTCTCTTAAGTATGTACACTACCGCCCATAATTATTAGGCCACCCCAGTTTTTTTTTAATTGTGTATTTCATTCTATATTTAGGATTTATTGCCAAGTGGATAATTCTAAATGAAAATAGAATGGTTATTTTGTTATTATTACTTTGCAAAATTTTACAAGGCAAATGGCGACAATTTACCCATCGCACCCTGTAGATTTGCTATATATATATATATATATATATATATATATATATATATATATATATATGTGTGTGTGTGTGTGTATATATATATATATACTACCGGCCATAATTATTAGGCCATCCTAAAAGAAATTATGTATTTCATAATATTTTTAGAGTATTTATTGCCAAATGAAAATAGAATGGTTCTTTTGTTATCATTACTTTGCAAAATTTTACAAGTCAATGAAGCAAAGATGAACTCGTCCGAATCACCCTAAATGTTCTTCATTCTTTCATTGATGAAACTGCAATACAGGTGATTATTAAATATTTATAAATTCATTAGAGGCACATGTTATTGTGCAGTATTAACAATAGAACCATTCTATTTTTATTTACAATTATTCATTTGGCAATAAATAATAAAGGAATATTATGAAATACATAATTTTTAAAAAACACTAGGGTGGCCTGATAATTATGGCCGGTAGTATATATATATATATATATCAGTTCCGACCTTTCACAGTCTTCAGTTCGCAACCAATAAGAAAAAATAGTACAGAAATTAAAAGAAATTTCCCCATATTTGAATGCCCAACCTTCTCTAATTCTCTCGACAGGACAAAAGCTCTGTTTCAAATAAATACACGATCTGTTTAGCATTCTCACATTTTCACAGATAGCAACTGATTGCCTGTTTCCCGTTTTACCAAACAATGGCTGACCTTTCGGTACGTAGGGTTCGGTTAACTCTATTGCCAACAAAGTTAGTTCCAAGCCCTGCAAGGCAATAGGGAGCTGGTTTATTCGTAAAAATCTTGCATTGAATCTCACGAAATATTACGAATAGCCTTTGGTCATAGTTGGGATTCATTAGCATAGAAGCGGCAAAGGGTTTTTTTTTTCAACAAAGGAAATGTATATTCTTATCTTCTCGATTTTAGATAATGTATTGATGGCCAAAAAGATACACGTATTCATGATTTGTTCTTGCAAAGTGATAGATAATGCTTCAGGATTTTAAAAAAAATTCTTAAGAGTGAGAAAACACGAAATGTCAATAATGGAAGCGTCGAGATGCACTGAAAGACATTCAGAATCGGGATCTCAGAGAAAGAACGGAAGACTATGAAAGCCCATTTAAAAGTCATTGTTTGGCTTCACGTGACTATTGTATAGATTCGAACGTGCAATGAGCCAGCATTTTGGAATTTGCTAATGCAGTAAATCATGAATATTTGGACACGTCCCAAAGTATCTACCCGATTTCGCTCTCTGTGGCTCTTTCTCTCTCCATCGCACTTCCCCATCTTGGGGAAAATATAGATATGCTATTATATATATATATATATATATATATATATATATATATATATATATATATGCGTGTGTGTGTGTGGGTGTGTGTGTGTTTGTAGCTGTGTGTATTATGTAATAGTAAAATTTGGTAGTTCTCATAACGATTTTGCTAGTTCTCTATCTATCAAAGCCTGTTCCTTAATTTCTATCTATCTATCTATCTATCTATCTATCTATCTATCTATCTATCTATCAGTTTCTCATTTATTCATATCTATCTATCTATCTATCTATCTATCTCAGTTTGTTCATATCTATCTATCTATCTATCTATCTATCTCAGTTTGTTCTATATCTATCTATCTATCTATCTATCTATCTCAGTTTGTTCATATCTATCTATCATTCTATCTATCTATCTCAGTTTGTTCATCTATCTATCTATCTATCTATCTACCTATCTATCTATCTATCTATCTATCTATCTCAGTTTGTTCATATCTATCTATCTATCTATATATCTATCTATCTCAGTTTGTTCATAACTATCTATCTATCTATCTATCTATACCTGTTCCTTTCTATCTATTTATCTATACATCTATCCATGTTTGTTCATTATCTATCTATATATCTATCTATCTGTCTGTCTGTCACTATCTCTTTCTATATATTCCAAATCATTTTAGATTCCTGGAAGAAAATATTTTGTTGATTATAAAACTATTAATCCTCATTCTGTATAATTATTGCTGTAAAAATTCAGCCGATTTGTTCTGAGAACTTCTATATGTTCCGTGGACTGCTTCGACCCAAATTTTATATTAACTATCAATAAAAATCTCCGGATATGAAAATAATCCCATATATGGGCGGATACACTGGGGTCAAGGGTAAATATTTAGCCAAACTACGCATAATCGGAGTCGGGCATTATACTTGTCTATTCTACTCAGCCGTGTCTCTGTCCATAGACCGAGCCCCGCCTGAGTCGTCCTCTGCCCCAATACAGAATCATGAATATTTGGTCACGTCCCAAAGTGTTTACCCAATTTCCATATCTGTTGCTCTTTCTGTATCCATCGCTCTTACCTATCTTAGAGAAAACATAGATATACTAATATATATATATTTATTGGAAAAATATATATATATGTTTACTGGAAAAAAAATCTCAATATTAAAATACCCCCACCAACACCGGCTACTGAATCTTAGGAGGGAATTCATCAGTAAGTGCCGCCACAAAGCAAATTATTCGAATACTTAAATTTCGAATTTAAATCCCCGTTGACTAGATGTTAGAATATAAATTAAAAGGATTCAATTTAAGTTTTAATCTTAATTTGACCCTAACGTTAACCTTAAAAAATATTTTAACCCCCCCACCTTCCTATTCCAAGCTCCTTTAATTGCCTATTTTTAGAACATATGGATTCTTTTACTAA
Source organism: Ascarosepion bandense (assembly GCA_037127315.1). NCBI lineage: Eukaryota > Metazoa > Mollusca > Cephalopoda > Sepiida > Sepiidae > Ascarosepion > Ascarosepion bandense. The sequence continues at coordinate 812,239 of JBBBDQ010001679.1, forward strand.
ACCCCTTTTTCCTTGGTTAACACATATATGTATATATATATATTTTTTTTTCTCTAATATTTTTCTCTAATAATTTTTAAACTGATAACTTCCTGTAATTGGCATTTAACTCGCTTCTACCTAAAAGGTTTAATCAAATAAACTTTAAAAAAAATTTTAAATCTTATACTGAAACCCGTTCCTTCTCGCCTAAATACACCTCTTCAAACAGCCCAAAATCTTAACCTTAAAAAAGTAATTTAACTCATTTAGTTGTCTATCTTTGTAAAATATGAACTCCTATTCCTCCCCTTCCTACATATATCATTTCAACACCCTGTAACCCCGCGACTGCCAGCTCTGTCCTTTTCCACTTTGTGACCGTTGTTAACCAAAAACCCCTCCACATTCTAACTCAGGGCCTTCGCCATTTGGAAAAACAATGTCGCTGACGTGATGTAGAGTCTCTATTAGAGATCCTATGTCGAAATGTACATCCGATACCTTTGAATTTTGAAAATTTTCTCTAATTTATATATATATATATATATATATATAGTTGTAGTAGTAGAAGTTGCAAAACTGCTACTTTGTCATTGTCAGCTCTCTGCCTTCGGTTGGAGATCGCTCTTTGCTTTCGAGCAGAGAGCACTAACCCAGTCGTGGTTCCGCCGAAGGGTAGAATCACGACTGGGGAAAAATAGACAGGTAGGTTTTGGCCGGGCTATATGGTCCGGAAAACCCACTTATAACTGACCGTGTGTCACATGTTGCCCTTAGTTGGAGGGCCAACTAAATATTGTAGTAGTAGTAGTTGTTGGTGGTGGTGTTGTTGTTGTTGTTAGAGTTGGTGTTTGTCAGAGCAGTTGAATCGCCGCTCTTTGGTCAGCAAGAACATAGACTATTACCCGGACTTGATTCTTTGTATATATTTGACTCCTACGAACAAGTATTCCTGAATCTACTAACCGTGTGCAGGTTGTATATCTTTTATTCAATATACTTACATTTTTCCTCTCATATCTGTTTTTGTTATTATTATATTGTGTGGTTTTCTAAACAAGAATCCACAACACACACACACATATATATATATATATATTTAGTATATCGAGGCAGCAAGTAATTTTCTAGACATATGCTATTAAATATAAGAGACAATGAATGTCTATTATGTTTAATCATGAGCCGTTCTAAACGTCGTATTTTTGCTTTAATTTCAGTTGAAAATAAAAACAAAAATTCTCCAACATTTGGATAATTATTTATTGGTTTTCTTCTAAGCTTTCGGCTCACATGAGCCATCTTCAGAGAGGTAGTTTAAACTGAAATATTATAAAATCCACCATCACCGACGATTTTATTTTGTGTTGACATAAAACTCCGCTTGGCAACGGCAATAGTTACCAAAAATAATAAACGCAGTTCTTAAGTTTGCGATGCGATTTTATGACGTCACACCGCGGGATAGCGCGAAATGACAACAAAACCATCTAGTCAAATGCAATGTAATATGTTATTTCCTGTTTTAAAGTTGATTTTATTGAGTGTTGGTTGTTTTGATTTGATGTACATGGCCTCCAATATCTGCAGGTTCCTCTTACTGTGTGTATGTGTAAGGATCACCGTATTGTTGACCAAAATCTGTCTGATATTACCTACATGTTTATGTTTTTCAGAGAAATGTTGTTTAATAGTACTCTGATCAGAAAGATGACATTACAATTGACCTCATAGTTTATAATAACCCAACAGGCACTAAACTAAATTCTTTACAAAAAACCAATGTAGTGTACCAATTTACATGCCCATTCAGAGATTGCATCTCTGATACTACTCAAAAACCTAGTACATATATTGGTTTTACCACAACCACGCTCTCCCGTAGACTTACATGTCATCTTTCTGATGACAACCAACACTCAATAAAATCAACTTTAAAACAGGAAATAACATATTACATTGCATTTGACTAGATGGTTTTGTTGTCATTTCGCGCTATCCCGCGGTGTGACGTCATAAAACCGCATCGCAAACTTAAGAACTGCGTTTATCATTTTTGGTAACTATTGCCGTTGCCAAGCGGAGTTTTATGTCAACACAAAATAAAATCGTCGGTGATGGTGGATTTTATAATATTTCAGTTTAAACTACCTCTGAAGATGGCTCATGTGAGCCGAAAGCTTAGAAGAAAACCAATAAATAATTATCCAAATGTTGGAGAATTTTTGTCTTTATTTTCAACTGAAATTAAAGCAAAAATACGACGTTTAGAACGGCTCATGATTAAACATAATAGACATTCATTGTCTCTTATATTTAATAGCATATATATAAATATATATATATATATATATATATATATATATATATATATAGTACTGTGCAAAAGTATTAGGACAAGAACTATCTTTTATGAGGCATTAAAATATAATTTAAAATCACCCCTGTCTTAACACTTTTGCACACTACCAGTAGTGTGCAAACGTATTAGAACAGAGGGAATTTTCCTAAAAACCTCACTGAAATTCAAATACAGGGTGAAAAGACAAGTAAATTGCTAATAAATATTGATTATTTAAAACCAGGTGTAAAAGAAATGTATTGAAAAGAAGTTAATTTTTCCTATTTTCTATTAAACAAGTTATTTTGAAACTACTCATTATTCTCTTATCTTTGGATATGACTGATTTTTTCTTATTCCCCCCCTCTCGAATTGATAAATCTAATGTTACTTCGCAAGACACACTTTGGGAACAAATACAAGCTGCTTGGCAGGAGATACCATTAGATACATTGAAGAAGCTTGTGATGTCAATGCCTGACAGAATGAAGGCAGTGATCAAAGCAAAAGGCTATTAGACTAAATATTAAATTTATTTTGTAACAAGTATTTTTTTCTTGTTAAAGCATTTGTTGAGGAAATCAAATAAAATTACTTGAATTAAATTGTTTATTTTCTGTCAATATGCCTCATAAAAGATAGAATAGTTCTTGTCCTAATACTTTTGCACAATACTATATATATATATATATATATATATATATATATATATATACTAGGTACGATTGGTAAATTGTCGCAATTATTTTATTATTTCAAAGCAAAAGGCTATTAGACTAAATATTAAATTTATTATGTAACAAGTATTTTTTTCTTGTTAAAGCATTTGTTGAGTAAATCAAATAAAATGACTTTAATTAAATTGTTTATTTTCTGTCAATATGCCTCATAAAAGATAAAAATTTCTTGAGCTAATACTTTTTCACAGTACTATATATATATATATATATATATATATATATATATACCGAACGGAGTTTATGATAATGGGGAGTATTTATTTTAGTTTAATATTTATATTTATTTTTATTATTATAATACAGTGTTTTTTTTAATCGTATCACCCCGAGCAAGGTGGTAACGCCACTGATGTGCAGGGGGCTACGTAATAGTGAAAAGATTTGAAAAGATAAAGCCGGAAACTACATCCTAAACAGGGAACAAGGGATGAGCCTCTTAACATGTTCAATAGACGTGGGTGGAGTGTGAACCGGGCGATAGATAGATCGATCTACTCCAATTGAAAAAAAGAAACAAAGTGAGAAGATTGGTAAAGAGAAAGCTGGAAACCACATCCTAAACAGGGAACAAGGGATGAGCCTCTTAACCTGTTCAATAGACGTGGGTGGAGTGTGAACCGGGCGATAGTTAAATTAAGTGCGTAAGTTATTTAATTTGGAATGTTGTTACTTACAATGTATGTGATATAGCCGGTCCTAGTTGACTGGCCAGCCATTATGCACAAACACACACACACAGACACACACATATACATGTGTGTGTGTGTGTGTGTGTGTGTGTGTGTGTGTGTGTGTGTGTGTGTGCATAATGGCTGGCCACTCGTATTCGAGGATACCCGTCTACCAGGATGGCTGGCTAATCCCCATTGTAGACGCCTGCTAAGGCACACATGTGTTTGTTCAACACCCACAGAGCCCACCTGTGGTTTATACTGCAACTATGCTGAGCGGACCTTAGTTACAGTTTTTGGGAGAGAACAAAAGCCAGGACGCTTAAATCCCTCGGTCACGACGACTTATGACTTGCAGCTAGCACAATCATCAAGAGTTTCTCAATTTGAATTTCAACCACCCAGTTTATTTCCAATGGTGCCGCTCTCCGGGATCGCCCCCTCCAGACCGCTAACATCAAGTAGTCACCTTTCTGACAACTTGGCACAGAAAGCCAACGCTCTAACCACTGGGCAGCATGCGCATATTCAAGGGAAAAACAACGCTAAGAGACGAAGAGGTATACAGGATCAAGGGAAGTGTGAAAGTAAGAAAAAAATTTTCTACAACGTCCAAAACATTAATTTAAAATGCTCGATATATACTATATAAAGCTGTGAATATTTATTATGAATTATATTTTAATCATTTCACCCCGAGCAAGGTAGAAATGCCACTGATGTTCAGGGGGCTACATAACCGTAAAAAGATTAATTAGAAAAGAGTGAGGAGTACAAACTAGTTAGAAAGGAGCAATAGAAAGCTGAGAATGCAGGTGCGATCACAGATACATAGCTGGAGAGAAAGGGAGGGTTATACAGGGGTGGGGAGAGAGCTAGAGTCCAGTGGTTAGTAAATGAGTATTGACTTTGCATTTAAATTTCTGGAGGTTGTAGACGTCAGGAAAGCAAGAATATGGGAGAGAGTTCCACAGGCGGGAAGTGCGAGAGAAGGAGTAGAATTGTCGTCTGCATTTGGCTAACCTGACTGAATGGGTGTGACCCAGTTGCCAGTCTGGTTGCACGAGTAAACACCTGTTGAGGAGGCACCATTGACTTAAGTTCGTCCGAGCAGAAACCATGAAAGTATTTATAGAATAGACGAAGGGAGGCCACATTTCGACGGTGGGGAAGTGGCTGCAGTCGAGCCGCCAGATCAGTACCTATCACATTACAGACTCTCCTTTGGAGCCTGTCGAGAACACTGAGGAGAACGGCAGAGGCGCCTGACCATAAATGGCAGCAGTACTCCATGCACGGACGGATGGTTGACTTGTATCTATGCAGGATGGATTCAGGCGGAAAAATATCCTGGATCGACATAGTGACCCAACCTTCTTAGCAGTGGATTTAGCTATGGAATCAATATAGTGGTTCCATTTGAGGTCTGAGGAGAGGGTAAGGCCGAGGAGGCGTAGTGTGTGGCTCTCAGGGAGATGCGCTTGGTCCATGCTTATGGGAGGCAGGAGAGGTTGCCTGTGATGGTTGACAGACAACAGATATATATATATATATATATATATATATATATATATATATATATTATAATCGTGTGGCCCCAAACAAGGCATTTTACTGCTACTGTTGTGCAGGGGGTTACATAGGTGAAATGTTTTGTGAAAGAGTGAAAAGTTACAGGGAATGTCAGGAAGAGAATACTGAGAAGAAGGAAGAGAATACTGTTGCGAGTGGAGTGGGCGAAGAAAGGAGCATAAGAGAGAGGGTGTCATTTAGTGAGACAGGAGATGACTATTGACTTTACATTTGAATTCTTGATGATTGAAGCTGTTGGGAAAGCAAGTAAAATTTCACAGTAAAAGGATAGGATCTAGTTGCTAATCTTGTGGCACTAGTAAATTCATATATAAAGGGCACCAGTGAGCTAAGTTCATCGGATCAGAAGCCGTGAAAGTATTTGTAGAAGACACAGAGGGAAGCCACACTGCGTCGGTGAGAAAGTGACTGTATCTTAGCTGCCAAGTCGGAATCTATCACATTACAGATTATCCGTTGGATTCGGTCGAGGACACCTAAGTGAATAGCAGGAGCACCCAACCAGATACAGCAGCAATATTCAATACACGGGCGGATGGTAGATTTGTATATGTGCAGGATTTTTCTGAATGGGAAAAACTTCCTGTCCCTATGCAGAGAACCGAATTTCTTAGCAGTGGATTTAGCTATGGATTCTATATAGTTATTCCCTTTGAGGTCTGACTTGAGAGTTAATCCGAGGGGGCGCAGTTTTACTTTCAGAAATATAAGCCTTATCAATGGTAATGGGCGGAGGGAACGATTGTCTGTGATGGTTAATAGATAGCAGCTTCGTTTTGGAAGCATTGAAATTCACAAGCTATTTCTTGCCACAGATCACTACGGATTGGAGGTCCTTTGCAAGATCAGCAACGAGGTTTGCTTTGTCGGCCTCGGCAGATTTTTGATCGATGCGAGAGTAAACCGTTGTTTCGTCAGCGGATATGCCTACTTGTGTGTGTGTGTGTGTGTGTGTGTGTGTGTGTGTGTGTGTGTGTGTGTGTGTGTGTGTGTGTGTGTGTGTGTGATGTATTAATTTGTGACTTGTCATAACGATATTGCTAGTTCTCTGAATCGCTTCATATCTATCTATCTATCTATCTATCTATCTATCTATCTATCTCAGTCTTTTCATATCTATCTATCTATCTATCTATCTATCTATCTATCTATCTATCTCAGTCTTTTCATATCTATCTATCTATCTATCTATCTATCTATCTCAGTCTTTTCATATCTATCTATCTATCTATCTATCTATCTATCTATCTATCTATCTCAATCTGTTCATATCTATCTATCTATCTATCTATCTATCTATCTATCACATTCTTTTTTCTTTTCTATCTATCTATCTATCTATCTATCTATCTATCTATCTATCTATCTATGTCAGTGTCTTCATATCTATCTATCTATCTGTCTATCTATCTATCTATCTATCTATCTATCACATTCTTTTTTTCTTTTCTATCTATCTATCTATCTATCTATCTATCTATCTATCTATCCATCCATCTCAATCTATCTATCTATCTATCTATCTATCTATCTATCTATCTATCTATCTATCTATGTCAGTTTTTTCATATCTATCTATCTATCTATCTATCTATCTATCTATCTATCTATCTATCTATCTATCCATTTTTTCTTTTTTTCTTTTCTATCTATCTATCTCTATCTATCTATCTATCTATCTATCTATCTATCTATCTCAATCTGTTCTATCCATCTATCTATCTATCTATCTATCTATCTATCTATCTATCTATCTATCTATCTATCTATCTATCTATGTCAGTTTCTTCTATCTATCTATCTATCTATCTATCTATCTATCTATCTATCTATCTATCTATCTATCTATCTATCTATCTATCTATCTATCTATCTATCTCAATCTAATTCTTCATATCTATCTATCTATCTATCTATCTATCTATCTATCTATCTATCTATCTATGTCAGTTTCTTCATATCTATCTATCTATCTATCTATCTATCTATCTATCTATCTATCTATCACATTCTTTTTTCTTTTCTATCTATCTATCTATCTATCTATCTATCTATCTATCTAATCTGTTTATATCTATCTATCTATCTATCTATCTATCTATCTATCTATCTATCTATGTCAGTTTCTTCATATCTATCTATCTATCTATCTATCTATCTATCTATCTATCACCTTCTTTTTTCTTTTCTATCTATCTATCTATCTATCTATCTATCTATCTATCTATCTCAATCTGTTCATATCTATCTATCTATCTATCTATCTATCTATCTATCTATCTATCTATGTCAGTTTCTTCATATCTATCTATCTATCTATCTATCTATCTATCTATCATTCTTTTTTCTATCTATCTATCTATCTATCTATCTATCTATCTATCTATCTATCTATCTATCTATCTATCTATGTCAGTTTCTTCATATCTATCTATCTATCTATCTATCTATCTCATTATTTTCATAATCTATCTATCTCATTTAATTTTTATCTATCTATCTATCTATCTATCTATCTATCTATCTATCATTCTTTTTTCTTTTCTATCTATCTATCTATCTATCTATCTATCTATCTCAATCTGTTTATATCTATCTATCTATCTATCTATCTATCTATCTATCTATCTATGTCAGTTTCTTCATATCTATCTATCTATCTATCTATCTATCTATCTATCATCATTCTTTTTTCTTTTCATCTATCTATCTATCTATCTATCTATCTATCTATCTATCTATCTATCTCAATCTGTTCATATATCTATCTATCTATCTATCATCTATCTATCTATCTATCTATCTATCTATCTATCTATCTATGTCAGTTTCTTCATATCTATCTATCTATCTATCTATCTATCTGTCTATCACATTCTTTTTTCTTTTCTATCTATCTATCTATCTATCTATCTATCTATCTATCTATCTATCTATCTATCTATCTATGTCAGTTTCTTCATATCTATCTATCTATCTATCTATCTATCTCATTATTTTCATAATCTATCTATCTCATATTTATCTATCTATCTATCTATCTATCTATCTATCTATCTATCTATCTATCTATCTATCACAGTTCGTTTTTATTTATTACAAATCTCTTTATTCCAAATCATTTCCTATTTGGATTCTTGTAAATAAATATTTTGTAGATTATAAGAACTATTAAATCTCATTCTCATTCCTTTAATCTATATTATTATTGTTGTAAATATTCTGCTGATTTGTTCTTACGCCTTCAGGATGTTAATTATTTCGTAATGCGAAAAATCGGAGACTGATTCGACCCAAATTTTGCATTAAATATCAGTAAAAATCACTGGACTGATGAAAATAATCCCATATATGAGCGAGTACTCAGAGGCCAAGTGTCAAAATTCACCCAGCCCTCGCATAGACGGGCTCGATCACTATACTCGTCTACTCTACTCAGCCATGTCTGTGTACATAGACTGAGCCCCGTCTGAGTTGTTCTCTACCCTAAGACAGGGAGCTTGACTGAGAGTTTTGCGTTCAAACGAAACATTTGGCATTTACTCAAATCATCTCCACTGAAGCAAAATGCGGCACAGGTTCAGTATATTTTTTCTTTGTTATCCGCTGATATTACACTTTATTAAATCATACACACAGGATTAACTGAAGGACTCTGGAATCAAAGCAACTACGCACAACAATATTCCTTAGAAATAGTAAATGCTTAACAGCACATTACTTTCTACATTTATCAGGAAGATTAAAAATATAAAAAAAGGAACAAATCACAGAAAAAATATCATGGAAAACAACAAAAAACATAAACCTACAACAATTAATCGTAAAACTGTAAAGTCTTCCACGAGAAGAAAATGGCTATAATTACCTTACCAGACCAAAACGAACTACTAAATAAACGATTAGATCTCATCTCAAAATGCAGACACGAAAACAAATTTTTACTATATTACTTAAAAGTCGAAAACTAAAATGGAGCAAGAACAAATGAAAACAAAAACAAGTACATTAAAGAAAAGCAGGTAAAAGAAATTAATCCAAACAAATAAATAAAATAAAATAAAACATGAAAAAATTAACAAACCACGCCCACCCAAAAAAAAAACGCTAGAATAATACAATAGACTACACACAATTGATCTGTATATATAAAAAGTTTCTGGGTGTTGACTTCATTATGTACTGATAGATGATGATAGATAGATAGATAGATAGATAGATAGATAGATAGATAGATAGATAGATAGATAGATAGATAGATAATGGACAGAATAAAATAGAAAATAGATAGATAGATAGATAGATAGATAGATAGATAGATAGATAGATAGATAGATAGATAGATAATGGGCAGAATAAGATAGATAGATAGATAGATAGATAGATAGATAGATAGATAGATAGATAGATAGATAGAAAATGAACAGACTGAGATAGATAGATAGATAGATAGATAGATAGATAGATAGATAGATAGATAGATATGAACATTTTGATAGATAGATAGATAGATAGATAGATAGATAGATAGATAGATAGATAGATAGATAGATAGATAATGGACAGATAGATAGATAGATAGATAGATAGATAGATAGATAGAATAGGATAGAATAAGATAGATAGATAGATAATGGAGAATAAGATAGATAGATAGATAGATAGATAGATAGATAGATAGATAGATAATGGACAGATAGATAGATAGATAGATAGATAGATAGATAGATAGATAGATAGATAGATAGATAGAAAATGAACAGACTGAGATAGATAGATAGATAGATAGATAGATAGATAGATAAGGATAATGATAGAATAGATAGATAGATAGATAGATAGATAGATAGATAGATAGATAGATAGATAGATAGATAGATAGAAAATGAACGTAAGTCTGAAGACAAATAAAAGAAAACACACTTATCTCTATCATTTTGATTTCTGATCATTTTTCTCTTCAAAACGGCAAATATTTTCCATACAGCAAAGAATCCACAAAAACACAAGAAAATAAAAGAAATAAAACAGCAAAGTCATTTTTCTGAGTGCGTTGACTCCAAGATTGTCAAGATATTGAGAATATTTGTCTGCGAGGCGAAATTCAAATTTGTCGTTTGCTTTCAATGGCTATTTTCGCCCAGCAAATTAATTTTTGTTCGCCATATTGTAAGACCAGAGCTCAGAAGAAGAAATAAAATGTGTAATGTTCTGGGTTAATTAAAGTTATTTAAATGTCTTATGGGGCGAAAGAAAGCAAGAATAAAAGGAAGATGAAAGCGGTAGGCATGAGGAAGAAAATATGGATGAAAAAAAGAGAGATTACGGCGGGAAAATTTAATAGAACAAAATACACGAAGAACAAAATGTGTAGTGAAAATAAAGATGGGAAAAAAATTATCAAGAATGGTAAGTAGAGACAAAGAAAGAAAGAAAGAAAGAAAGAAAGAAAGAAAGAATGGAAGAAAGAAAGAAAGAAAGAAAGAATGCAGGAACGGAAAAAGAAATATTGAATGAAAATATGAAAGATTGAAAGAAAGCACGATTTAAAAGGAAAGAAAGAAAGAAAGAAAGAAAGAAAGAAAGAAAGAAAGAAAAACGCAAGAAAGGAAAAAGAAAGATTGAATGGGAATATAAAAGAATTAAAGAAAGCACGATTTAAGAAGAAAGAAAGAAAGAAAAAACACAAGAAAGAAAAAGGAAAGATTGAATGGAAATATGAAAGAATGAAAGAAAGCACGATTTAAAAAGAAAGAAAGAAAGAAGGAAAAAATGCAAGAAAGAAAAAGGAAAGATTGAATGGAAATATGAAAGAATGAAAGAAAGCACGATTTAAAATGAAAGAAAGAAACAAACAAACAAAGAAACAAACAAAGAAACAAAGAAAGAAAGAAAAATTGAATGGAAATATGAAAGGATGAAAGAAAGCGCGATTTAAAACGAAAGAAAGAAAGAAAGAAAGAAAGAAAGAAAGAAAGAATGGAAGAAAGAAAGAAAGAAAGAAAGAAAGAAGGAAAAATGCAAGAAAGAAAAAAGAAAGATTGAATGAAAATATGAAAAAATGAAAGAAAGCACGATTTAAAAAGAAAGAAAGAAAGAAAGAAAGAAAGAAAAAGAAAGAAGGAAAAATGCAAGAATGGAAAAAGAAAGATTCAATGGAAATATGAAAGAATGAAAGAAAGCACGATTTAAAAAGAAAGAAAGAAAAAAGGAAGAAAGCAAAATAGAAAAAAGAAAAAATACAAAAAAGAAAGAGAAGGCACGAAAAAAGATAGATTTTAGGAAAATATGAAAAAATGAAAGAAAGAACGATTTAAAACGAAAGAAAGAAAGAAAGAAAGACAAATTTAGAAGTAAGGAAAAGGAGCTTAAACGAAAGAAATAAAAATATTTTATGAATGAAAAAGAAATATAAAAAAATGAATGAATGAATGAAATTTGAAAGAAGTAAACATTATAAAATAATAATAATAAACGACGTATTATCAGCAGCGAAAAACGAAAAAAAAAGAATCATTTGTTGCTTATTCTTTCTTCTTCTCAAAGAATAAGCAACAAATGATTCTTTTTTTTCTTTTTGTTTCTCCTTATCTCTTTTTACTTTGATCTTTCTTTTCTTATTTATTTTTCTTCTTCTTTTATTGTCCTTCTAAATTTTCATTCTTTCTTTTTCATACTTTCTTTCGTTTTTTTTTTCATTTAGTCTTTCTTTTAACCATTCTTTTTCGATTCTTTTATTTTTTTTTTCATTTATTCATTTTTTTCTTTTGCCATTTATTCATTTTCCTTCTTTCTGACTGTTTTCATTCCATCTTACATTCTATCTTTCTTTTTCCATTCTTTCATTTTTATTTCGTTCATTCTTTCTTTCAAAATTTCTTTTTCTATTCTTTCATTCATTCTTTCTTTTTTCTTTCTTTATTACTAACGTTATTCTTTCATTCTTCATCTCTGTTTTTCTGTTCTTGATTATATTTCATTTTTTATTTTCCTTCTAAAATTTCGTTCTTTCTTTCTTCATGTATTTTTGAAAATTACCCCGAAAAGGCAGCTCGGGGTAAAAAGAAGCAAGTTACGAAAAAGAAGTATGTATTAAAAAGAAGCAAAGACAGACGTTAAGAAAAAAAGAATCTTTATTTAAAAAGAAAGAAAGAAAGAAAGAAAGAAAGAAAGAAAGAAAGAAAATTCCCGAGATAAAAGTGACAACAAAAGTAACAAAAAAAAAATTTAATGGAATCACTTTCATTTTGATTAAACACTTGCAGTAACCATGAGTGACGTCATTGAAAGGTTGTCGGGGCGTCCATCAACAAATATTGACTTTCTACTTGAAACGCATTGACACTATCCGCAAGTTGGAGAGTAAGGATGGGAGAGCAGCACGAGAAAGATGAAACAAGAGAAGAGAGCAACGCTGAGAAGGAAGAGCAAGTCATTAAAAACATTTCAAAAGGAAATGTCAGCTAGAAAGAAATTTACTCAAAAAAACAAAAAACAAAATGGGGATTGTATCCGTATCTTCGTGCGACAGATATTCTTCTTTAAATCCCGTGTCCCTTCAGGACGTAGGCGATCATTGGCATCCATTTACCCCTGTCTCTTGCAGCTCTGAATATTTTCCATCTTGTTATCTTTCCCAAGCCCTGCTTTCTACCTCACCCTGTATATCTTGTTCTATCTTGTTCTTTTCCTTTCTCTCTGCCTTTGCAACTGTCAGGAATTTAAATGCAATGTCAATACCCATCTCTTATCCACTTGACTCCAGTTCTTTCTATATCACTCCATGTATCTTGTTCTATCTTGTTCTTTTCCTTTCTCTCTGCCTTTGCAACTGTCTTCACACCTGTGTTCACATCCTTCTCTTGCCCTTTCTATAACATCCCCTGTAGCTGGATTGTCTTTCTCTTCACTCTCCTCTTGCCCGTGGAACTCCCTTCCATATACTTGCTTTCCTGATGGCTACAACCTTCAGGAATTTAAATGCAATGTCAATTCCCATCTCTTATCCACTTGACTCCAGTTCTTTCTACATCACCCTGTATATCTTGTTCTATCTTGTTCTTTTCCTTTCTCTCTGCCTTTGCAACGGTCTTTATACCTCTGTTCACATTCTTCTCTTTCTCTTTCTCTTTCTCTTTCTCTTTCTCTTTCACCCCACTGTAGCTGGTACGTCTTTCTTTTCACTCTCCTCCTGCCTAAAGCTTTAACTCTCTTATGTAGCCCCCTGCACATCAGTGGCGGTACCGCCTTGCTTGGGGTGAATTAATTATAAAAGAATAACATAGCAATCGAGCAGTCTTTTCGTTTTTTTAATGATATTCTCTTGTCTCTCAGTACTCTGGTTAAACCATGTTGATAAGAAAGAGAACTAGAGAGACCAGATGGTGGAATTCAGCTTAACAGTGTAAGATTTAAAAATATACTGTATCTTGCCTCATGTAAAACCTGCTACTCTTTTGCCGTGAGAGGAAAAAGTGTCAGGAAAATATGCATCCGTCGACAGAATTCAAACATTCGATCCCTATATATCCCTAAATCAGAAGAAGACAGATGTTCTCTAAATAAAATTTCTTAAATATTCAAGCTGGTGGATATATATAAAAGTAATATTTAATTATAGAAAAATCGACTATCCACTCAGATACAAGCTTTCATTAAAAATGATATTCAAATAGTTGATATATATATTTCATTTTTAAACGAGTTATTTTGCTACCTTGGTTTCCCCCATGAGTGGTTTCTTCAGGCGATTTTTAATAAAAATAATAATAAAAAAATGAAAAATATTCAAAAGTTCTAAAAAATAATTGTATAGAACACTTTTTAATACAAATGTGTACTGGTCAAACACTATTAGGACCAAATACTAAGTTTAAACCATCAATCAATCAATATATATATATATATTCTAATTCAAATTTAAAAATCACTTGTTTCTGATGAAGGACCGAGGACGGTCTGAAATATAAAATATAATAAAAATAAACAAATACTGTTAAAAAAAAGTACATTTTTAAATTCAAAACTTTTTATTAATATTCTTTCCTATATATATATATATATATATATATAGGCCTACAACAATCAATCAAAAACCTGCAGACTCTGCCTGAAAAAAAAGTAGCTATTGTTACCTTCTCTGACCCCCAAAAAACTACTAAATAAACGATCTGAACTAATATCAAAATGCAGGCATGAAAACAATTTTTGCTACGTTACTTAAAAATAGAAAATTAATAATAAGGAGCAAATTATAAACAAATTAACAAACCGCCGACGATATAACATCCATTACAATAGATAAATAATGAAATAAAATAATATAAATAAATAATAACAAATAAATAAAAAAGTTCATTCGGTAACTGGCGAGTGTATACACGGCTTATATACAACACGTTAAAATTTCCCTTCCCTGATTCCATGGGCCTATGGCTTAGAGAGTAGCAACTCCGACCGACTGACACCAAATCGGTCGAGTTTCGATGCCGGCCAGAAGCAAATGGGTGTGTCTAGCCGCACTGATGCGAAACAGGCTTTAAAATGTGGATGACTAGTATGTGTGTGTGTATATATATATATGAATAAATATTGTTTTAAGGTGTGCTATATTCATAGGATAAAGTGCTCTCTCTCTCTCTCTCTCTCTCTCTCTCTCTCTCTCTCTCTCTATATATATATATATATATATATATATATATATATAAAAGCGTGACTCTTCAGAAATGAATTGAGTTCTTTCGGAGACTGGCGTGTGTATACACTGCTTATATACAACACGTCAAAATTTCCTTTCTCTGATTCCATGCGCCTATGGCTTACGGGGTATCGACTCCGACTGACACCAAATTGCTCAAGTTTTAATCCAGGCCAGAAGCAAGTGGATGTGTCTAGCCACACTGATGAGCTGTGATACAGCGAAACGGGCTTGTATGTGGATGAGTAATATATATATATATATATATATATATATATATATATATAAGAGTGAACATTGCAGGCAACATAAAGGGACGAATGTTGACTTCAATGATATCAAAATGCAGACATGAAAACAAATTTTTGCTACGTTACTTAAAACTAATAGAAAACTAATCATAAGGAACAAATTATAAACAAATTAACAAACTGCCGACGATATAACATCTGTTACAATAGATAAATAATGAAATAAAATAATACATATAAATAAACAAAATAATAGCAAAACATAATAAAAAATCAGAAAACCAATAAAAAATAAAATAAGTAATAAATAACAAATCCAAATAAATAATCATGACAAACAAAAGAATAAACAAATAACAAGTCAAGTAGATTTACTCTAATAAATAAATAAATAATCAAGCCATTCCCGCCAAAATAAACCGTTAGAGGGATTACCCACAATGCCCCATCTGGCACGTATATATAAATAGGAAAGGGAAATTTTAACGTGTTGTATATAAGCAGTGTATACACACGCCAGTCACCAAAAGAACTCAATTCATTTCTGAGGAGTAATGCATATATCGCAGAAGTGGATCTGTTTTTAAAATTTTCTTCTCTCTCTCTCTCTCTCTCTCTCTCTCTCTATATATATATATATATATATATATATTTTTTAATCATTTCACCCCGAGCAAGGCGGAAACGCCCATGATGTGCAGGGGGTTACATAAATGTAAAAAGATTAATTAGAAAAGAGTGAGGAGTACAAACTAGTTAGAAAGGAACAATAGAAAGCAGGTGCGATGACAGATACATGGGTGGAGAGAAAGGGAAGGTTATACAGGGGAGGGGAGAGAGCTAGAGGCCAGTGGTTAGTAGATGAGTATTGACATTGCATTTAAATTTCTGGAGGTTGTAGCCATCAGGAAAGCAAGAATACGGGAGCGAGTTCCACGGGCGGGAAGTGCGAGAGAAGAAGCTGCAGGAGTAGAATTGTCGTCTGCATTTGGCTAACCTGACTGTGAATGGGTGGGACCCAGTTGCCAGTCTGGTTGCACGAGTAAACACCTGTTGAGGAGGCATCAGTGACTTAAGCTCATCCGAGCAGAAGCCATGAAAGTATTTATAGAAGAGACAAAGGGAGGCCACATTTCGACGGTGGGGAAGTGGCTGCAGTCGAGTCGCCAGATCAGTACCTATCACATTACAGACTCTCCTTTGGAGCTTGTCAAGAACACTGAGGAGAACGGCAGGGGCACCTGACCATAAATGGCAGCAGTACTCCATGCACGGACGGATGGCTGACTTGTATATATGCAGGATGGATTCAGGTGGAAAAAACATCCTGGATCTACATAGTGACCCAATCTTCTTACAACCCCGATGAGTGAAGGCATCATAATGGTGTCCTCACGAAACTTCAAAGTCAGTATGTACCTGCTCAGGTAAAATGACAAATTCTTTGCACTAAAACTATATATATACATATTAGTCATCCACATACAAGCCAGTTTTGTTAACATATAGCTCAGTAATGTGGCTAGACACATCCACTTGCTTCTGGACAGGATAGAAACACGACCGAATTGGTATCAATCAAATCCGCTACCCCTACGCCATAGGAATGGAATCAGGGAACGGAAATTTTAACGTGTTGTATATAAGCAGTGTATACACACTGCAGTCACCGAAAAAACTCAATTCATTTCCGAAGAGTAACAGGAAAAAAGAGAGGTGGAAAAAAGGTACAAGGATAAGATTAGATAATGATGGGAGTTAAGGAGATAGAGGAGAGCAATTAACGGTAGAGATTCTAGGGAAGTAAGTATACTGAATTCGACAGGTGGGAAATACGAAAAACAAAATTATATATATATATATATATATATATATATATATATATATATATAATTTAACGAAGATTAACGAAACTGGTAATAAACAACCAACAATTTGAAATGATTTGGTTGAACATTGAACATAGAGATATATTATGTAAAATTTAAGAGCATTGCTAATAATTTCATTATAGAAGTATATTGAAAATTAAGAAGAAATGGATAGTCAGTGGTCAGGAATGAATGCAAGCATTACTGATAGAATAGGGCTATTATATGTTTAATGTAAATGCATTGTTAATGATTTTACTATAGGAATGCATTGGAAAAATCAGGAAGAAATGGATTGTCAGTGGTCAGGAATGAATGCAAGCATTACTGATAGAATAGGGCTATTATATGTTTAATGTAAATGTATTGCTAATGATTTTACTATAGGAATGCATTGGAAATCAGGAAGAAAGGGATTGTCAGTGGTCAGGAATGAATGCAAGCATTACTGTTAGAATAGGGCTATTAGATGTATAATGTAAATGCATTGCTAATGATTTTACTATAGGAATGCATTGGAAATCAGGAAGAAAGGGATTGTCAGTGGTCAGGAATGAATGCAAGCATTACTGATAGAATAGGGCTATTATATGTATAATGTAAATGCATTGCTAATGATTTTACTATAGGAATGAATTGGAAATCAGGAAGAAAGGGACTGTCAGTGGTCAGGAATGAATGCAAGCATTACTGATAGAATAGGGCTATTATATGTATAATGTAAATGCATTGCTAATGATTTTACTATAGGGATGCTTTGGAAATCAGGAAGAAAGGGATTGTCAGTGGTCAGGAATGAATGCAAGCATTACTGATAGAATAGGGCTATTATATGTATAATGTAAATGCATTGCTAATGATTTTACTATAGGAATGCATTGGAAATCAGGAAGAAAGGGATTGTCAGTGGTCAGGAATGAATGCAAGCATTACTGATAGAATGGGGCTATTATATGTATAATGTAAATGCATTGCTAATGATTGTACTATAGGAATGCATTGGAAATCAGGAAGAAAGGGATTGTCAGTGGTCAGGAATGAATGCAAGCATTACTGATAGAATAGGGCTATTATATGTATAATGTAAATGCATTGCTAATGATTTTACTATAGGAATGCATTGGAAATCAGGAAGAAAGGGATTGTCAGTGGTCAGGAATGAATGCAAGCATTACTGATAGAATAGGGCTATTATATGTATAATGTAAATTCATTGCTAATGATTTTACTATAGGAATGCATTGAAAATCAGGAAGAAAGGGATTGTCAGTGGTCAGGAATGAATGCAAGCATTACTGATAGAATAGGGCTATTATATGTATAATGTAAATGCATTGCTAATGATTTTACAATAGGAATGCATTGGAAATCAGGAAGAAAGGGATTGTCAGTGGTCAGGAATGAATGCAAGCATTACTGATAGAATCGGGCTATTATATGTATAATGTAAATGCATTGCTAATGATTT
Source organism: Ascarosepion bandense (assembly GCA_037127315.1). NCBI lineage: Eukaryota > Metazoa > Mollusca > Cephalopoda > Sepiida > Sepiidae > Ascarosepion > Ascarosepion bandense. The sequence continues at coordinate 830,853 of JBBBDQ010001679.1, forward strand.
TACTATAGGAATGCATTGGAAATCAGGAAGAAAGGGATTGTCAGTGGTCAGGAATGAATGCAAGCATTACTGATAGAATAGGGCTATTATATGTATAATCAAAATGCATTGTTAATGATTTTACTATAGGGATGCTTTGGAAATCAGGAAGAAAGAGGTTTTGTCAGTGGTCAGGAATGAATGCAAGCATTACTGATAGAATATGGCTATTTTATGTATAATGTAAATGCATTGCTAATGATTTTACTATGAATACATTGGAAATCAGGAAGAAGGGATTGTCGGTGGTCAGGAATGAATGCAAGAATTACTGATAGAATGAGGCTATTATATGTATAATGTAAATGCATTGCTAATGATTTTACTATAGGAATGCATTGAAAATCAGGATGAAAGGGATTGTCAGTGGTCAGGAATGAATGCAAGCATTACTGATAGAATAGAAGACTATTATATGTATAATGTAAATGCATTGCTAATGATTTTTACTATGAGATACGTGGAAATCAGGAAGAAAGGGATTGTCAGTGGTCAGGAATGAATGCAAGCATTACTGATAGAATAGGGCTATTATATGTATAATGTAAATGCATTGCTAATGATTTTACTATGGAATGCATTGAAAATCAGGATGAAAGGGATTGTCAGTGGTCAGGAATGAATGCAAGCATTACTGATAGAATAGGGCTATTATATGTATAATGTAAATGCATTGCCCAGTTTTACTATAGGAATGCATTGAAAATCAGGATGAAAGGGATTGTCAGTGGTCAGAGATGAATGCAAACATGGCAGCCACTGATAGAATAGGGCTATTATATGTATAATGTAAATGCATTGCTAATGATTTTACGATAGGAATGCATTGGAAATCAGGAAAAAAGGGATTGTCAGTGGTCAGGAATGAATGCCAAGCATTACTGTTAGAATAGGGCTATTAGATGTATAATGTAAATGCATTGCTAATGATTTTACTATAGGAATCTTTAGGAAATCAGGGAAGAAGGGATTGTCAGTGGTCAGGAATGAATGGTATTACTGATAGAATAGGGCTATTATATGTATAATGTAAATGTGTGCCTAATGATTTTACTGGAGATACTTGCAGCTGAAAATCAGGATGAAAGGGATTGTCAGTGGTCAGGAATGAATGCAAGCATTACTGATAGAATAGAGATATATATGTATAATGGTATTGCTAATGATTGTACTATAGGAATGCATTGAAAATCAGGAAGAAAGGGGTGTCAGTGGTCAAGGGAATGAATGCAAGCATTACTGATAGAATAGGGATTATTATATGTATAATGTAAATGCATTGCTAATGATTTTACTATAGGAATGCTTTGAAATCAGGAAGAAAGGGATTGTCAGTGGTCAGGAATGAATGCAAGCATTACTGATAGAATAGGGCTATCATATGTATAATGTAATGCATTTGTGATTTTATAGAATGCATTGAAAAATCAGGAAAGAAGGGATTGTCAGTGGTCAGGAATGAATGCAAGCATCACTGATAGAATAGGGTTATTATGTATAATGTAAATGCATTGCTAATGATTTTACTATAGGAATGCATTGAAAAATCAGGAAGAAAGGTTGTCAGTGGTCAGAGATGAATGCAAGCATTACTGATAGAATAGGGCTATTATATGTATAATCTAAATGCATTGTTAATGATTTTACTATAGGGATGCTTTGGAAATCAGGAAGAAAGGGTTTGTCAGTGGTCAGGAATGAATTGACGTACTGATAGAATAGGGCTATTATATGTATAATGTAAATGCATTGCCTAATGATTTTACTATGAATGCATTTGGAAATCAGGAAGAAAGGGATTGTCAGTGGTCAGGAATGAATGCAAGAGTACTGATAGAATAGGGCTATTATATGTATAATGTAAATGCATTGCTAATGATTTTACTATGGGAATGCATTGAAAATCAGGATGAAAGGTATTGTCAGTGGTCAGGAAATGAATGCAAGCATTACTGATAGAAATAGGGCTATTATATGTATAATGTAAATGTGCATTGCTAATGATTTTACTATAGGAATGCGTATTGGAAATCAGGAAGAAAGGGATTGTCAGTGGTCAGGAATGAATGCAAGCATTACTGATAGAATAGGGCTATTGCATATGTATAATGTAAACGCATTAAGTACGATTTTACTATAGGAATGCATTGAAAATCAGGATGAAAGGGATTGTCAGTGGCTGGAAAATGAATGTGCGATTACTTTTATAGAACAGGGCTATTATATATACTGCAATGCATTAACACCATTTATAGAATGCATTAAAAATCAGGATGAAAGGGATTGTCAGTGGTCAGGAATGAATGCAAGCATTACTGATAGAATAGGGCTATTATATGTATAATGTAAATGCATTGCTAATGATTTTACGATAGGAATGCATTGAAATCAGGAAAAAGGGATTGTCAGTGGTCAGGAATGAATGCAAGCATTACTGTTAGAATAGGGCTATTAGATGCTAATGTAAATGCATTGCTAACACTACTATAGGAATGGTATTGGAAATCAGGAAGAAAGGGATTGTCAGGTGGTCAGAACAACGGCATTACTGATAGAATAGGGCCATTATATGTATAATGTAAATGTATTGCTAATGATTTTACTATAGGAACGCATTGAAAATCAGGATGAAAGGATGCACAGGTCAGGAATGAATGCAAGCATTACTGATAGAATAGGGCTATTATATGTATAATGTAACGTACTAATGATTGTACTATAGAATGCATTGAAAATCAGAAGAAAGGGATTTAAGTCAGTGGTCAGGAATGAATGCAAGCATTACTGATAGAATAGGGTTATTATATGTATAATGTAAATGCATTGCTAATGATTTTACTATAGGAATGTTTTGAAAATCAGGAGGAAAGGATTGTCAGTGGTCAGGAATGAATGCATGCTACTGATAGAATAGGCTATCATATGTATAATGTAATGTGTAATTGCTAATGATTTTACTATAGGAATGCATTGGAAAATCAGGAAGAAAGGGGATTGTCAGGTGGTCAGACATGAATGCAAGCATCATCGATAGAATAGGGTTATTATAAGGTATAATGTAAATGCATTGCTAATGATTTTACTATAGGAATGCTTTGAAAATCAGGAAGAAAGGGATTGTCAGTGGTCAGGAAAATGAATGCAAGCATTACTGATAGAATAGGGTTATTATATGTATAATGTAAATGTATTAAGTACGATTTTTACTATAGGAATGCTTTGAAAATCAGGAAGAAAGGGATTGTTGTGTGTCAGGAAATGAACAAAAAAGCACATTGATAGAATAGGGTTATTATATGTATAATGTAAATGATTGCTAATGATTTTACTATAGGAATGCATTGGAAAATCAGAAGAAAGCGATTGTCAGTGGTCAGGAATGAATGCAAGCATCACTGATAGAATAGGGCTATTATATGTATAATGTAAATGCATTGCTAATGATTTTACTATAGGAATGCATTGAAAATCAGAAGAAAGGGATTGTCAGTGGTCAGGAACGAATGCAAGCATCACTGACAGAATAGGGTTATTATATAAATAATGTAAAATGCATTGCTAATGATTTTACTATAGGAATGTATTGGAAATCAGGAAGAAAGGGATTGTCAGTGGTCAGGAATGAATGCAAGCATTACTGATAGAATAGGGCTATTAAATGGAGCAATGTAAATGCATTGCTAATGATTTTACTATAGGAATGCATTGAAAATCAGGATGAAAGGGATTGTCAGTGGTCAGGAAATGAATGCAAGCATTACTGATAGAATAGGGCTATTATATGTATAATGTAAATGCATTGCTAATGATTTTACTATAGGAATGCATTGAAAATCAGGATGAATGGGATTGTCAGTGGTCAGGAATGAATGCAAGCATTACTGATAGAATAGGGCTATTATATGTATAATGTAAATGCATTGCTAATGATTTTACTATAGGAATGCATTGAAAGTCAGGATGAAAGGGATTGTCAGTGGTCAGGAATGAATGCAAGCATTACTGATAGAATAGGGCTATTATATGTATAATGTAAATGCATTGCTAATGATTTTACGATAGGAATGCATTGGAAATCAGGATGAAAGGGATTGTCAGTGGTCAGGAATGAATGCAAGCATTACTGATAGAATAGGGCTATTATATGTATAATGTAAATGCATTGCTAATGATTGTACTATAGGAATGCATTGAAAATCAGGAAGAAAGGGATTGTCAGTGGTCAGGAATGAATGCAAGCATTACTGATAGAATAGGGTTATAATATGTATAATGTAAATGCATTGCTAATGATTTTACTATAGGAATGCTTTGAAAATCAGGAAGAAAGGGATTGTCAGTGGTCAGGAATGAATGCAAGCATTACTGATAGAATAGGGCTATCATATGTATAATGTAAATGCATTGCTAATGATTTTACTATAGGAATGCATTGAAAAATCAGGAAGAAAGGGATTGTCAGTTGTCAGACATGAATGCAAGCATCACTGATAGAATAGGGTTATTATATGTATAATGTAAATGCATTGCTAATGATTTTACTATAGGAATGCTTTGAAAATCAGGAAGAAAGGGATTGTCAGTGGTCAGGAATGAATGCAAGCATTACTGATAGAATAGGGTTATTATATGTATAATGTAAATGCATTGCTAATGATTTTACTATAGGAATGCTTTGAAAATCAGGAAGAAAGGGATTGTCAGTGGTCAGGAATGAATGCAAGCATTACTGATAGAATAGGGCTATTATATGTATAATGTAAATGCATTGCTAATGATTTTACTATAGGAATGCATTGGAAATCAGGATGAAAGGGATTGTCAGTGGTCAGGAATGAATGCAAGCATTACTGATAGAATAGGGCTACTATATGTATAATGTAAATGCATTGCTAATGATTTTACTATAGGAATGCATTGAAAAATCAGGAAGAAAGGGATTGTCAGTGGTCAGGAATGAATGCAAGCATCACTGATAGAATAGGGTTATTATATGTATAATGTAAATGCATTGCTAATGATTTTACTATAGGAATGCATTGAAAAATCAGGAAGAAAGGGATTGTCAGTGGTCAGGAATTAATACAAGCATTACTGATAGAATAGGGCTATTATATGTATAATGTAAATGCATTGCTAATGATTTTACTATAGGAATGCATTGAAAAATCAGGAAGAAAGGGATTGTCAGTGGTCAGGAATGAATGCAAGCATCACTGATAGAATAGGGCTATTATATGTATAATGTAAATGCATTGCTAATGATTTTACTATAGGAATGCATTGAAAAATCAGGAAGAAAGGGATTGTCAGTGGTCAGGAATGAATGCAAGCATCACTGATAGAATAGGGTTATTATATGTATAATGTAAATGCATTCCTAATGATTTTACTATAGGAATGCATTGAAAAATCAGGAAGAAAGGGATTTTCAATGGTCAGGAATTAATACAAGCATTACCGATGAATAGGGCTATTATATGTATAATGTAACTACTGCTAATGATTTTACTAGAACAACATTGAAAAAATCAGGAAGAAAGGATTGTCAGTGAATATTACGAATGCAAGCATCACTGATAGAATAGGTTATTATATGTATAATGCAAATGCATTCTAATGATTTTACTATAGGAATGCATTGAAAATCAGAAGAAAGGGATTGTCAATGGTCAGGGAATTAATAAGCACAATTGATAGAATAGGCTATTATATGTATAATGTAATGGTCATACGATTTTTACTATAGAATGTATTGAAAAAAATCAGAAGAAAGGGATTGTCAGTGGTCAGAATGAATGCAAGCATCACTGATAGAATAGCTATTATATGTATAATGTACCTATCATTAATGATTTTACTATAGGAATGCATTGAAAAAACGAAGAAAGTGATTGTCGGTGTGGTCAGGAATGAATGCAAGCATCGATAGAATAGGGTTATTATATGGTAATGTAAATGCATTCCTAATGATTTACTATGGAATGCATTGAAAATCAGGAAGAAAGGGATTGTCATGGTCAGGAATTAATACAAGCATTACTGATAGAACAGGTCATTATATGTATAATGTATCGTGATTGCTAATGATTTTACTATAGAATGCATTGAAACGAAGAAAGGATTGTCAGTGGTCAGGAATGAATGCAAGCATCACTGATAGAATAGGTTATTATATGCAGATGTAAATGCATTCCCTAATGACGGCTATGAATGCATTGAAAAATTAGAAGAAAGGATTGCCAATGGTCAATTAATACAAGCATTACTGATAGAATAGCTATTATATGTATAATGTAAATGCATTGCTAATGGATTTACTATAGGAATGTATTGAAAAATCAGGTATTGAAAAGGGATTGTCAGTGGCTGTGAATGAATGTGTATACCTACTGATAGAATAGGGTTATTATATGTAGGATGTAAATGCATTCCTAATGATTTAGATTATAGGAATGCATTGGAAAATCAGAAGAAAGGGATTGTCAATGGTCAGGAATTACTACAAGCATTACTGATAGAATAGGGCTATTATATGTATAATGTAATGTGATTACACGATTTTACTATAGGAATGCATTGAAAAATCAGGAAGAAAGGATTATTTCAGTGGTCAGACATGAATGCAAGCATCACCGATAGAATAGGGCTATTATATGTATAATGTAAATGCATTGCTAATGATTTTATTACAGGAATGTATTGAAAATCATGGTGGTTGGTGCGATTGTCAGTGGTCGTGGAATGAATGCAAGTGCTACATCACTGATAGAATAGGGCTATTATATGTATAATGTAAATGCATTGCTAATGATTTTATTATAGGAATGCATTGAAAACAGAAGAAAGGGATTATTAGTGGTCAGGAATGAATGCAAGCATCACTGATAGAATAGGGTTATTATATATATAACAAAATTACACGTGATTTTACTATAGGAAATGCATTAAACTAGAAGAGTGGATTGTCAGTGGTCAGAAATGAATGCAAAGCATTACTGATAGAATAGGTTATTATATGTATAATGTAAATGCATTGCTAATGTGATTTTACTATAGGGAATGCATTGAAAATCAGATGAAAAGGGATTGTCAGTGTCAGGAATGAATGCAAAAGTTAATACTGATAGAATAGGTTATTATATGTATAATGCAATGCATTAAGCACGATTTTACTATAGAATGCATTGAAAATCAGGATGAAAGGGATTGTCAGTGTCAGGAATGAATGCAAGCATTACTGATAGAATAGGGTTATTACATGTATAATGTAAAGGTATTTATAATGATTTTACTATAGAACAGATGAAAAATCAGATGAAAAGGGATTGCTGGTGGTCAGGAATGAATGCAAGCATTACTGATAGAATAGGGCTATTATATGTATAATGTAAATGCATTGCTGTAATGATTTTACGATAGAAATGCATTGAAATCAGGAAAAAGTGATTGTCAGTGGTCAGGAATGAATGCAAGCATTACTGATAGAATAGGGCTATTAGATGTATAATGTCGCATTGCTAATGATTTTACTATAGAATGCATTGGAAATCAGGAAGAAAGGATTGTCAGTGGTCAGGAATGAATGCCATTACTGATAGAATAGGGCTTTTATATGTATAATGTAAATGGCCATGATTTTACTATAGGAATGCATTGAAAATCAGGATGAAAGGGATTGTCAGTGGTCAGGAATGAATGCAAGCATTACTGATAGAATAGGGCTATTATATACAATGTAAATGCATTGCTAATGATTGTACTATAGAATGCATTGAAAATCAGGAAGAAAGGGATTGTCAGTGGTCAGGAATGAATGCAAGCATTACTGATAGAATAGGGTTATTATATGTATAATGTAAATGCATTGCTAATGATTTTACTATAGGAATGCTTTGAAAATCAGGAAGAAAGGGATTGTCAGTGGTCAGGAATGAATGCAAGCATTACTGATAGAATAGGGCTATCATATACATAATGTAAATGCATTGCTAATGATTGTACTATAGGAATGCATTGAAAAATCAGGAAGAAAGGATTGTCAGTGGTCAGGACGAATGCAAGCATCACTGATAGAATAGGGTTATTATATGTATAATGTAAATGCATTCCTAATGATTTTACTATAGGAATGCATTGAAAAATCAGGAAGAAAGGGATTGTCAGTGGTCAGGAATGAATGCAAGCATTTACTGATATAGAATAGGGTTATTATATGTATAATGTAAATGCATTGCTAATGATTTTACTATAGGAATGCATTGAAAAATCAGGAAGAAAGGGATTGTCAGTGGTCAGGAATGAATGCAAGCATCACTGATAGAATAGGGTTATTATATGTATAATGTAAATGCATTGCTAATGATTTTACTATAGAATGCATTGAAAAATCAGGAAGAAAGGGATTGTCAGGTGGTCAGGAATTAATACAAGCATTACTGATAGAATAGGGCTATTATATGTATAATGTAAATGTATACTGCTAATGATTTCTAGCTTCTATGAATGCATTGAAAAATCAGGGAAGAAAGGGATTGTCAGTGGTCAGGAATGAATGCAAGCATCACTGATAGAATAGGGCTATTATATGTATAATGTAAATGCATTGCTAATGATTTTACTATAGGAATGCATTGAAAAATCAGGAAGAAAGGGATTGTCAGGTGGTCAGGAATGAATGCAAGCATCACTGATAGAATAGGGTTATTATATGTATAATGTAAATGCATTGCTAATGATTTTACTATAGGAATGCATTGAAAATCAGGATGAAAGGGATTGTCAGTGGTCAGAAAATGAATGCAAGCATTACTGATAGAATAGGGCTATTATATGTATAATGTAAATGCATTAATGATTTTACTATAGGAATGCATTGAAAATCAGGATGAAAGGGATTATCAGTGGTCAGAATGAATGCAAGCATTACTGATAGAATAGGGCTATTATATGTATGTCGTAAAATGCATTGCTAATGATTTTAATGATAGGAATGCATTGGAAATCAGGAAAAAAGGGATTGTCAGTGGTCAGAATGAATGCAAGCATTACTGTTAGAATAGGGCTATTAGATGTATAATGTAAATGCATTGCTAATGATTTTACTATAGGAATGTATTGGAAATCAGGAAGAAAGTGATTGTCAGTGGTCAGGAATGAATGCAAGCATTACTGATAGAATAGGACTATTATATGTATAATGTAAATGTATTGCTAATGATTTTACTATAGGAATGCATTGAAAATCAGGATGAAAGGGATTGTCAGTGGTCAGGAATGAATGCAAGCATTACTGATAGAATAGCTATTATATGTATAATGTAAATGCATTGCTAATGATTGTACTATAGGAATGCATTGAAAATCAGGAAGAAAGGGATTGTCAGTGGTCAGGAATGAATGCAAGCATTACTGATAGAATAGGGTTATTATATGTATAATGTAAATGCATTGCTAATGATTTTACTATAGGAATGCTTTGAAAATCAGGAAGAAAGGGATTGTCAGTGGTCAGGAATGAATGCAAGCATTACTGATAGAATAGGCTATCATATGTATAATGTAAATGCATTGCTAATGATTTTACTATAGGAATGCATTGAAAAATCAGAAGAAAGGGATTGTCAGTGGTCAGGAATGAATGCAAGCATCACTGATAGAATAGGGTTATTATATGTATAATGTAAATGCATTGCTAAATGATTTTACTATAGGAATGCATTGAAAAATCAGGAAGAAAGGGATTGTCAGTGGTCAGGAATTAATACAAGCATTACTGATAGAATAGGGCTATTATATGTATAATGTAAATGATTGCTAATGATTTTACTATAGGAATGCATTGAAAAATCAGGAAGAAAGGATTGTCAGTGGTCAGGAATTAATACAAGCATTACTGATAGAATAGGGCTATTATATGTATAATGTAAATGTTAGATTGCTAATGATTTTACTATAGGAATACACGAAAATCAGGAAGAAAGGGATTGTCAGTGGTCAGGAATTAATACAAGCATTACTGATAGAATAGGGTTATTATATGTATAATGTAAATGCATTGCTAATGATTTTACTATAGGAATGCTTTGAAAATCAGGAAGAAAGGGATTGTCAGTGGTCAGGAATGAATGCAAGCATTACTGATAGAATAGGGTTATTATATGTATAATGTAAATGGATTGCTAATGATTTTACGCAGGAATGCATTGAAAAATCAGGAAGAAAGGGATTGTCAGTGGTCAGAATTAATACAAGCATTACTGATAGAATAGGGCTATTATATGTATAATGTAAATGATTGCTAATGATTTTACTATAGGAATGCATTGAAAAATCAGGAAGAAAGGGGATTGTCAGTGGTCAGGAATACACAAGCATTACTGATAGAATAGGGCTATTATATGTATAATGTAAATGCATTGCTAATGATTTTACTATAGGAATGCTTTGAAAATCAGGAAGAAAGGATTGTCAGTGGTCAGGAATGAATGCAAGCATTACTGATAGAATAGGGTTATTATATGTATAATGTAATTGCATTGCTAATGATTTTACTATAGGAATGCATTGAAAAATCAGGAAGAAAGGATTGTTTAAAAATAGGGAATGAATGCAAGCATTACTGATAGAATAGGGCTATTATATGTATAATGTAAATGCATTGCTAATGATTTTACTATAGGAATGTATTGAAAAATCAGGAAGAAAGGGATTGTCAGTGGTCAGGAATGAATGCAAGCATTACTGATAGAATAGGGCTATTATATGTATAATGTAAATGCATTGCTAATGATTTTACTATAGGAATGCATTGAAAAATCAGGAAATAAAAGGATTGTCAGTGGTCAGGAATTAATACAAGCATTACTGGTAGAATAGGGCTATTATATGTATAATGCAATGTGATTGCTAATGATTTTACTATAGGAATGCATTGAAAATCGGCAGGGGAAGAAAGTGATTGTCAGTGGTCAGGAATGAATGCAAGCATTACTGATAGAATAGGGCTTATTATATGTATAATGTGCATTGCTAATGATTTTACTATAGGAATGCATTGAAAAATCAGGAAGAAAGGGATTGTCAGTGGTCAGGAATGAATGCAAGCATTACTGATAGAATAGGGCTATTATATGTATAATGTAAATGTTGATTGCTAATGATTTTACTATAGGAATGCATTGAAAAATCAGGAAATAAAAGGGATTGTCAGTGGTCAGGAATTAATACAAAGCATTAACATAGAACAGGGGCTATTATAAGGTATAATGTAAATGCATTGCTAATGATTTTACTATAGGAATGCATTGAAAAATCAGGAAGAAAGGGATTGTTGTATCAGGAATGAATGCAAGCATTACTGATAGAATAGGTTATTATATGTATAATGTAAATGCATTGCTAATGATTTTACTATAGGAATGCTTTGAAAATCAGGAAGAAAGGGATTGCTTGTGTCAGGAATGAAATGCAAGCATTACTGATAGAATAGGGTTATTATATGTATAATGTAAATGCATTGCTAATGATTTACTATAGGAATGCATTGGAAAATCAGGAAGAAAGGATTGTCAGTGGTCAGGAATGAATGCAAGCATTACTGATAGAATAGCTATTATATGTATAATGTAACAAGATTGCTAATGATTTTACTATAGGAATGCATTGAAAAATCAGGAAGAAAGGGATTGTCAGTGGTCAGGAATGAATGCAAGCATTACTGATAGAATAGGGCTATTATATGTATAAACGTAAATGTAGATTGCTAATGATTTTACTATAGGAATGCATTGAAAAATCAGGAAATAAAAGGGATTGTCAGTGGTCAGGAATTAATACAAGCATTACTGATAGAATAGGGCTATTATATGTATAATGTAAATGTATTGCTAATGATTTTACTATAGGAATGCATTGAAAAATCAGGAAGAAAGGGATTGTCAGTGGTCAGGAATGAATGCAAGCATTACTGATAGAATAGGGCTATTATATGTATAATGTAAATGCATTGCTAATGATTTTACTATAGGAATGCTTTGAAAATCAGAAGAAAGGATTGTCAGTGGTCAGGAATGAATGCAAGCATTACTGATAGAATAGGGTTATTATATGTATAATGTAAATGTATTGCTAATGATTTTACTATAGAAATGCATTGAAAAATCAGGAAGAAAGGGATTGTCAGTGGTCAGGAATGGAATGCAAGCATTACTGATAGAATAGGGCTATTATATGTATAATGTAAATGCATTGCTAATGATTTTACTATAGGAATGCATTGAAAAATCAGGAAAGAAAGGGATTGTCAGTGGTCAGGAATGAATGCAAGCATTACTGACAGAATAGGGCTATTATATGTATAATGTAAATGCATTGCTAATGATTTTACTATAGGAATGCATTGAAAATCAGGAAATAAAAGGGATTGTCAGTGGTCAGGAATTAATACAAGCATTACTGATAGAATAGCTATTATATGTATAATGTAAATGCATTGCTAATGATTTTACTATAGGAATGCATTGAAAAATCAGGAAGAAAGGGATTGGTTATGGCTTCAGAATGAATGCAAGCATTACTGATAGAATAGGGCTATTATATATAATGTAACAAAGATTGCTAATGATTTTACTATAGGAATGCATTGAAAAATCAGGAAGAAAGGGATTGTCAGTGGTCAGGAATGAATGCAAGCATTACTGATAGAATAGGGCTATTATATGTATAATGTAAATGCATTGCTAATGATTTTACTATAGGAATGCATTGAAAAATCAGGAAATAAAAGGGATTGTCAGTGGTCAGGAATTAATACAAGCATTACTGATAGAATAGGGCTATTATATGTATAATGTAAATGTAGATTGCTAATGATTTTACTATAGGAATGCATTGAAAAATCAGGAAGAAAGGGATTGTCAGTGGTCAGGAATGAATGCAAGCATCACTGATAGAATAGGGTTATTATATGTATAATGTAAATGCATTGCTAATGATTTTACTATAGGAATGCATTGAAAAATCAGGAAGAAAGGGATTGTCAGTGGTCAGGAATGAATGCAAGCATTACTGATAGAATAGGGTTATTATATGTATAATGTAAATGCATTGCTAATGATTTTACTATAGGAATGCATTGAAAATCAGGAAGAAAGGGATTGTCAGTGGTCAGGAATGAATGCAAGCATTACTGATAGAATAGGGCTATTATATGTATAATGTAAATGCATTGCTAATGATTTTACTATAGGACTGCATTGGAAATCAGGAAGAAAGGGATTGTCAGTGGTCAGGAATGAATGCAAGCATTACTGATAGAATAGGGCTATTATATGTATAATGTAAATGCATTGCTAATGATTGTACTATAGGAATGCATTGAAAATCAGGAAGAAAGGGATTGTCAGTGGTCAGGAATGAATGCAAGCATTACTGATAGAATAGGGCTATTATATGTATAATGTAAATGCATTGTTAATGATTGTACTATAGGAATGCATTGAAAGTCAGGAAGAAAGGGATTGTCAGTGGTCAGGAATGAATGCAAGCATTACTGATAGAATAGGGCTATTAGATGTATAATGTAAATGCATTGCTAATGATTTTACTATAGGAATGCATTGAAAATCAGGAAGAAAGGGATTGTCAGTGGTCAGGAATGAATGCAAGCATTACTGATAGAATAGGGCTATTAGATGTATAATGTAAATGCATTGTTAATGATTTTACTGTAGGAATGCATTGGAAATCAGGAAGAAAGGGATTGTCATGGGTCAGGAATGAATGCATGCATTACTGATAGAATAGGGCTATTATATGTATAATGTAACTGCATTGCTAATGATTTTACTCTAGGAATGCACTGGAAATCAGGAAGAAAGGGATTGTCAGTGGTCAGGAATGAATGCAAGCATTACTGATAGAATAGGGCTATTAGATGTATAATGTAAATGTGTCGTTAATGATTTCCATTGTGGAATGCATTGAAAATCAGGAAGAAAGGGATTGTCAGTGGTCAGGAATGAATGCAAGCATTACTGATAGAATAGGGCTATTATATGTATAATGTAATGCATTTTGCTAATGATTTTACTATAGGAATGCATTGAAAATCAGGAAGAAAGGGATTGTCAGTGGTCAGAATGAATGCAAGCATTACTGATAGAATAGGGCTATTATATGTATAATGGAAATGCATTGCTAATGATTTTACTAGTAGAATGCATTGAAAATCAGGAAGAAAGGGATTGTCAGTGGTCAGGAATGAATGCAAGCATTACTGATAGAATAGGGTTATTATATGTATAATGTAAATGCATTGCTAATGATTTTACTGTAGGGAATGCATTGAAAAATCAGAAGAAAGGGATTGTCAGTGGTCAGGAAATGTCTGCAAGCATTACTGATAGAATAGGGCTATTAGATGTATAATGTAAATGCATTGCTAATGATTTTACTATAGGAATGCATTGAAAATCAGGAAGAAAGGGATTGCTAGTGGTCAGGAATGAATGCAAGCATTACTGATAGAATCGGCTATTATATGTATAATGTAAATGCATTGTTAATGATTTTACTGTAGGGAATGCATTGAAAATCAGGAAGAAAGGGATTGTCAGTGGTTTGTGAATGAACGTAAGCATTACTGATAGAGTAGGGCTATTATATGTATAATGTAAATGTACTGCTAATGATTTTAAATATAGGAATGTATTGAAAATCAGGAAGAAAGGGATTGTCATGGTCAGGAATGAATGCAAGCATTACTGATAGAATAGGGCTATTATATGTATAATGGAAATGCATTGCTAATGATTTTACTATAGGAATGCATTGAAAATCAGAAGAAAGGGATTGTTAGTGGTCAGGAATGAATGCAAGCATTACTGATAGAATAGTTATTATATGTATAATGTAAATGCATTGCTAATGATTTTACTGTAGGAAAACGCATTGAAAAATCAGGAAGAAAGGGATTGTCAGTGGTCAGGAATGAATGCAAGCATTACTGATAGAATAGGGCTATTAGATGTATAATGTAAATGCATTGCTAATGATTTTACTATAGGAATGCATTGAAAAATCAGGAAGAAAGGGATTGTCAGTGGTCGAATGAACAAGCATTACTGATAGAATCGGGCTATTATATGTATAATGTAATGATTGTTAATGATTTTACTGTAGGAATGCATTGAAAAATCAGGAAGAAAGGGATTAAGTCAGGTGGTCAGGAATGAATGCAAGCATTACTGATAGAGTAGGGCTATTATATGTATAATGTAATGCATTATTAATGATTTTACTATAGGAATGCATTGAAAATCAGGAAGAAAGGATTGTCAGTGGTCAGGAATGAATGCAAGCATTACTGATAGAATAGGGTTATTATATGTATAATGTAAATGCATTGTTAATGATTTACTATAGGAATGCATTGGAAATCAGGAAGAAAGGGATTGTCAGTGGTCAGGAATGAATGCTATCACTGATAGAATAGGGCTATTATATGTATAATGTAAATGCATTACACGATTTTACTATAGGACTGCATTGGAAATCAGGAAGAAAGGGATTGTCAGTGGTCAGGAATGAATGCAAGCATTACTGATAGAATCGTGGCTATTATATGTAATGTAAATGCATTGTTAATGATTTTACCGTAGGAATGCATTGGAAACTCAGGAAGAAAGGGATTGTCATGGGTCAGGAATGAATACAAGCATTACTGATAGAATAGGGCTATTATATGTATAATGTAACTGCATTGCTAATGATTTTACTCTAGGAATGCATTGGAAATCAGGAAGAAAGGGATTGTCATTGGTCAGGAATGAATGCAAGCATTACTGATAGAATAGGGCTATTATATGTATAATGTAAATGCATTGCTAATGATTTTACTATAGGACTGCATTTGAAATCAGGAAGAAAGGGATTGTCAGTGGTCAGGAATGAATGCAAGCATTACTGATAGAATAGGGCTATTATATGTATAATGTAAATGCATTGCTAATGATTGTACTATAGGAATGCATTGAAAATCAGGAAGAAAGGGATTGTCAGTGGTCAGGAATGAATGCAAGCATTACTGATAGAATAGGGCTATTAGATGTATAATGTAAATGCATTGCTAATGATTTTACTATAGGAATGCATTGAAAATCAGGAAGAAAGGGATTGTCAGTGGTCAGGAATGAATGCAAGCATTACTGATAGAATAGGGCTATTAGATGTATAATGTAAATGCATTGTTAATGATTTTACTGTAGGAATGCATTGGAAATCAGGAAGAAAGGGATTGTCATGGGTCAGGAATGAATGCATGCATTACTGATAGAATAGGGCTATTATATGTATGATGTAACTGCATTGCTAATGATTTTACTCTAGGAATGCACTGGAAATCAGGAAGAAAGGGATTGTCAGTGGTCAGGAATGAATGCAAGCATTACTGATAGAATAGGGCTATTATATGTATAATGTAAATGCATTGCTAATGATTTTACTATAGGAATGCATTGAAAATCAGGAAGAAAGGGATTGTCAGTGGTCAGGAATGAATGCAAGCATTACTGATAGAATAGGGCTATTAGATGTATAATGTAAATGCATTGCTAATGATTTTACTATAGGAATGCATTGAAAATCAGGAAGAAAGGGATTGTCAGTGGTCAGGAATGAATGCAAGCATTACTGATAGAATCGGGCTATTATATGTATAATGTAAATGCATTGTTAATGATTTTACTGTAGGAATGCATTGAAAAATCAGGAAGAAAGGGATTGTCAGTGGTCAGGAATGAATGCAAGCATTACTGATAGAGTAGGGCTATTATATGTATAATGTAAATGCATTGCTAATGATTTTACTCTAGGAATGCACTGGAAATCAGGAAGAAAGGGATTGTCAGTGGTCAGGAATGAATGCAAGCATTACTGATAGAATAGGGCTATTAGATGTATAATGTAAATGCATTGTTAATGATTTTACTGTAGGAATGCATTGGAAATCAGGAAGAAAGGGATTGTCATGGGTCAGGAATGAATACAAGCATTACTGATAGAATAGGGCTATTATATGTATAATGTAAATGCATTGCTAATGATTTTACTATAGGACTGCATTGGAAATCAGGAAGAAAGGGATTGTCAGTGGTCAGGAATGAATGCAAGCATTACTGATAGAAAATAGGGCTATTATATGTATAATGTAAATGCATTGCTAATGATTGTACTATAGGAATGCATTGAAAATCAGGAAGAAAGGGATTGTCAGTGGTCAGGAATGAATGCAAGCATTACTGATAGAATAGGGCTATTAGATGTATAATGTAAATGCATTGCTAATGATTTTACTATAGGAATGCATTGAAAATCAGGAAGAAAGGGATTGTCAGTGGTCAGGAATGAATGCAAGCATTACTGATAGAATAGGGCTATTAGATGTATAATGTAAATGCATTGTTAATGATTTTACTGTAGGAATGCATTGGAAATCAGGAAGAAAGGGATTGTCATGGGTCAGGAATGAATGCATGCATTACTGATAGAATAGGGCTATTATATGTATAATGTAACTGCATTGCTAATGATTTTACTCTAGGAATGCACTGGAAATCAGGAAGAAAGGGATTGTCAGTGGTCAGGAATGAATGCAAGCATTACTGATAGAATAGGGCTATTAGATGTATAATGTAAATGCATTGTTAATGATTTTACTGTAGGAATGCATTGAAAAATCAGGAAGAAAGGGATTGTCAGTGGTCAGGAATGAATGCAAGCATTACTGATAGAATAGGGCTATTATATGTATAATGTAAATGCATTGCTAATGATTTTACTATAGGAATGCATTGAAAATCAGGAAGAAAGGGATTGTCAGTGGTCAGGAATGAATGCAAGCATTACTGATAGAATAGGGCTATTAGATGTATAATGTAAATGCATTGCTAATGATTTTACTATAGGAATGCATTGAAAATCAGGAAGAAAGGGATTGTCAGTGGTCAGGAATGAATGCAAGCATTACTGATAGAATCGGGCTATTATATGTATAATGTAAATGCATTGTTAATGATTTTACTGTAGGAATGCATTGAAAAATCAGGAAGAAAGGGATTGTCAGTGGTCAGGAATGAATGCAAGCATTACTGATAGAGTAGGGCTATTATATGTATAATGTAAATGCATTGCTAATGATTTTACTATAGGAATGCATTGAAAATCAGGAAGAAAGGGATTGTCAGTGGTCAGGAATGAATGCAAGCATTACTGATAGAATAGGGTTATTATATGTATAATGTAAATGCATTGTTAATGATTTTACTATAGGAATGCATTGGAAATCAGGAAGAAAGGGATTGTCAGTGGTCAGGAATGAATGCAAGCATTACTGATAGAATAGGGCTATTATATGTATAATGTAAATGCATTGCTAATGATTTTACTATAGGACTTTTTTTTTTTTTTTTTTTTTTTAATCATATCACCCCAAGCAAGGCGGTAACGCCACTGATGCGCAGGGGGCTACGTAAGGGTAAAAAGAATGGAAAAGAGAAAGCCGGAAACCACATCCTAAACAGGAAACAAGGGATGAGCCTCTTCACCTGTTCAATAGATGTGGGTGGAGTGTGAACCGGGCGATAGTTTAGTCTATCTACTCCAATTGAAGTCTATCTACTCCAAATTGGAAATCAGGAAGAAAGGGATTGTCAGTGGTCAGGAATGAATGCAAGCATTACTGATAGAATCGGGCTATTATATGTATAATGTAACTGCATTGTTAATGATTTTACTCTAGGAATGCATTGGAAATCAGGAAGAAAGGGATTGTCATTGGTCAGGAATGAATGCAAGCATTACTGATAGAATTGGGCTATTATATGTATTATATAAATGCTTTTTATACGAATTTTCTCGAGCCACAAGATTAGCAACTAGGACCCACTCTTTTACTGTGAAAATGTAAACGCAACTTCTACTTCAAGAGATTCTTTTCTCATACTTCCCGCCTGTGGAATTCCCTTCCGTTTACTTGCTTCCCCGACAGCTATAATCTCTAAGAATTTAAATGTAAAGCCAATCGTCATTCCATATCTCACTAACCTGCATCCTCTCTCTCCCATGCTCCTTTCTCCGTTCACTTCACTCTCATCAGTATTATCATCATTCTCTTACCCATTTCCTGACACCCCCTAAAACCTGTCAATTGTTCTCATAACTTTCATCCTATATAACCCCCCTGCAAAACAGTGGCAGTAAAATGGCTTGCTTGGAGCGATATGATTTTTTTAAAAAAAGAAAAAAACAGAGATCTCGGTTCATGAAAAATCCGCTTTTACACGTAAAATTAACCAAAAACTCTTGTGTTGTCATTTTTATATGGAAAGGAATTAATGAAATTGACAGTTTAGATGAAAGTAAATTAAAAACTTTAAAACGATTAAAAGAATGAAAGAATAATAGATTAAAAGAATAATAGATTAAAAGAATGAAAGAATAAAAGCTAAGCAGGTGGAGATGAAGGAGAAAGGTCAACAAGAAAAGGAACAGAATTTCGCAATGAAAAAGATCAATCTTCGATCTTGTTCGATTTTAGAATTAGAGGGAGAATAAGAAAGAAAGAAAGAAAGAAAGAAAGAAAGGCGAGGCGTGAGAAGAAAAATAGGCAAAGAAAGAGAAATAGAAAATATAAGAAAAAAACGGAAGAAAAATAGAAAAGAAAGAAAGAAAGAACAATAAAGGAAAGGCAAGGGTATGAAGAAAAAAGGTTACAAGGAAAGAAAGAAAGAAATCATGGAAGGAAAAATGGAAAAAATAATGAATAAGAAAGATAGTGAGAATGAAACAAAAGGATGAAGGAAGTTTCCAAGGAAGAAGAAAGAAGGAAGGAAAGACAAAAATTAGGAAGAAAAAAGGCTTCATAGAAATAAATAAATAAAGAAAGAAAGAAAGAAAAAAAGAAAGAAAGAAAGGAAAAATAATTAAGAAGAAAGATAGAATGAAACAAAAGAATGAAGGAAGTTTCAATGGAAGAAGAAAGAAAGAAAGAAAGAAAGAAAGAAAAAATTATGGAAGAAAAAAGAAAAATAAGAAGAAAAATAGTAAGAATGAAACAAAAGAATGAAGGAAGTTTCAATGGAAGAAGAAAGAAAGAAAGAAAAAATTATGGAAGGAAAAAAGAAAAGAAGAAAAATAGTAAGAATGAAACCAAAGACTGAAGGAAGTGTCAATGGAAGAAGAAAGAAAGAAAGAAAGACAGAAAGAAAGAAAGAAAGAAAGGCAAATACTGAAAGAAAAATAAGCTAAGAATGAAAAAATGAAAAGAAAAAAATGATGGAGAGAAGGAACGAAAAAAGAATGAATGAACAAATCTAATAAGCGAAAGAAAATATTGGATAAAGAAAGAATGAAAGACGAAATGAAGATAGAGGCCGATTATTATAATGAAGGAATAAAAAAAGAAAGCAGATAAAATGATTAAACAGTAAGTATCAAAAGCAATGAAAGAAAGAAAGGAAGAAAAATATTGCCAGAAAGAAAGAAAGAAAGGAAGAAAAAATTGCCAGAAAGAAAGAAAGAAAGAAAGAAAGAAAAGAAAAAATGCCAGAAAGAAAGAAAGGAAGAAAAAAATTGCAAGAAAGAAAGAAAGAAAGGAAGGAAGGAAGACAAAATTGCCAGAAAGAAAGAAAGAAAGGAAGAAAAAATTGAGAAAGAAAGAAAGAAAAGAAAAAAATGCCAGAAAGAAAGAAAGGAAGAAAAATATTGCCAGAAAGTAAGAAAGAAAGAAAGGAAGGAAGACAAAATTGAAAGAAAGAAAGAAAGAAAGAAAGAAAAAAGAAAGAAAGAAATAAAGAAATTGCAAGAAAGAAAGAAAGAAAGAAAGAAAGAAAGGAAGAAAAAAATTGCCAGAAAGAAAGAAAGAAAGAAAGGAAGAAAAAAATTGCCAGAAAGAAAGAAAGGAAGAAAAAATTGCCAGAAAGAAAGAAAGAAAGAAAGAAAGAAAGATAGAAAGAAAAAAATTGCAAGAAAGAAAGAAAGAAAGAAAGGAAGAAAACGATAAAAAAAGCAAAGAAAATGATTGAAAGAAAGAAAAAGAAGGATAAAAAATAAAAACATAGAAAGAAAGATTGTGAAGCATCAAAGAACGAAAGAAAGAAAGAAAGAAAGAATAATGTAAAAATAAAAGTGTTAAAAATAGAGAGACAAAGAAAACGAGAACGAAAAACGAAATCAAAAAATGAAGAACAAAAAGACAATTTTTTTAAAGAAAACTTATTGCATTTTAAACATTTCCCTTCATTTTGCCTATTCCCTTCCACACTTTTCTCCAAACCGTCTGCCTCCATCTTTTTTCCTAACCAACAACGGCCCACCTTTCCCTCACATAATTATGTCAACGAAAGCTTCCATTTTCCCTCCATTTCTTTTTCTCCGTAATTTTCGTTCAATCTCGTCTTTGAAAATAGAAATTCCCCAAAGGCAACGGTATTTAAGAAGTCAATCATTTTCCACACAGTAAGACCTTCGCACTGTACACGAGTCAAATCAGACCAAGACTACAGTGTTGCTGCCATAACTCGGCTAGGCAGGGCCTGCCCTGTGCTAGCCGTCCGGCCATAACAAAAGCAACCCTGCAGCCTTGCGAGTGGTTAGTTGTTTTCTACACTGCAACACCTTGTCACGCAGGTGAAAAGGTTGTTGACCTCTCGCTGATCTATCAATATTACAACAGAAAAAGTTCGAAAGAATTACATTTCTTGGTTCCATCAATTCGGGTCTTCACAATTGGGACACGCCATTCCATTTTGGTGGTTTCATTCTTTTCTTGTTTCACTCGTACAATTTAGGAAACAGACTCCTGAGAGAATGCTTTCCTGAAAACTACACTATTCGTTTCTTCAAGTCCGGGATGTTTGACGGTAAACTGCATCCGGCAGCAAGGCTTCTGATTAGGAGGTTGTAAGGAGCATGCAACCACCTCTTAATTGTTGTTGTTCTCAGGTTCACCCTGACCCGAATGGGTAGCACTTGTTATGGTCCCAGCTATGGGCAAATAGTGTACCCCCAAACTGGGGTCAAAACACTATGAAAGTATAAAAGTAGACTTTTATAGAAATATATACATAAAATAGATTTTTAAGGAAAAATATTACCAACAATACTTTTCTGAAGGAAAAATTATTACCAGCAATACATTTTTCAATACAAAACTTTTTAGTTTTCTAAAATTAAAAAAATTAATTTTTTTTTTTAATCAAAATCATACTAAATCAACCTTCTCACTATAACTGAACATTAAAGAAACCCCCACCTTTTTGGCATTAAATAACCCACAGAGGTGTTGATATGCCGTTAAAATAAAAAAGAATAAAAACAAAAACTCTTTATTAAAATCTGACTAAATCAATCTTCTCACTATAACCGAACATTAAAAAAATACCTTAGAACCCTACCTTTTTTGACATCAAATAACCCACAGAGGTGTTGATATGCCGTTAAACAAAACTTAAATCTGTGGCCACCACAGATTCACCCTTTTAGTGCAATATGGTGGTGCAGCTTCGGGTTTTGGAAATGATGGAAGCAAAAAGGAAATTAATACTGAGCATCAGTAAGAGACAGCTGAAGTTTCTGGGACACACAATGAGGAAGGAGGGCTTGGAGAATCTGATAATAACAGGCCAGATAGAGGGGAAAAAGAGACAGGGGAAAGCAACGGATAACATATTTGAAGGACCTAATCAGGTGGATGACGGTACGAGGATTGCACGGTGTAACAGGAGAAGGCGTGCTCAGAGCCACCAGGGATAGGGAAACGTGGAAGGCCATGATTGCCTACGTCCTGAAGGGACAAGGCTGATAGAAGAAGAATAGGTATTAGTCATACACGGACTTTTGTATTTTTTTTAATTTAAGTTTTGTTTAACCTTGGGAAAGGTATAAATCCGTCTCTTCCCTCCAGTTATGGGTAAAATAACAGGCCAGATTGGGTTCTATAGTCTTGGTCGGCAACCAGTCTACCGCAGAAAGCAATGGCAACCTACTGCGGGATAATCTTCTGCCCAGTCAGTCATGTCTCTTTCGAGACATGATCACCCACGCGCGTATCGCGCATGGCACTTAACTGACTGACTGGATAATTCTAAATGAAAATAGAATGGTTCTTTTGTTATTATTACTTTGCAAAATTTTACAAGGCAAATAGCGACAATTTACCCATCGCACGTTGTAGACAGACAGATCTGTTTCACTGTATCACAGCTCATCAGTACGGTTGGTCATCCGATTGCTTTTTACCCAGGATTGAAACCCGACCGAATTGGCGTCAGTCGGCAATTCTACAGCTGAGCTACGGGCGCTCGGTAGAAGGAGGCAGACATTTTAGTATGTATATTATCATTATACACGCCCAGTAGCTGAGAGTGTTCTAATTCATTACTGAATGAACGATGCGTAGATGTTAAAGTAGCTACTGTTTTTTAAAGTCTACCATTCCTCCAGAGTGCTCAATCAGGGTATATATATATATACTACCGTCCATAATTATTAGGCAACCCCAGTTTTTTTTTAAATGATGCATTTCATTTTTTTTTTTTAGAATTCATTGCAAATGATAATTCTAAAAAAAAAACAACATAGAATGTTTCTTTTGTTATTATTACTTTGCAAAATTGTCTAAGACAGCCAGGAAGCCTTTGCTTCGGCCAGCCAATAAGACGAAGAGACTAGCATGGGGAAGAGAGCACAAAACTGGACACCAGAACAGTTCATTTGATGCACATGTTATTGTGCAGTATTAACAAAAGAACCATTCTTTTTTCATTTAGAATTATCCACTTGCAATAAATACTAATAATAGTTTGAAATACATAATTCTTTTTTTAAACTGGGGTGGCCTAATAATTATGGCCGGTAGTATACGTTTTATAGATTATGCAAAATAGTTTGAGAAATTACACCTCAAAAAACAGCAGGGAACTACTAGGTAGCCTTGATATATTTGGGAAGAATATTAGCATACGAGCTCTGGTAAAAAATGTCTACTAAAAAATTAGTTTTCTAAATCTTTAAAGATATGAACAACATTCCGAACAATGGAATATTCCATATTCTCGAAGATATGAATAACATTCCAAACAATGGAATTATCCATATTCTTGAAGATAAGAACAACATTCCGAACAATGGAACAATCCATATTCTCGAAGATAAGAACAACATTCCGAACAATGGAATAATCCATATTCTCGAAGATAAGAACAACAGTCCGAACAATGGAATAATCCATATTCTCGAAGATAAGAACAACATTCCGAACAATGGAACAATCCATGTTCTCGAAGATGAGAACAACAGTCCGAACAATGGAATAATCCATATTCTCGAAGATACGAACAACAGTCCGAACAATGGAATAATCCATATTCTCAAAGATAAGAACAACATTCCGAACAATGGAACAATCCATATTCTCGAAGATGAGAACAACAGTCTGAACAATGGAATAATCCATATTCTCGAAGATAAGAACAACAGTCCGAACAATGGAATAATCCATATTCTCGAAGATAAGAACAACATTCCGAACAATGGAATAATCCATATTCTCGAAGATAAGAACAACAGTCCGAACAATGGAATAATCCATATTCTCGAAGATAAGAACAACATTCCGAACAATGGAACAATCCATATTCTCGAAGATGAGAACAACAGTCCGAACAATGGAATGATCCATATTCTCGAAGATAAAAAACACAGTGCAAACAATGGAATTATCCATATACTGAAAGATAAGATATGCAGATGACAGAATGTTGATAGCAGATATGGAAAGGAGACTACAAGATATTGATCTACAGAAGGAAGCTGAGAATATTATTAATGGTGCCTGTAAGCAACGAAGCAATTTTAAGAAAAATGGAAATACAATGGAAAGTTTGAATCAGAACATGCAGCTGAAATATTTTCATAATAAAGGAGGGTTTGAATTTTCGAGATTGGGCGAATGGATGGCAGAACGCTAAGCTGGAGGGATATCAAAAAATAAAAATATTATCCT
This sequence comes from Ascarosepion bandense, assembly GCA_037127315.1. NCBI lineage: Eukaryota > Metazoa > Mollusca > Cephalopoda > Sepiida > Sepiidae > Ascarosepion > Ascarosepion bandense. Next base: position 855,955 of record JBBBDQ010001679.1, read on the forward strand.
CAGTGAAGGGAGTAGAGTTTGCGGAGATGTTTTTAAAGAGAGAGACAGAGTTTTTCTTGGAATTTCGAACTTTTATTCTCATCTTGGTCAATATAGCTGTTATAATAGGCACAACCTTTCGACCAAGTACCCTTTTGTCATCATCAGGTCCATAGATTGACTGATGTGGATTTTCTTGTTGATTATTGTGAAATATCCGGGGTAATCAGTTATTGCTATTTCATGTTGGATTTGGTTCGTAACTACCAGATACAAGGATGGAACTCATGACCACTAGATCTTACTAACACATGTATAACCAACTACTATATCCACTACGCCTCCGAAGGACTTTAGTGGTGTATCTTTGGAGCCTTTTATATTTAGTGTCAGATGGGTTTTGACAACTGGATTTTGTTAGTGGGTTTGTGCCACTTGTCATAATTTGTATTAATTTCTGAGATGAGTAATTTTTAATAATCTCGGAATTATTTCACACTTTTGTTCTCTTCTTGGTTGATGTAGGTGTTATAATAGACAAAACGTTTCGACCAAGTACCCTCTGGTCATCATCAAGGTGTCCATAGACTAGCTGATATGGATACAGGGGGTAGAGTTTGCGGAGATGTTTTTAAAGAAAGCGACAGAGTTTATCTTGGAATTATTTCGAACTTTTGTTTTCATCTTGGTTGATATAGCTGTTATAATAGGCACAACCTTTCGACCAAGTACCTGCTGGTCATCATCAGGTGTCCATAGATTGGCTGATATGGATTATCTTGTTGATTATTGCGAAACATCCTGTGAAATTAGTTCTTTCATTTTTGATTTTGGTTCGTCATTACCAATTCCTAGGATTGAAATCATGACCACTAGATCATAATAAAACATGTATAACCAGCTACTATATCCACTACGAAGGACTTTAATGGTGTATATTTGGAGCCTTTTATATTCAGTGTCAGGTGGATTTTGACAAGTGGATTATGTTAGTGGGTTCGTGTCACTTGTCGTAATTCGTATTTATTTCTGAGATGATTAATTTTCAATAATCTTGGGATTATTTCGAATTTTTGTTTTCATCTTGGTTGATATAGGTGCTGTAATAGACAAAACGTTTCAACCAAGTACCCTCTTGTCATCATCAGGTGTCCATAGATTGGCTGATATGGATACAGGGGTAGGATTTGCGGAGACGTGTTTTCAATAATCTTGGAATTATTTCGAACTTTTGTTTTCATCTTGGTTGTTGAGAACAAAAGTTCGAAATAGTTCCAAGAAATAAATACAAATTAGAGACAGATTTTAATAAAATATTATATTTTACTGATGACCATTATGTAGGTGTCGATAGACCAAACTCACGTACACATATGGAACTTTTGTAATTATATTTGCCTGGAACTAGCATGAAGGTGCGCAACAGTGAGGTCCTGTGCCGAGCCGGTCTGCCTACCATGTTCACACTCCTTAAACGGCGCAGACTCCGCTGGCTAGGCCATGTCCACCGCATGCCAGAAGGTCGCATTCCAAAAGACCTCCTGTACGGAGACCTGGCCTCTGGAAG